>OU342740.1:295097898-295236859 GCA_910589775.1 Avena eriantha
CATCCAATGACTCTAGCTGTGGTTCATGAAAAGAACACACATCTAATGACTCTAACTGTGGTTCATGAAAAAAACACATCCATGTGTGGTTTGTGAGAAGAACACACATGCAATGACACTAGGTGTGGTTCATGAAAAGAACATACATGAAATGAGATTGGTGGTTCCATGTTTGGTTTGTGAGAAGAACAGACATGCAATGACTCCAGCTGTGGTTTGTGAGAAGCACAGATGCAATGACTCTAGCTGTGGTTTATGAAAACAACACACATCCAATGACTCTAGTTGTGGTTCATGAAAAGAACACACGTCCAATGACTCTAGCTGTGGTTCATGAAAAGAACACACATCTAGTGACACTGGGTGGATCCATATGTGGTTTGTGAAAAGAACAGACATGCAATGACTATGGGTGTGGTTCATGAAAAGAACACACATCCAGTGACACTGGTGGATCCATGTGTGGTTTGTGAGAAGAACACACATGCAATGACACTGGGTGTGGTTCATGAAAAGAACAGACATGCAGTGACACTGGTGGATCCATGTGTGGTTTGTGAGAAGAACACACATGCAATGACACTGGGTGTGGGTCATGAAAAGAACAAACATGCAATGACATTGGTGGATCCATGTGTGGTTTGTGAGAAGAACAGACATCCAATGACTCTAGCTGTGGTTTGTGAGAAGAACACACATGCAATGACTCTAGCTGTGGTTCATGAAACACATCCAATGACTCTAGCTGTGGTTCATGAAAAGAACACACATCCAATGACTCTAGTTGTGGTTCATGAAAAGAACACACATCCAGTGACACTAGGTGGATCCATATGTGGTTTGTGAAAAGAACAGACATACTATGACTCTGGGTGTGGTTCATGAAAACAACACACATCCAGTGACACTGGTGGATCCATGTGTGGTTTGTGAGAAGAACACACATGCAATGACACTGGGTGTGGTTCATGAAAAGAACAGACATGCAGTGACACTGGTGGATCCATGTGTGGTTTGTGTGAAGAATACACATGCAATGACACTAGATGTTGTTCATGAAAAGAACAGACATGTAATGACACTGGTGGATCCATGTGTGGTTTGTGAGAAGAACAGACATGCAATGACTCTAGTTGTGGTTTGTGAGAAGAACACACATGCAATGACTCTAGCTATGGTTCATGAAAACAACACACATCCAATGACTCTAGCTGTGGTTCATGAAAAGAACACACGTCCAATGACTCTAGCTGTGGTTCATGAAAAGAACACACATCTAGTGACACTGGGTGGATCCATATGTGGTTTGTGAAAAGAACAGACATGCAATGACTATGGGTGTGGTTCATGAAAAGAACACACATCCAGTGACACTGGTGGATCCATGTGTGGTTTGTGAGAAGAACACACATGCAATGACACTGGGTGTGGTTCATGAAAAGAACAGACATGCAGTGACACTGGTGGATCCATGTGTGGTTTGTGAGAAGAACACACATGCAATGACACTGGGTGTGGGTCATGAAAAGAACAGACATGCAATGACATTGGTGGATCCATGTGTGGTTTGTGAGAAGAACAGGCATCCAATGACTCTAGCTGTGGTTTGTGAGAAGAACACACATGCAATGACTCTAGCTGTGGTTCATGAAACACATCCAATGACTCTAGCTGTGGTTCATGAAAAGAACACACATCCAATGACTCTAGTTGTGGTTCATGAAAAGAACACACATCCAGTGACACTAGGTGGATCCATATGTGGTTTGTGAAAAGAACAGACATGCAATGACTCTGGGTGTGGTTCATGAAAACAACACACATCCAGTGACACTGGTGGATCCATGTGTGGTTTGTGAGAAGAACACACATGCAATGACACTGGGTGTGGTTCATGAAAAGAACAGACATGCAGTGACACTGGTGGATCCATGTGTGGTTTGTGTGAAGAATACACATGCAATGACACTAGATGTTGTTCATGAAAAGAACAGACATGTAATG
Organism: Avena eriantha; assembly: GCA_910589775.1. Classification (NCBI taxonomy): domain Eukaryota; kingdom Viridiplantae; phylum Streptophyta; class Magnoliopsida; order Poales; family Poaceae; genus Avena; species Avena eriantha. The sequence goes on from OU342740.1 coordinate 295,099,903, forward strand.
ACACTGGTGGATCCATGTGTGGTTTGTGAGAAGAACAGACATGCAATGACTCTAGTTGTGGTTTGTGAGAAGAACACACATGCAATGACTCTAGCTATGGTTCATGAAAACAACACACATCCAATGACTCTAGCTGTGGTTCATGAAAAGAACACACATACAATGACTCTAGTTGTGGTTCATGAAAAGAACACACATCCAGTGACACTGGGTGGATCCATATGTCGTTTGTCAAAAGAACAGACATGCAGTGACTCTGGGTGTGGTTCATGAAAAGAACACACATCAAGTGACACAGGTGGATCCATGTGTGGTTTGTGTGAAGAACACACATGCAATGACATTGGGTGTTGTTCATGAAAAGAACAAACATGCAGTGAAACTAGTGGATCCATGTGTGGTTTGTGAGAAGAACACACATGGAATGACACTGGTGCATCCATGTGTGGTTTGTGAGAAGAACATACATGCAATGACTCTAGCTGTGGTTTGTGAGAAGAGCACACATGCAATGACTCTAGCTGTGGTTCATGAAAAGAACACACATCCAATGACTCTAGCCGTGGTTCATGAAAATAACACACATCTAGTGACACTAGGTGGATCCATATGTGGTTTGTGAAAAGAACAGACATGCAGTGACTCTGGGTGTGGTTCATGAAAAGAACACACATCCAGTGACAGTGGTGGATCCATGTGTGGTTTGTGAGAAGAACACACATGCAATGACACTGGGTGTGGTTCATGACAAGAACAGACATGCAGTGACACTGGTGGATCCATGTGTGCTTTGTGTGAAGAACACACATGCAATGACACTAGATGTTGTTCATGAAAAGAATAGACATGTAATGACACTTGTGGATCCATGTGTGGTTTGTGAGAAGAACTGACATGCAATGACTCTAGCTGTGGTTTGTGAGAAGAACACACATGCAATGACTCTAGCTGTGGTTCATGAAACACATCCAATGACTCTAGCTGTGGTTCATGAAAAGAACACACATCCAATGACTCTAGCTGTGGTTCATGAAAAGAACACACATCCAATGACTCTAGTTGTGGTTCATGAAAAGAACACATATCCAATGACTCTAGTTGTGGTTCATGAAAAGAACACACATCCAGTCGGGAGGCAAACGCCCTCTCTCGCATCGGGTCGGCCCGGCAGATGCCGCCCGTAGGAGTCTGCCTCGACATCATTCACAAGCCTTCGGTCTCCCTGCCAAAGGAGATCGACATCGGGATACCATTGCATCCAGAGCCCGTGCTAGTCGCCATGGTCATGGAGTCCAGCGCTAGACTGCACCATACCTCTCCTTCCTCGAGCACAAGGTCCTCCGAAGCAACGAAACGGAGGCACGAATGATAGTGCGCCGTTGCAAATCCTTCGTCATCATCAACGGCGAGCTCCACAAGCGTAGCGTGACCGGCGTGTTCCAACGCTGTGTATAGCCAGAAGAAGGACGCAAGATCCTCCAAGACATCCATGCCGATGACTGCGGCCATCAGGCCAGCGCCAGATCGCTGGTTGCCAAAGCCATGTGACATGGCTTCTACTGGCTCAGCGCGCATGCCGACATCATCCAACGGTGCGTCGAGTTCCAGAAGTACGCCAACTAGACGCATCTCCCTGGTTTGGCACTCAAGACCATCCCCATCACCTGGCCATTCGCCGTATGGGGCATGGACATGGTCGGCCCGTTCAAGAAGGCCCCATCAGGCTTCACCCACCTCCTGGTCGCAGTCGACAAGTTCACCAAGTGGGTAGAAGCCAAGCTGATCAAAAAGTGCGACAGCAAGACTGCCACCAAGTTTCTCTGCGAACCCATCTACCGGTATGGCTACCTGCACAACATCATAACAGACAACGGCACCAACTTCGCCAAAGGCGCCATGGCAGAATTCTACGAGGAGCACAACATACGGCTCGACCTCGCCTCAGTTGCCCACCCAGAGTCGAACAGCTAAGAAGAACGCGCTAATCAAAGTGTCCTCCATGGGCTCAAACCGCGACTTCAGGTGCCCCTCGAGCGAACTCCAGGATGTTGGGTCGAAGAGCTCCCCTCCGTAATATGGGGCATCCGCACCTCCATCCATCGCTCCACGGGATTTACACCCTTCTTCATGGTATACGGCGCTGAGGCCGTAATGCCAACCGACATGGAGCACGATTCGCCTCGAGTCACCAACTATGTCGAGGCGGCAAACGAGGTCGCCAGCCAAGACGGAATCGACCAGCTCGAAAAGGCACGCGACCTAGTTCGCTCCCGCACCGCCATATACCAACAAGGACTCCGCCACTACCACAGCCGCCGAGTCCGGACCCGCACCTTCCAGGAATGCGACCTGGTCCTACGATTGGCCCAGGACAGGAAGGGCATGCACAAGCTCTCCCCCCATGGGAGGGGCCATTCGCCATAGGGCGAGTCCTCGGCAACAACGCCTACTACATCATCGACATACGAGGCAATGGCCAGCTCAAGGTCGAGAGGCCATGGAATGTAAACCTCCTACGAAAGTTCTATACATAGAACTCAAACTTGTACTCAGCTGCTATATAATGAAATAATTCGGATCGCACAAATTGTGTCCACTCACCATTTTTCTTGTGCCATTTGCACTCGTACATTCAGCAATATGCCACCTACGGAGTCAACCCTTGGTCGAGCTACCGGCATGGCTAAGTAGTGAGACCCAAGGGCACCGGAGATATTCGAGCCTTGTGTCGTCCACGAACACGCCACCACCGGAGCCACCATCGGAGTCGCCTCGCTCGACTGGCCTACCGGGCCAAGACGACCAATAAACGCTTCTCACATCGACCTGTCCTCCCCATCCTCGTGTAAAGTGACTCGAACGGTTAAGTACCACGCATGGGGACTTCACAACACAAAAACCTCATGCGGCTCGGGAACACGCCAAGTAAGAGAGTTGCCTTGGACTCGCCACGTGACTGGCTCTCCAAGCCAGGGACAGAGATGCATTACAAACAACACATCCGATCCTACGGTGGTCACGCGCCTAGAACGGCTAAGTTCCACGCTCGGGGACTCACCTAAACCGACCCTGCTCGCACTTGGGAAAACAGCTAAATACAGAGCCCCCTTGGAGTCGCAAGGCGACTGGCCCTACGCACCATGTCAAATCAGCCCCAACCAAAACAAAAACTCAAAGCAAACACACATGCACATAAACGAGTTATACCCCATTAAAGGGCGGACGCGCTCGGGGACTTGCTCAAATAAAAATCAACATACAACATACTTTACCATGCATTGTGAGTCGATTGACTCCCCTTCCATTCATATGTGTTGTTCAAATGACAAAAGTGGCCACTCGGCATAATTTACAAAAGCCCCTAGGGAAGCGATCTATTTTGCAGGCTCTAATGAAGAAGCGCTGCCACCGCCCTTAACCCGGACGAATGGCACCCAGGGATTTGTTGGATACGTCATCAGCAACTTCGACAACACCGACCGGAAGGGCTGCTCCGACTTCAGGTCGCGATGCTCTAGCTCGGGGTTGCCAGGTGCCACCACCGTCTCTAGCTCGGGGTTGCCAGGTTCATGAAAAGAACACACATCCAATGACTCTAGCTGTGGTTCATGAAAAGAACACACATCTAATGACTCTAACTGTGGTTCATGAAAAAACACATCCATGTGTGGTTTGTGAGAAGAACACACATGCAATGACACTAGGTGTGGTTCATGAAAAGAACATACATGAAATGAGATTGGTGGTTCCATGTTTGGTTTGTGAGAAGAACAGACATGCAATGACTCCAGCTGTGGTTTGTGAGAAGCACAGATGCAATGACTCTAGCTATGGTTCATGAAAACAACACACATCCAATGACTCTAGTTGTGGTTCATGAAAAGAACACACGTCCAATGACTCTAGCTGTGGTTCATGAAAAGAACACACATCTAGTGACACTGGGTGGATCCATATGTGGTTTGTGAAAAGAACAGACATGCAATGACTATGGGTGTGGTTCATGAAAAGAACACACATCCAGTGACACTGGTGGATCCATGTGTGGTTTGTGAGAAGAACACACATGCAATGACACTGGGTGTGGTTCATGAAAAGAACAGACATGCAGTGACACTGGTGGATCCATGTGTGGTTTGTGAGAAGAACACACATGCAATGACACTGGGTGTGGTTCATGAAAAGAACAGACATGCAATGACATTGGTGGATCCATGTGTGGTTTGTGAGAAGAACAGACATCCAATGACTCTAGCTGTGGTTTGTGAGAAGAACACACATGCAATGACTCTAGCTGTGGTTCATGAAACACATCCAATGACTCTAGCTGTGGTTCATGAAAAGAACACACATCCAATGACTCTAGTTGTGGTTCATGAAAAGAACACACATCCAGTGACACTAGGTGGATCCATATGTGGTTTGTGAAAAGAACAGACATGCAATGACTCTGGGTGTGGTTCATGAAAACAACACACATCCAGTGACACTGGTGGATCCATGTGTGGTTTGTGAGAAGAACACACATGCAATGACACTGGGTGTGGTTCATGAAAAGAACAGACATGCAGTGACACTGGTGGATCCATGTGTGGTTTGTGTGAAGAATACACATGCAATGACACTAGATGTTGTTCATGAAAAGAACAGACATGTAATGACACTGGTGGATCCATGTGTGGTTTGTGAGAAGAACAGACATGCAATGACTCTAGTTGTGGTTTGTGAGAAGAACACACATGCAATGACTCTAGCTATGGTTCATGAAAACAACACACATCCAATGACTCTAGCTGTGGTTCATGAAAAGAACACACGTCCAATGACTCTAGCTGTGGTTCATGAAAAGAACACACATCTAGTGACACTGGGTGGATCCATATGTGGTTTGTGAAAAGAACAGACATGCAATGACTATGGGTGTGGTTCATGAAAAGAACACACATCCAGTGACACTGGTGGATCCATGTGTGGTTTGTGAGAAGAACACACATGCAATGACACTGGGTGTGGTTCATGAAAAGAACAGACATGCAGTGACACTTGTGGATCCATGTGTGGTTTGTGAGAAGAACACACATGCAATGACACTGGGTGTGGGTCATGAAAAGAACAGACATGCAATGACATTGGTGGATCCATGTGTGGTTTGTGAGAAGAACAGGCATCCAATGACTCTAGCTGTGGTTTGTGAGAAGAACACACATGCAATGACTCTAGCTGTGGTTCATGAAACACATCCAATGACTCTAGCTGTGGTTCATGAAAAGAACACACATCCAATGACTCTAGTTGTGGTTCATGAAAAGAACACACATCCAGTGACACTAGGTGGATCCATATGTGGTTTGTGAAAAGAACAGACATGCAATGACTCTGGGTGTGGTTCATGAAAACAACACACATCCAGTGACACTGGTGGATCCATGTGTGGTTTGTGAGAAGAACACACATGCAATGACACTGGGTGTGGTTCATGAAAAGAACAGACATGCAGTGACACTGGTGGATCCATGTGTGGTTTGTGTGAAGAATACACATGCAATGACACTAGATGTTGTTCATGAAAAGAACAGACATGTAATGACACTGGTGGATCCATGTGTGGTTTGTGAGAAGAACAGACATGCAATGACTCTAGTTGTGGTTTGTGAGAAGAACACACATGCAATGACTCTAGCTATGGTTCATGAAAACAACACACATCCAATGACTCTAGCTGTGGTTCATGAAAAGAACACACATACAATGACTCTAGTTGTGGTTCATGAAAAGAACACACATCCAGTGACACTGGGTGGATCCATATGTCGTTTGTCAAAAGAACAGACATGCAGTGACTCTGGGTGTGGTTCATGAAAAGAACACACATCAAGTGACACAGGTGGATCCATGTGTGGTTTGTGAGAAGAACACACATGCAATGACATTGGGTGTTGTTCATGAAAAGAACAAACATGCAGTGAAACTAGTGGATCCATGTGTGGTTTGTGAGAAGAACACACATGGAATGACACTGGTGCATCCATGTGTGGTTTGTGAGAAGAACATACATGCAATGACTCTAGCTGTGGTTTGTGAGAAGAGCACACATGCAATGACTCTAGCTGTGGTTCATGAAAAGAACACACATCCAATGACTCTAGCCATGGTTCATGAAAATAACACACATCTAGTGACACTAGGTGGATCCATATGTGGTTTGTGAAAAGAACAGACATGCAGTGACTCTGGGTGTGGTTCATGAAAAGAACACACATCCAGTGACAGTGGTGGATCCATGTGTGGTTTGTGAGAAGAACACACATGCAATGACACTGGGTGTGGTTCATGACAAGAACAGACATGCAGTGACACTGGTGGATCCATGTGTGCTTTGTGTGAAGAACACACATGCAATGACACTAGATGTTGTTCATGAAAAGAATAGACATGTAATGACACTTGTGGATCCATGTGTGGTTTGTGAGAAGAACTGACATGCAATGACTCTAGCTATGGTTTGTGAGAAGAACACACATGCAATGACTCTAGCTATGGTTCATGAAACACATCCAATGACTCTAGCTGTGGTTCATGAAAAGAACACACATCCAATGACTCTAGCTGTGGTTCATGAAAAGAACACACATCCAATGACTCTAGCTGTGGTTCATGAAAAGAACACATATCCAATGACTCTAGTTGTGGTTCATGAAAAGAACACACATCCAGTCGGGAGGCAAACGCCCTCTCTCGCATCGGGTCGGCCCGGCAGATGCCGCCCGTAGGAGTCTGCCTCGACATCATTCACAAGCCTTCGGTCTCCCTGCCAAAGGAGATCAACATCGGGATACCATTGCATCCAGAGCCCGTGCTATTCGCCATGGTCATGGAGTCCAGCGACTAGACTGCACCATACCTCTCCTTCCTCGAGCACAAGGTCCTCCCAAGCAACGAAACGGAGGCACGAATGATAGTGCGCCGTTGCAAATCCTTCGTCATCATCAACGGCGAGCTCCACAAGCGTAGCGTGACCGGCGTGTTCCAACGCTGTGTATAGCCAGAAGAAGGACGCAAGATCCTCCAAGACATCCATGCTGATGACTGCGGCCATCAGGCCAGCGCCAGATCGCTGGTTGCCAAAGCCATGTGACATGGCTTCTACTGGCTCAGCGCGCATGCCGACATCATCCAACGGTGCGTCGAGTTCCAGAAGTACGCCAACTAGACGCATCTCCCTGGTTTGGCACTCAAGACCATCCCCATCACCTGGCCATTCGCCGTATGGGGCATGGACATGGTCGGCCCGTTCAAGAAGGCCCCATCAGGCTTCACTCACCTCCTGGTCTCAGTCGACAAGTTCACCAAGTGGGTAGAAGCCAAGCTGATCAAAAAGTGCGACAGCAAGACTGCCACCAAGTTTCTCTGCGAACCCATCTACCGGTATGGCTACCTGCACAACATCATAACAGACAACGGCACCAACTTCGCCAAAGGCGCCATGGCAGAATTCTACGAGGAGCACAACATACGGCTCGACCTCGCCTCAGTTGCCCACCCAGAGTCGAACAGCTAAGAAGAACGCGCTAATCAAAGTGTCCTCCATGGGCTCAAACCGCGACTTCAGGTGCCCCTCGAGCGAACTCCAGGATGTTGGGTCGAAGAGCTCCCCTCCGTAATATGGGGCATCCGCACCTCCATCCATCGCTCCACGGGATTTACACCCTTCTTCATGGTATACGGCGCTGAGGCCGTAATGCCAACCGACATGGAGCACGATTCGCCTCGAGTCACCAACTATGTCGAGGCGGCAAACGAGGTCGCCAGCCAAGACGGAATCGACCAGCTCGAAAAGGCACGCGACCTAGTTCGCTCCCGCACTGCCATATACCAACAAGGACTCCGCCACTACCACAGCCGCCGAGTCCGGACCCGCACCTTCCAGGAATGCGACCTGGTCCTACGATTGGCCCAGGACAGGAAGGGCATGCACAAGCTCTCCCCCCATGGGAGGGGCCATTCGCCATAGGGTGAGTCCTCGGCAACAACGCCTACTACATCATCGACATACGAGGCAATGGCCAGCTCAAGGTCGAGAGGCCATGGAATGTAAACCTCCTACGAAAGTTCTATACATAGAACTCAAACTTGTACTCAGCTGCTATATAATGAAATAATTCGGATCGCACAAATTGTGTCCACTCACCATTTTTCTTGTGCCATTTGCACTCGTACATTCAGCAATATGCCACCTACGGAGTCAACCCTTGGTCGAGCTACCGGCATGGCTAAGTAGTGAGACCCAAGGGCACCGGAGATATTCGAGCCTTGTGTCGTCCACGAACACGCCACCACCGGAGCCACCATCGGAGTCGCCTCGCTCGACTGGCCTACCGGGCCAAGACGACCAATAAACGCTTCTCACATCGACCTGTCCTCCCCATCCTCGTGTAAAGTGACTCGAACGGTTAAGTACCACGCATGGGGACTTCACAACACAAAAACCTCATGCGGCTCGGGAACACGCCAAGTAAGAGAGTTGCCTTGGACTCGCCACGTGACTGGCTCTCCAAGCCAGGGACAGAGATGCATTACAAACAACACATCCGATCCTACGGTGGTCACGCGCCTAGAACGGCTAAGTTCCACGCTCGGGGACTCACCTAAACCGACCCTGCTCGCGCTTGGGAAAACAGCTAAATACAGAGCCCCCTTGGAGTCGCAAGGCGACTGGCCCTACGCACCATGTCAAATCAGCCCCAACCAAAACAAAAACTCAAAGCAAACACACATGCACATAAACGAGTTATACCCCATTAAAGGGCGGACGCGCTCGGGGACTTGCTCAAATAAAAATCAACATACAACATACTTTACCATGCATTGTGAGTCGATTGACTCCCCTTCCATTCATATGTGTTGTTCAAATGACAAAAGTGGCCACTCGGCATAATTTACAAAAGCCCCTAGGGAAGCGATCTATTTTGCAGGCTCTAATGAAGAAGCGCTGCCACCGCCCTTAACCCGGACGAATGGCACCCAGGGATTTGTTGGATACGTCATCAGCAACTTCGACAACACCGACCGGAAGGGCTGCTCCGACTTCAGGTCGCGATGCTCTAGCTCGGGGTTGCCAGGTGCCACCACCGTCTCCTGGTACAGCAACAAGTCCCCCATCGCCAACACCCGATCCGTGAAGGGAGCAACCTTGGCCATCAGCCTCAACACCTCTGACATCTCCACCGAGCCAGTCACCGAAGGGTAGCCACTGGTGACGTTAGGGAAATGTGCCTCGCGCCTGAAGGCCGAACACGCCATCCACTCCACAATGGCGGGCGCCTCCTCCAGATAGCGCCATACTTCAGTCAGCCCCCTAGGTATAACCTCGGTGGGGGACATCCCTTGAAGCACGGCCTAGACACACAACGCCGAGGCGGTGGCCGCGTTCACCGCTGCGGTCACGCATTGTGAGGCGTCGAAGGTCTGCACCACTGGATCGCCTTGTCCTATCAAAGCTGCAATGTCATACACCCAATGTCACTACGGACTCACCCACTTGGGGACTCATCTCATGTATCCAAGGGAAGAGCAACCTCTCACCAAGGAGTTTCTGGCAGTTCTCCGTCACATGCTTCTCAAGGGTAGCAAGGTCGCCCTGCAGCCCAAGGATGATTGAATCAGCAGCCTTCCGCTCCTCCTCCACCACGGCGACTGCGGCCATGGCCCTCTCCTCAGAAGAGATCATCGACGCCTTCGCCTCCTCCAACTCCTTCACCAACGAGTCGATCCGCCCCTTCACCACATCCAGTTCCGTAGCCGGGACGTACCCTTCACGAGCCTTGGCAATAGCAGCCAGAAGACCATCTACAAAGAAGGAGAAGCACAAGTCAGTCTCGTGGACGCAACAACATCTCAACCTCGCCAAGCAGAACAACAACTCACTAGCAGTCTCCTGGAGTCATCGGTTGGCCTCCTGCACCACGCGTAGGTCACGCTCCAGGCGTTCCTTCGTGGCTTGACGATCTAACGACTCCCTCTGCATGCCCTATGGACAGAACAAACAGTTAACAACCAGACAATTTCAAAGTTCCTAGCCGCTGAAATTCAGTGACTAGACACTCGGGGACTGGACGATTACAAATCAAAGTGCCTAGCCGCTGAAATTCAGTGACTAGACACTCGGGGACTGGACGACTACAAATCTAAGTGCCTAGCCGCTGAAATTCAGCGACTAGACACTCGGGAACTGGCGACTAGTAGAAATTCAGTGCCCAACCGCTAAAATTTAGCAACCAGGCACTCGGGGACTAGACATACCTGAATGGCGGCACCAAGCATGCCATGAAGCTCGCTGGCGTACGTTGAAGGAACTACAAAGGAGGTGCGCCCGCGACAAAGCCCAACGTCCTCATCAATGATCTCTGGCATCTGCAGAGATTGGTTCTCCGCCACAAACGGAAACCCCTTCGCCATGAAGCATGGAAACAACGCAGCCGCCCTCATCGGAGCACTAGTCGTTGGGGCCGATGGTTCTGTCGACAGAGCCCCCTTAGTTGGCTCCGATTGGGCAACCACCACCTCCTCGGCACCAGCAGCAGGGCCATTCCCCTGGTGCTGTCTTCTGCCGCAGCATCATCGGCATCTCCTCTCTGCTTCTTCGCACCCTCAGCAGGCGCAACCTCCACAACAGGCTTCCTCTTCCTGGGGGGATCGGCCTCCTCTGCAGTGACGACTGGCAGAATCTTAGCCACCGAAGGGCGACCTATCTTCTTGGCGCCGGACCTGCGAAATCACCAAGGTCAGCAAAGAAATCATACAAGAAAGCACCCAAGAATAGAAAGGAAAATTCGTGACTCACTTGGCGACCGGAAGGACGCGTATCCCCGGGCTGATGTGGGCGGGTTTATCCAGCTCCGGGCCCAGCTTGCGCGAGAGACCCTTCTCAAAAACATCCGAGGCCCATGACACCACGGGCTTCTTCGATGATGAAGCCGCGGTCGCAGGAATTTCTGGCCCGGACGACGCGGTCGTCCCTGCCGGTTGTGGCGACCTTGACACTGCAGCTTCAGCAGACCCTGGCTCCGACGTAGCCGAAGCTGTTGGCACGATCGCCGCGAGCGGAACTTCCACCCCCACCACCGCGTCTGCAACTTCCGGTCCCATCATCGGAGTCGTATCCTTCAGGATCTCGGGTGAGGTATTGGCCACGTCATCGTCGGACTCGTCGTCCAAACCAAACGCCACCACCGATCTGGGTAGCAACGCCAGCTTCGGAGCCGACTTCTTCGCGGGTGACTTCAGTTTGCGCGCATGCTTCGCCGGCGTGGTTGTTCGCCGTGAGCTATGCTCTTGCAAAATTTCATCGTCTTCATCACGCTCTTCAATAATGCGACTCGCCTCGATCTTGCACTGCTTCTGCATGCGAGTCTTGTGAGCCACGGGCGCCGGAGGAGGGACCTCCCTCTCTTCTTCTTCGCTCTTGGAGGATTCTCCTTCAGTCCCCTCCTCGAGTGATGGCCCAAAATATATCGAGCTCGTTGGGGAACCCCAAGAGGAAGGTATGATGAGCACAGCAGCAAGTTTTCCCTCAGTACGAAACCAAGGTTATCAATCCAGTAGGAGCAAGGAAACACCCCAAAGGTGTAGCTAGCTGAACGTTGGCAGGGCGCACTACCGGTGCCAGCAGCAACGTGGAGACCTACACAACACAACCACAGAACTCTGTCCCCAACTTGCGATGAGGTTGTCAATCTCACCGGTTTTGCTGAAAACAAAGGATTAAACGTATCGAATGGAAGGAAGTAATAATTGCAGAAAGTAAACACAAAGCAGTAAACAGTTTATAGATTGTATGTAAAAGAAAGGACTGGGATCCATAGTTCACTAGAGGTGGCTCTCCTTAAGATAGATAACATGCTGGGTGAACAAATTACAGCGGGGCAATTGACAAACATCGAGAAAGCAATACATGCATATACTAATCATCTTGACTCCTTTGGAACTTGATTGGGCATTACAACATTATACATAGACTGCCATCCAACTGCATCTATGACTAATAATCCACCTTCAGGTTATCATCCGAACCCCCTCTAGTATTAAGTTGCAAGCAATAGATTATTGCTTTAGGAATTGCGTGTAAGGTAAACAATATGATTGTTCTATGAACAAAGGATTTTTGTTTTCTCCCTAGTAGCAACAACATATCTAGTACCTTAGAGATTTATGTCACTTCCCCAGATTACCAGAGGCATGAACCCACTATTGATCATAAATATTAACTCTTGGAGTTGCTAGCATCTACTTGGCCAAGATAGCTACTAACAACGGAAAGCATGCAAGATCACAAATAACAAAGACATGATAGAATCAATAATCAATCTGAAATAGCATCTCAGTATCCATCAGATCCCCGCAAACACAACATGCAAAATTACAAATAGATGATCTTGATCATGAACGGAGCTCACAAGATCTAGACATGAAAGCACAAAGGGGGAGAACCAGCCATCTAGCTACTACATGGATCCGTAGTCTAGAGATGAACTACTCACGCATCACACCGGAGGCTTGCATGATGAAGAAGAAGGCCTCCAGGGTGAATTCCCCTCTCCGGCAGGGTGCCGGGAAGAGCTTTAGATCCCTCCTGATCTAGGGATGGAGATGATGGTGGCTACAGACTCTTTCGTGGATTTTTGATCGGGTACTTAGGGTTTTCGTCCCGTGGGCATCTTATAGGTGGAAGGAGAGGCCGAGGGGGTGTTGGGGTCGGCCAGACCACCTCGTGGCGCGGGCCAGGCCTGGCCGCGTGGCCAGGTGGTGTGGCCGGCCCCCAGCCCTTCTCCGTCTCGTATTCTGGCATCTGATGACTTCCGGAAAAATAGGCACTTTGGCTTTTGTCCTGTCCAATTCCGAGAATATTCATTTTCTGACTTTCCTGGAACCAAAAATAGCAGAAAACAGGCAGCTGGCACTGTGGCTCTTGTTAATAGGTTAGTCCAAGAAATCATATGAAAAGTACTCCAAAGTGTGGACAAAACACAAGAAAGTGGATAAAACCAAGCATGGAGCATCAAAAATTATAGATACATTTGCAATATATCAACATCCCCAAGCTTAACTCCTGCTCGTCCTCGAGTAGGTGAGTGATAAAAAGAAAGAATAATTTTTGAGGTGACATGCACCATCAAAGACTTCATCAAAGTATTTGTAAAACATTCAAAGCTGGGATCATAGTACTTCAATCATAACATGAAAGACAAAGTTCTAGCAATAAGACAAAGAAACTATGATGCAACATGAAAAGGCATAAACAAAAGATTCATGAATAACAATGCTTTGCAAGACGTTTGTTTGTTTCACATAAAGAAAACATAGCATAATAGTATTCAGCTTGTCCCTCATAGAGTAGCAAATATAATTGCATAGGACACCTTCAAAGTTCATACGAGTGACTAGATACAAATAGTTTAAAACAAGCAATATCAAGTTATGCATCAATCAACTAGTCTTGGGACAATGGACATAGAACTAAGAATGACCACTATGCTCTCAAAGTAGGTGCATAAAGGTAGAAGGTGGAGACTCAATATAATGGTGGAAGAAGGGCCTTCATAGAAGGAAGTAGGGATTCAAGTTTCATAAAGAGCTTCCAAAAATTATGGTACTTATAGCTTTCAGCTCTCATTGCCCCTATCATAAGCATCTTGAAGGTGATTAAGGTTGAAGTGACACAACTAAGAGGATATGCTTGACAAGTTATAAACCGAAATCTCATGCCCCTTACTTATGAAGACCGAACCTCATGCTACTCAACTTTAGTCACAAGTAAGCTCTTGTCATTGCAAGTACATGTGTATCATGAAGAACCGCCAACGGGGTACCCCTTTCACATGATACAGGAGCTATCCCATAATCAAAATGACAAGGCAAGCAGACAATGAGCATCTCAGCGATCTTTTTATTTGCTATTTGCATAGGTTTTTATTGAGGATGCTTCATAGAGTGCTCATTATGGTGATGCGGCAAGTTTCCACCATGATTAGGCATGGCTTAGGCTAGCGGCCTCAGAGTTTCTCTAACACACATGCAAACTCCATGATCTTACAAGTTCCACTTTTATTTCACATCGTGGGGATCCATAAGCAAAAGAACATGATATCAACGGGGTACAAAGTACAAGTGCAATGTTGAAAGCGTTCCCCATGATACATGGTTCTGCTAATTTCAACTTATAAAGTGCAAGCATATATGCAACAAAGAAGGAACCAATGGTTCAAGTTTATTAGATGCAAAAAAGTAAAGTGTGCCATTTAGTTTGTGAGAGCTTTAATCACTAGTTTTCTCATAACAAGTTTAATTTGGAAGGTAAACAAAAACATGAATATACTTTGAATAGCTTAAGCTAGTAGGTAGGTAGGTATGGTGGACTCTTTGGAATAACTTGGTTTAGGGAGTTGGATGCATGAGTGGAACTCACACTTGGTTGTGGAGGCTAGCAAAAGACTGGGAGCGACAAACTAAGAGAGCAATAATGGCCATAATCATGCAGAGCGACAAAACATCATTGATCAAAGCATAAAGTGATACTACAAGTTTAAAACTAAAGGATCATAAAGGCTATGGTGACTTGATATAGTCATAACATGGTGTGAGCATGCGCCAAGTCAACCGAAATAAAGCATCAAAGGAGAATACCACTATACTATGCATTAATATGCTAAAACAACGCATGATTCATCCAAGGCACATTAAGCAATCTCAATTGTTTATAACAAGTCATGCTACAACAAAGAATACTAAGCATAAAGCCAAAACAATATCAAGCATAGCATGACAAAGCATAGGCCACAGTCAAGAACAAGCTCTTTTTACCACATAAGCATGTACTTTCCTACTATTTTCCAATCCAAACCAAACTATTTGAAAACCAAAAATCTAAAAGAGGGGGTCCAACCAATTTATTCAGAAAACTAAGAAAACAAAAGCAAACGAAAAACCAAAATGAAAACGAAAAAGAAGATGCTCCAAGAACAACACAACTGTGCATGAAACAATAAAAATGAAGCGTTTGGAAGAAACCTGGGATTTTTATTGATAAAGAAGGGAATGCCTTGGGCATCCCCAAGCTTTGACGCTTGTACTTCTTGGATATTTATTGGGGTGACACGCGTGGAATCCCCAAGCTTGAGCTTTAGTCCATCCTTCATCTCATTACTCATTCCTTCCATTCATCTGCAAATTTTCCTTCATACAAAACTTCACACATTCTTTTATTAGCAACATTAGTGCACTCAAGATAATAGGTCTTAAGGTTCAGTTCTAACACCAAATAAACTTCCATTATAAAACTAGATACTGTAGCACTTCCCTCAAAAAGCTCAATTCCCCAAAAGAACTAAAAAAGGAATCAACAATAAGCAAATGCAGAAAATGGCAGAAATCTGTCACAACAGACCAGCAGGTAAAGACGATTTTTTTCGAAGACCTTCTGTTGCTCAAATAAAAAATTGTTGAACTAAAGAAAGTTGGATAACAACCTAGGGCAGAAGCACAAAAATTCACGCCTCAAAAAGACGTACAGAGATTTTACACGAATTTTTACGGTGAAGCACAGAAATATGTTTCAGGACAGCAACTTTCCCAATCATTACTTCTCTCTCATTAGAGGTTACTCTTGGCACAAAAAGCAAATAAAAAAGATAAGGAGCGGTTATTACAGAGGTAATAACTTCCAAGAATCATCTAAAACTTTTGGTTTATCTCTCAATAAGTACTTTTCTTTAACGCATTTAAGTTAGGCATAAGAAGCAAGAAATGATCAAGTGTTCTCAAATGAAGAAGCATTAAGACCAAATTTTGTTTTCATAGGAGAAGCCAAAGAAATCTTCTCTCTCTCTTCTTAGGGAAGTGTTCTATACCTTTATTGAGTGGGAGTTGATATTTAATGGCGCCTTCTTTCATATCAATAATGGCACCAACAGTTCTAAGAAAAGGTCTTCCTAAAGTAATAGGACAAGAAGCATTGCATTCAACATCCAAAACATAGAAATCAACAGGGACATATGCATTGTTAACCATAATAAGAACATCATTAATACTCCCCATGAGTTTCTTTTTAGCATTATCATCAAGTGGGACATTCAAATAACAATCTTGAAGTGGAGGCAAATCAAGCATATCATAAATCCTTCTAGGCATAATAGAAATACTACTATAAAGATCACATAAAGCTTTGAAATCAAAGTCATTTACTTTCATATTAATGATGGGTTACCAACCATCTTCTGGTTTAATAGGAATAGAAGCTTTATGTTTCATCTTTTCTTCTTTAATCTTTATGAGAGCATCAGTAATGTGTTTCGTAAAGGCCATGTTCATAGCACTAGCATTAGGACTTTTAGCAAGCTTTTGTAGGAACTTAATAACGTTAGAGATATTACAACCATCAAGATCAAAATCAAAATTATCATCTAGAGTGGTAGAACTATTACTAGCCTCAACACTAGTGGTGGTAATAGTAGAAACACTAATTTTTCTAGAAATTTCATCTTCTCTTTCCCACTTAGCATGTAATTCAGCTAATAGTCTAACATTTTCATCAATTCTTACTTGTATGGCGTTAGTGGCTGCAAAGGGATTATCATTAGTTTCAGGTTTAGCAACCATTTTATTGATCAAAGAGGATTGAGCTTTAGACAAAGATGATATATTTCTTTCAGCATTAGAGAGTTTCAATTGTAAACTAGGAATTTCCCTATTCAGACTCTCAAGTTGATGGCTAATGTTCTTCAAAATGGTAGATTGTTCCTCCATAGTTTTAGTGAATAGTTTATTTTGCTCATATTGCATTTGCATGAAGTTTTTAGTGGCTCTTTCAACTTCTAAAATTCTTCCTT
This sequence comes from Avena eriantha, assembly GCA_910589775.1. Taxonomy (NCBI): domain Eukaryota; kingdom Viridiplantae; phylum Streptophyta; class Magnoliopsida; order Poales; family Poaceae; genus Avena; species Avena eriantha. The sequence goes on from OU342740.1 coordinate 295,116,783, forward strand.
CACTAGGTAATCCAGGTTTACCATTATAGCCATAAGTATTATTAGGAGGGTAGGACCTATAATTGTTATTACCATAAGCATTGTTGCCAAAATTGTTATTTCTTATGAAGTTCACATCAACTTGCTCTTCTTGGGCAACCAAAGAGGCTAAAGGAACATTATTTGGATCAATGTGGGCTTTCCCATTAACAAGCATAGACATAATAATATCAATTTTATCACTCAAGGAGGAGGTTTCCAAAACAGAATTTACCTTCCTACCTTGTGGAGCTCTCTCAGTATGCCATTCAGAATAATTAACCATCATATTGTCCAGAAGTTTTGTTGCAGCACCCAAAGTGATGGTCATAAAGGTACCTCCAGCCGCAGAATCCAATAGGTTCCTTGAAGAATAGTTCAATCCTGCATAAAAAGTTTGGATGATCATCCAAGCAGTTCCATGAGTGGGACAATTCTTTACCAAAGATTTCATTCTTTCCCAAGCTTGAGCAACATGCTCATTATCAGATTGTTTAAACTTCATTATTTCACTTCTCATAGATATAATCTTAGCAGGAGGATAGTATTTTCCAATGAAAGCATCTTTGCACTTAGTCCAAGAATCAATACTATTCTTAGTTAAGGAATTCAGCCATTCTTTAGCTTTTCCTCTCAAATAGAAAGGAAACAATTTCAGCTTAATAATATCACCATCTACATCCCTATGCTTTTGCATCTCACAAAGTTCAACAAAGTTATTTAGATGGGCAGCAGCATCTTCATTACCAATACCAGAAAATTGTTCTCTCATAACAAGATTGAGTAAAGCAGGTTTTATCTCAAAGAAAGTATCTTCAGGCACAGGTGGAGCAATAGGTGTGCTTATAAAATCATTGTTGTTGGTGCTAGTGAAGTCACACAACTTAGTGTTTTCAAGAGTAGTCATTTTTTGTGTGTTTTTTAATAAGAAAGCAAACTATTAAAACTAAAAAAAATTGTGTTTTTGAATAACAAAACAAGCAAACAAAGCAAAAAGAAACAAAGCAAAACGAAAATAACAAAGTAAAGAGATTGGGTATGAGGGACTCGCCTTGTGAAGATGTCCTTGACTCCCCGGCAACGGTGCCAGAAAATATGCTTGATGGCCCAAAATATATCGAGCTCGTTGGGGAACCCCAAGAGGAATGTATGATGAGCACAACATCAAGTTTTCCCTCAGTACGAAACCAAGGTTATCAATCCAGTAGGAGCAAGGAAACACCCCAAAGGTGTAGCTAGCTGAACGTTGGCAGGGCGCACTACCGGTGCCAGCAGCAACGTGGAGACCTACACAACACAACCACAGAACTCTGTCCCCAACTTGCGATGAGGTTGTCAATCTCACCAGTTTTGCTGAAAACAAAGGATTAAACGTATCGAATGAAAGGAAGTAATAGTTTACAGAAAGTAAACACAAAGTAGTAAATAGTTTATAGATTGTATGTAAAAGAAAGGACCGGGATCCATAGTTCACTAGAGGTGGCTCTCCTTAAGATATATAACATGCTGGGTGAACAAACTACAGCGGGGCAATTGATAAACATCGAGAAAGCAATACATGCATATACTAATCATCTTGACTCCTTTGGAACTTGATTGGGCATTACAACATTATACATAGACCGCCATCCAACTGCATCTATGACTAATAATCCACCTTTAGGTTATCATCCGAACCCCCTCCAGTATTAAGTTGCAAGCAATAGATTATTGCTTTACGAATTGCGTGTGATGTAAACAATACGATTGTTCTATGAACAAAGGTTGTTGTTTTCTCCCTAGTAGCAACAGCACATCTAGTACCTTAGAGATTTCTGTCACCTCCCTAGATTACCAGAGGCATGAACTCACTATCGAGCATAAATACTAACTCTTGGAGTTGCTAGCATCTACTTGGCCAAGATAGCTACTAACAACGGAAAGCATGCAAGATCACAAATAACAAAGACATGATAGAATCAATAATCAATAATCAATCTGAAATAGCATCTCAATATCCATCGGATCCCCGCAAACACAACATGCATAATTACAAATAGATGATCTTGATCATGAACGGAGCTCACAAGATCTAGACATGAAAGCACAAAGGAGGAGAACCAGCCATCTAGCTACTACATGGATCCGTAGTCCAGAGATGAACTACTCACGCATCACACCGGAGGCTTGCATGATGATGAAGAAGGCCTCTAGAGTGGATTCCCCTCTCCGGCAGGGTGCCGGGAAGAGCTTCAGATCCCTCCCGATCTAGGGATGAAGATCGGGTACTTAGGGTTTTCGTCCCGAGGGCATCATATAGGCGGAAGGAGAGGCCGAGGGGGTGCTGGGGTCGGCCAGACCACCCCCTGGCACGGGCCAGGCATGTCCGCACGGCCAGGTGGTGTGGCCGGCCCCCAGCCCTTCTCCGTCTCGTATTCTGGCATCTAATGACTTAGGCACTTTGGTTTTTGTCCCGTCCAATTCCGAGAATATTCATTTTCTGACTTTCCTGGAACCAAAAATAGCAGAAAATAGGCAGCTGGCATTGTGGCTCTTGTTAATAGGTTAGTCCAAGAAATCATATGAAAAGTACTCCAAAGTGTGGACGAAACACAAGAAAGTGGATAAAACCAAGCATGGAACATCAAAAATTATAGATACATTTGCAATGTATCATCGAGCTCTTTGGGGACCTCCTCGTCGAGCGGGGGACGCCAACCCTCGAGGACCTGAAATAACTGAGAATGGCCACGAATGAGCATCATAATCAGGAGAATGGCCATGAGTAAATTTAACGAGAGTGGCCTACCGTGGGAGCTTCCTTCCTTTCGGGCACGTATGGGGCGAGCCCGGCCGACGTAGTGGTAAATTCCGCATCGGTGATCTTCTTTAGAGCGGCCTTGTAATCCACAGCGTCCCACGACTCCTTGCTGGTCCGGGAAGGATCATTCTTCCCGGTGTATTCATACATCCAATGGGGTCGGGTCACCAATGGGACCAAGCGCCACCCAAGCCAGTAGTTGTACAAATTGATTGTGGACAATCCCTTGTCCTTCAGCTCCTGGATCTGGTCCATCATCTCCGTGACGGCCATCCTCTGATCGTTGGGGAGCTTGTCCGCTATCAGCCGGCGGGGCTCGCTTCTTTCCGCGACGTACTCGGGGAGCACCACTTCGCCAGAGTGGGTGGATTCTTTCACATAGAACCAACTTTTCTTCCACTCGCTCGCGGCCTTCTTCGGCAGCAGGAGCTTGAAGAAGTTTGCCTTTGGCTTCAACTGGAACGTAACGCCACCTGTCACCAAGACCGGACCCATCGCGCCCAATGCAACCATGAAACAGCTCTAGCCACAACGGGAAGTACGGCCTACAGCCGAGGTAGCATTCGCAAAAGGCGACGAAGATCGCCAGCTGCTCGATACTGTGCGGGCCAAGGTCCGATGGCTTGATCGCGTAGTACGCGCAGAACCACCGGAAGAGGCTGAGGTGGGGAATCCCAAGCCCCTCTCCAAGTGGCTTTGGAAGCAGATGAATTCGCCAGCACGCGGTTTCGGCTCGACTTCAGAGGGCGTGGGAATTCGCCAATTACCCTTGCAGAGGATCCCCGCGTCCTCGAACGATCTGAGCTACGATGTGGTGCACTTAGACTTCCCCCACAGATCCTTCGGAGGTGCCATCAAGGAAGAAATGAAATCGCTCGGTTCGGGGAATCCAAATTGAAGGGAGACAGGGAGAAAGGGATGCGCAAGGAAGAGGAATGCGGGAGAGGTTCTACAGGGATTTTTTCCATCACTCTCCTTATAAAGAAGCACTACCCGCCAATCTCGGGATAGCCATTACCCGCGGTAATTATGCCGAAGTTACCGTTGGGTTACCCAACGGCTAGTTTGACCAAGCTGATGGTCCAACTTCTTCCACTTGACTCGCCTGCGGGAACGCTCTATCCAATCGATAGCAGTGGCGATTCGAGCAAGAATACGTTCACTAGATCACGACTGGGGGCTTGGTGGAAAATTTCCTCCATTCTCAATAGAGTCCATCACCGATTCGACTGGATGTCCAAATTGGACTCGCCTACTCCGACCGCCAAATGAACGTCTGCATTGGGTCAGTGTTGGCCTTGAGGACTACTGATGGGGATATACCAAATGGGGTATGCCCAGCAGAACGTTCTGGGTGGGCCGAAGGCCTTGCGAGTGTGCCTGCAAGATGGCGACTGGAACGCGACTGAGAAGAAGGCCTGGCGACTGGAGACTGAAGGCCCAGAGCATAACTGAAGCCCAGTCGGATTAGGTCAAAAGCCTCTGAATCCTTAACTGGTTCAGTTGTATATTGTAAGGTACCCCCTATATAAGCCTCCCTAGGGTAGCTTGAGCACTTACGTTCCATCATACACCCCTTCGAGCGACTCGTGGCTTAGACGCCAAGCTCGTCATCCATGTAACTCGCTCTCCATCAATCTAATCTAGCAGGAGTAGGTCTTTACCCTCTGGGGGGCGAACCTGGGTAAATCCATGTGCATCCACCCCCATCTCGCACCGCAGATGGCCGCTAGCTCTCGCCCCCGATTCTATCAATCACTACCCATGGCAGCGACTGCCGTGGCCATTCCCACGACAGATGCGTCTTGCATCAATGGTCATCAGCGGGATTTGGATACCCATGACCCATGTGTATTCCAGGATATCAATGTTGTTTGAAACATTAACGTCGAGTCCAATTCCCTTTGTTACTTCGATATCTGACTTGTCCGAGATCTGATCATAGGTATCAATATACCTTGTCTAATCTCGTTACCGACAAGTGATGCTTAACTAGTTCCCGTGATATTCTATCCCCCATGACCTAGTCATATATTGTAGCATTATGGATGTACTCTCACCGAGTGGGCCCGGTGTATCTTCCCGTTACGTGGGAGAACAATTCCCGATCTTGATGCATACTCCTCAACATATCCCTTTAAAATACCTGATAGACACCTTTATGATCACCCTATTGCGGTGTGACGGTTGATGCAGTCAAGACAGCCTCGGGTGATAGTGATTAGATATGATCTCATAGTCTAAGGAGTAGGATACTTCGTTTCCTAGTTATTGCAATGATGAACTTTATGACTTGATCATGTTGCAATACTTATATTGGGTAAGCGTGTCCATCACATCATTTACCAATGATATGACCTCATTGTCAATTGACATAAATGTCCATGATTAGGAAACCTTGATCATCAGTTGACCCCTTAGTTTGTTTACATACCACACGTGTAACAATGTTTCCGAATGATACAATTATAGCATGGTATAACACTATTATGAACTAATGAAACATGATAATAAACATCCTTTATTATTTGCCTCTAGTGCTTATTTCCAATAGTAAGTACACTTCAGAAATATTAATTAAAACTTATGTAAAGCACATGAAATTATTCACCATTTATTATGTTGTATGCTCTGTGGCTGAATAGAGGAATACAACTCTTGGTTCTTCCCTTCATCATTTGGGAAAGCATTGCATAGTGTTATTTGTTCAATAAATCATTATCTGCCACATCATTGTTTATGTTTTGTGGGCAAGAAGAAAATCTCATATTTATATTTTGAAAGTAAGGAGATGATATCTAAATTATTACAAAGCACACCTGTCATTTTTATTGGGTAATCTACTGGATCAAATATTACCAAATTTGGTCTGGAAAAGGACACATAGTGGAAAGTAGGAATTCACCAAGGTTGGAATTACTAGCAATCATATGTACATCCATATGGAATAATTTCTTGGCCCCAAAATTGAACTACTAGTCAAACTCTTAAACTAACATGCTTATAATAAGTGGGGGAATTTACTTGGACCATCATAAACTGGATAAATGTTTGTATTTTTGTAGGGGGGGTCACTCTAAATTTGGGAAGAAGAACTGAAGTCTTTTTAGATGATTTTTAAGTTGTCGTCACTGTCAACTATGAGTGAACGCAATGTGGGAAGAAATAAACTCAATGGGGGAATGAAACAGTTTAGGAACTTGTTATTTTGCCAAATCAATCACAAGCTCATAGTTTTAAATGGATTAATTTACAAGAAATCTAATGCAACATGCTTAGTGGAACTTAAAATTCTATGCTTGTTGTTAAATGCTTGACACAAACATAATATTTACAGTTCGAGATAACTCTTTCACCTAAGAGAATTTTTTATGCTTTGGAACTTAGAGAAAGTGGGAATAAAGACAAGTTTTGTGGAAAATCTTTCACCTAAGGATTGTTGCTTCTCTGGATTTTGGAGAAATTGGGAACAAAGAGAGGGTTTCCTAACTAAATAGATCAATTCATGTTCTCGCAACAAGCTTCAAATCACTGATATATAAGGCTATATGGTTTGCTTAATGATGGAAGATGATCATATGCAAGGTTAGTGAGAATTATTTTATGATATTACTATATGTGCTAATGACGTTTTTATTGTCTAAAACAAATATAAAATTGATTGAATGAAAGCTTGAATATCCTCTAACTTTTATATGGAAGGTATATTCATAGTTTCCTATGTTTCGGGAGTGAAATTATAAAGAATGTTTTGAAATGCATTTCGTGGAAAAACTACAAACATGTCAACTACCTTTGATAAAAAAAATTATACTATGTGAGGACTTTTGTTTGAACTTAAGAGGAAAAAGTCATAATTATTTTGGGACATTATTCGTGTGGCCTTATCTTAGCCATTTTGTTGCAATTGTTGCTACAAAAATGTTATATGAATTTTGGAAAGGTTACCAAAATCATATAAAAATATTATTGCTTAATGTCACGGATTATTTATTATTCTTTGATGGTCGCAACCTTCAGTTGTGTGGATACATTGATGTTGTATTTGCCAAGAGGATCTCGATGAAAGGTAACTTAATTTTATATTATGTTTTCATATTTAATTTGGTAGGTCCTTCTTGTGTTGAGAGGAAACAAGATTTAAATGTTATTCCTTTATGAAGATGAATACTTTGATGTAATTTAAGCATTAAAGGAGAGCATGAGTTAAGAGAACTATTTCAATGTAATTATGACCCTGGAGTGTGCAACATAACATGTTACTTTGTGATAATATGACTATGTAATTCACAAAATTTATGTGCAACGCTGAATGCATTGGGCGGAGGAATTATCCTCTGACCATGTTAATAGCATGTGTATTCACTTTGTTGGATAAAAAATTCAGCCAAGTGGGAGATGTAAAAAATTTGTGGCTTGCAATATTAAATATGGTCACTGTATTGTTACACTCCACAAATCAAAATATCCATGTGGTAGTATTCGTGGAAATAACAAAAAATAATTGGTGTGAAATTATACTAAATAAAATATACTTTCTCCGTCTCAAAATAAATGTCGATTTTTTTAAAAAAAATAAGATGTATCTAGACCATATATATAGTACAAGATACATCTAAATTTAGACAAATTTGCGACATTTATTTTGAGACGGAAGAAGTACTTAAGAATGTGGGTGTGACTATAGTGGAACGGGGTGTATACGGATATGTTTGAATTATACCAGAACAGTATATAGTGGAACGTCAGCTTGTCCATTGGATTGGCTCTATGGATTGTTAAACCCCGCGATTTTGAATTTGAATTTAAACTAGGCGCACAGCCCACACGTGTGTTTGAAACTTAATTGATTAACATTGTTTGAGCTCGATAGCTGGCTATTAATTAGTTATTGTGGTTGGTTTAACAAGTCACAAATCATATCTGGACATAGATTGAAACATCTGTAATTTGGAGTCTATATATAGGTTTTACCCTCTAGTCTAAATATGCACTGCGAGAGACACCACCGATCGGAGGAGCGGTAAATTTATTACAATCTTCTCATTTCCTGTGTTTTTGCACAAATCTCATGCTAAAACCGGATGAAATGACATAGAAACAGGTATTTCTCGCTTCAAGAAAATTACCAAAACCACAAGAACCTCATCGTGCAGCACTCACGGACCGAGACCAGTAGAATACGTTATCGAGAGGCTAGTCGTACTACGTGCTTCCGATCTGCATCTGCCAAATATATACGTCAGTCGGAACTCCTGTAAAGTGCTCCTGCTTAGTATAGGGGAGGTGCTACGCGTCCCTTCGGATCAAAACTTCTGATCCCGAGTTCTTTGCTGACACGTGTCCCTTCCATCCCGCATTTGCTACACTAAATCCTGATTTTGCTACATAATATCCGGTTTTGCTACACGGTAACAAAAAAGGGTTCGTGTAAAAACATAATAGAAAAGGCAAACCTCGCCGGAGAGCTCACCGGAGAACCTCGCCGGAGTCTTTATAGCAAAAAAAAAAAAGTACTAATATAGCAAAATGGACTTCACTGAAAAATAACATAGGAGGCTCGCCGGAAAAATCCTCGCCAGATACCTCGTAGCAAAATATGTACACTATTGTAGCAAAACTAGAAAACGACAGTAGCAAAATATTCTTTCTAATGTAGCAAAAGGGGACATCGTCGGAGACATAGCCGAAGACCTCGTAGTAAAACCATAGAGATTGGTTGTAGCAAAAAAAAAGTTAAAGTAGCAAAAAATATATGAATACATAGCAAAAATAATATGCTAGTATGTAGCAAGTCTTGACGCCGTACGTAGCAACGTCCGTGGTGGCCTTCGGTAGCAATATCGGCGGCCGCATGTAGCAAACCCGTGGGAGAGACGGTCGTCGTCGTCGACAGTGGCGACCGCTCGGCCGAAGCTCGATATGGCAGCACTGCGGGGCCGATCTTTCCCACAGAGGTGCGGTGGCCATGGCGCGTGGAGGCGGAGCAGCCGAGCGCCCTGGGCCGGCGGCCGCCATCTTCGGCGAGAGGAACGAGGCGGGAGGAGCGCGGCGGCACGAGCTACAGGGGCGGGCCGCGGCGGCCCAAACTGCAAGGCAGGCGGCGCACGAGCGCCCGAGCTGCAAGGCAAGCGACGCACGATTTGCACCGGCGCGGCGGCACGCGGCGCACGAGCTGCAGGCGGTGGCGCGGCGGCGCGTGGCGGCGCTCGTCGCACGAGCTGGAGGCGGTGGCGAGCGGCGAACAGGACGCTGCAGATGAAGGAGATAAGAGGAAACTGAGGAGGAGGCGCGTGTGTGTGGTAGGACCCGCAGGACAGGGTCGTGTTGGCGTACACACGACGTGTGTCTTGGCTACCGGGGGATGGGAGGGGATCAGTATCATTTCCCTTAGTATAGTACGTTTTCTTCGTGCTCAGTCGGATGAAGCTAATGACGGCAGCAACGACATGCCACAAAAGGGTGAGAGATGTGCGACGTAGACCTCAGCCTTTTTCCCATCGTTTGGTTGGAATGTTGGATGATGCAGTGCCGGAAGAAGAGCAGGCCGGTGGAGACATCATCGAGCTCTTTTACGATTACGAGTGCCTGGTGCCGTCATTGCCGTGGGTGGACTCTTGCTTGTGTCTGAGATTTGGTCGTAGCGGCTCACTCGTCCTCGCTCGGTGGAGCAGAGCAGCGAACCAGCTATCATCAGCGCGAGACATTTAGTGACTGCCTAATTTTGTTTTGTAATAAGACTATAATGAATAAAATACTAGGACTTTGTTAATTACTTTTGCAACTGGCCAGACATATCTTGGTGGGACTGACATCACAGGCTAGTTTGTTATAAATACTTTTTATAGAGAAAATAAATACTATATTAACTCGATCAGCTCGTGTATCATGTCAGCTTTGCCACCGTCATCGTCCGTACGCTGAAGAGTTAAGGCGGGTCAGGTAAGTTACTGTGCTACTGTGATGTTTTTGTCACCACACGAACTCGCGGTGAATCTCCGGCGTGACATACAAGCAAAAGCGAAGGCATGTGCCCTAACTATTAGGCTACCCAACTAGTACTGCTACTAATTAAGGACTCATACGGGGAAAAAAATTAAGGACTCGTACGGGGGGTGGTTCCTCCTCCTCTCCTCCTCCCCCGCCGCCGAGCGCTGTCCGGCAAAATTCGCGCTGTCCGACGGCGGCGAGACTTTCTCTACCCGAAGCTGGAGTGCCAACACGGGAAGGAGCTGCTCGCGGTGGTGCGGCATGGAGATGGCGACGGGCTCGTCTGGCTGCGGCGCGTCAGGCCATGATCCCAGGGTGGCATGGCAGTGGGGCTGCTCCTGGTGGTGGCACGCATGACTATGTCGGTGCCATGCTAGGGGAGGTCCTCCGGTGGCAGGGCATGGCGGCATGGCCTGAGCGGCAGCAACGGGGTAGGACGGCTAAGGGCGCAGGTCGACGGCTCCGATGGGCCCGATCTGGGTTTGGATGGGTTTGGCTGGGCCTGATCTAATGCCTCTCATTGCACTACCTTGTTGATTAGCACATAATCAAGATTTTCTGATTATGAACATTGGATGTTGTTAATAACAAGGTCATGTCATTATCCAGAGGCCGGGGTTACAACCCCATTTCAAAAAAAAACAAAGTCATGTCATTGGATAATGATGTGATGAACATTCACCCACAGTAAGTTTAGCAATATGATCATGTCTTTAAAGTTTATATTGCTATATCAATCTCATTATAAGTAACACCAATCCTTAGACCATGAGATCACGTCAATCACTAGCACTGGAAGAGTACTTTGATTCCATCAAACGTCACACCGTAATAGAGTAATTATAAAGATGTCGTTGGATACTTAGAAAGTGTTAGTTGAGGCTCGTGGATCAAGGGTGAGATTTGTCCATCCCGATAATGGAGAGATATACTCTGGCCCCTCTCAGTGATATCACATTGATAATAGCTTGCAAGTAGGTGTTTTGATCACAAAGAATGTTATATCACGGAACGAGTAAAAGAGTACTTGTCGGTAATAATATCGAACTAGGTATGGATGATATCAAATGAGTGGATCGCGGACAAGTAAAATATCGCGAGACAAAAGGAATTGGTTACTACGAAAAAGATTCACGCGATCACTAGGTCATCGTTGAGTAAGTCGGAGTCGTTATGGATCTCCAAGTACCGCTAATGATTATTGATCAGAGAGAGTCTCGATCATGTCCACTTAATTCACGAACCGTAGGGTGACACACTTCTATTTCTTGGTCTAGTTTGTTATTAAGGTCGATATCCATGGTTTTCCCACTATTCAACCAAAATATTCAACATGTCAGGAATTTAGGATGTTTCCCCACTGTTTGTCATGCAGGGATCAACAAATACTTATACTGAAGCTTAGAAAGTTTGATATGTTATAGTTTAAACAAGATTGGACTTATTCAGAGGAAAAATGAGAAGCAAAGTAGTTGTAGATGCCCAGTTTTTGTTTAGATTCATGGTGTGCAGCGGTATAATTTCATCTTCATAACCATATAGTGCTTTTGCTACCAAAATCATGGTGAATTTATGGTTTGATTGAGAAGTACATGATGTTTTATCATGCGTGTCCTTCTTTTTACTTTCCAGGAGAAGGGCGTTGGACATCAAGCTGTTAAGGTGAAGCTCCAATGACCATTTTGGCTAGAGGTTGAAGGCGACATGGACAGGTCCGAAATTGGGAGAGGGAGGATAGTGCTAGATCTAGGAGATTCCTTTCGTTTTAGGGTTTTTGCTTGGAGAGAAAGATGGTCCCTCTTTTTTGGAAAAAAACGCACCTTTCTCCTTTTGGACCCGGTCACGTCCGGACCGGGACGGTACGGGACACGGGGACCCGGGATCGCGGGAACCGTGTCAGAACGCCCGTCAGGATCAGCAGTTTTTAGGGCGTCCGTCGGGTAGTCGCGTCCTTTCTTTTTAATGAATCTGACCATCCGCAAAACTAATACTGCTTCATCTGACCTGAGCGAAAGTATTTTTGAATCTTACACTTGAATTCGGGGCTAACAAAAAATGGAACTGAATCACGATCGCATTTTTGGGAGTTCGACGCCATTGCAATTCTCTCCTTTCGGAGTGACATGCGGAGTGGCGAAAATATTTCGGAATATGGAGCTGATGTGCATGATGACTCCAAGGAAAAGCAGCACGGGCCGTGGCCTGATGGAGAAGGAGATGGGCCAAGCTCTGTCCAAGAGCTAAAGCCGGGGGACGAGTGGGCCACAGCCGTCGACAAGTTGGGCCTCCTCTTGCGATTACCACACCTGCGTATGCAAGGAACGAGACTCCCCTCAAAAACAAATGCAAGGAACGAGACGAGTTTCACAGGTGACGGCTAAAATAAAAGCCGCTAAGAAAAAGGCGACGGGTAAAGCATCCCCTCGGGTCGCTAGCACGCCGTTTTCAGGGCGTTTTTCGTCCGGATACCGAAAATTAGTTTGGTCGCGTTTTAAGGATACCGATTTCGTCTGGATTCAGGCCAAAATTCGTCAGGAGATTTCAGACCGTTCCTGTGGCGCCGGGAACGCGTTGGGAACGCCGGACGAAGCGAATTCGGTAGGAAAAAAGATTCGACGCGTGGACCCGCCCAGTCAGCGACTAGAGGCCGATCATCGTCATCATTTCGCCTCCGCTCCCGCGACGGACCGCCGGGCAATAATTGCCCGTCTTGTCGACCACGCGTCGGCGTAATGGCGCGCCACCGCGCATTGTCTTCCCGTCATTTCCCTTTTTCCCACCACGCCGCTACACCCCTCCCGTCCGTGCCGCGCGCCTCGGCCTATAAAACATAACCACATCGCCGGTTCGCAGCACACTACCCCTCCACCCCACACCACCACGAACTCTGGCGGAAAGAAGCACTCGGCAAAGACGATGGCGGAGAGGTTCCCGGCGACCCCGCGACGGTGAACGGCTTCGATCGGCGGGCGCTCCAACCCTGGGAGGTGAGGACGCTCCACGATGACGGGTACATGGCGCCGCCAGACTTCCGTTGCCCGCCCAGTTGGAAGCTCGGCGCCAGCGGCATAACGATGCCGAAGGACGACTAGATGGTGGAGGAGATCCAGGCCGCCATCACGGCAATGGCGGATCCCGAGCTCACCGTAGATCCGGGGAACCTCCTGTACTAGGAGCAGTTCTTCGCCGAGCGGAGGGCCTAGGAACTCGCCGCGCATCAAGGTCCGCCCGGCACGCCGCCAAAGCGCAACAACGCGGCGAGCCGCCGTTTGTGGTGGAGTGCGCCGGGGCGCATGCTCGCCCACGTCCTCGAGCACATCCACGCCGGCAACAATCCCCGGCTCAGCTTCCCGCGCTATCCCGCGCCCATGGCGAGGGTTAGGCGCCAACCTCCGGCGAACTAGCTGCCTAGGAGGATGGGCAGCCTCACCTCCTCCTCCGCCGCCGCCTCGCGCTCGTCCGGGCCGGTGCCTGCGCAGTCGCCGCGTAGCAGCGGCGAGGTTTATCGGCCCGTCAAACGAGAGGCCGAAACGTCGGTGTTCTCGCCGCTGAGGATGCGCTCGCGGGGAATCGTCATCAATGAGCCCCGCGCGGCGACGCCGCCGACCGACTGGCTTCACCTGCGCCAGCCGAAGCCGGAGCCCACGGACTGGGGCGTGGCCATCGATGAGGACTCCTTCGCCATCAAAATGGAGATTGAGCGTTCTCTCCACGACGTCGTGCCACCACCGCCGATGCTGGAGCCGAACATCCTCACCAGGTCCAGGGCGGACTAGGAGTAGGAGGAGACACGCCGCGTTTAGCGCCAGCAGGAGGAGGCCGAGCGCGCCGCGAGCCCGCCTACCAGGGCGCGCCTCTCGTCGTCCTCGACAACGATGACGGCGTCGGCCCTTCGTACCAGGACGCGCCTCTCGTCGTCCTTTTTAGGTTTTTTTAAGCGTAGATGAAGTAATATTATGAATCTACCCGTTATTAATAAAAATCGTTTATATTTGCCAAAAATTGCCGAGTTTTTTTGAATTTTGCTAAACCCGAGAACTCGGCCTAGGAACGTGGCTGGGAAACAGACCGTTCTTAGACGAAAACTCGCTTCGTTCAGTGCTATTTAATTCCAGATTTTGGCTTGGGAAGGCCGAACGAGTGGAGATGCTCTCGAGAAAAAACACATGACAGGCTTATTTTCGGAGTTAGTGAGTCATGGCTGGCTGCTTGTCTTTTTGGTACAGTGAGTCAGTCGCCGCAATAGAGTCGTAGGTTGGAGAGAAGAAGAGGAAGATGGACGGCGTGGCGTGTCTCCTTGTGCCTCCATACTGGAGTACGGCGCAGGGTAACGTATCTTAGCTCACGTCGCTTTTGTCAGCAAAGCAGCTACTGCCTGTACTCATGTGACAGGTCCTCCTAAAGTCCTTTCTCACGCTGCCGACCCAGCCTCGCCGCTATTTTTGTTCTTCCTGGATCCACACAGAGCCTTGTGCGACCGAAGCACTACTAGAAACAAAAACTGGCGAAAAAAAGCTACGTACTGAACAACAACAGCGATGCATCAGCGTGGCCATCGAGCTACGTGATCATGGCTACAACGAGTACAACCCAGCAGCCTTGTTTGTGCCCTCTAGTTTCAGTCCCGTTTAATAAATCTAATCAAATCAAGTACTCCCTCTGATCCATATTACTTGTCGTAAAAATAGATATATCTAGACATATTTTAGTGCTAGATACATCCAATTGACAATTAATATGGAAATGGAGGAAGTATAAACATGGTCACTGACACTGACAAAGCGAGCGAGATTGATCGGCTCGGTTCAGTTCAGTCGGCGCGTGAAAGAACGAGACCGCGCAACCAGCTCTAACCAAGCCCTTTGATTGACTGGTAGTAGTAGTACCGCGGGAATAATAGGATATCGCGATCGATCTCGGATCAAATCATCAAAAGTAATGAATGAGCGCCTCTTTCGATAAAAACCAAAGGGAAAAAGGAATCCCCGGATCCTAGTAGTCGTAGCAGCCGCTTTCCCCTTTTTTTATTTTCTTCCCTCCCGCGATCCCTTCCGAGTTCTGAGATCAGAGTCGTAAAAGACACGCTGGCTGTTTAGTACTCTCTGATCCATATCAATGTTCTCAACTTTCTCTATATTTGGATGAATCTAGACTAAATCATTAACTAGGTACGTCTAAATCTAGATAAATTTGAGAACAATAATATGGATCGGAGGGAGTAGTAGTATTTTGAACGAGGAGATCCCTAGGACTGTGCGAGAAGAAAGGAATGTTTCATCTCCGATCGGCCATGGATGATGGATGGACCACCAATATAATACTACTCCACTTCTTCGATTTGCTCTCCAACAAAGCAAACGGCGTTTTAGATAAAGCAGACCAAGCTGCGTAGTTAAAAGAAGAAGAAAAAAGCAGACCACAGTACCAGTAACTAACAGGCAACAGGCTGCAAACGTCTAATGAAGGTCGTCGTTCTGGTTCTACTGTTACTGCTACAACTTCAATACAACAGTAGAACAAACGGGCGGAGCCATCGCGTCTGGTCGATTTTCTCGATGTCACGTTTGCCAAACTGTGGAACGACCTCCCCCCGGTCGGCGGTCAAGGAGAAATCGGAGGGGACGAGAGGCCGATAGAGGCATATAGCCACATACCAGGGCACGTCGTGGCATGTTTGTGTTGTCGCGCAGCAAAGAACACAACAAGCATGTCCATTTTTTTCTACATCCAAAACAGCGACGGGACAGAGTACATGTTTCTCTAAGGCTATTGTATGCTCGTAAGCTCCGAAGATGAGCATGTCGCGCAATAAAAATTAGGCGACCGCTATGCCTCCCCCTGGATCGGCTGCCATGTGTCAGACAATCTCGTTGTAGACCTCGGGGAGATTTCGTAATTTTTTTTGCTATAGTAACAAAAAACAACTTCACCGATAACTCTCGTTGGAGTCCTCGTAGCAAAAAACTATACATTACTATAACGAAACCACACTGCGGTTGTAGCAAATAAAATCTTCTAATATAGCAAACCCGATTTTGTCACAGACAGCGTCGGAGACCTCGTGGTAAAAACTTTACACTATTATAGCGAAACCACAAAATGGTAATAATAGCAAAAAAGTTTATAGTATCGTAGCAAAGCCCCCAATCACTGGTAGCACTGGACATCCACCCTTTGGTTGCATCTCCGCTATGGCTTCGTAGCATTGATCACCATGGCATGCAGCTCAGCCCACCAACGCACATAGCATCTCTGCCATGGCTTCGTGGCATTGACCACCGGCGGTGCTCCTGTAGAACCACAAACCACCCCCGCGTTCGGCGAGGCCGGCCGAAGGAGAGCCCTGCCATCCTCGATGCTGGCCTGCAGGATCCGGTAGATATGGAGCTAGTGAAGCCGCCAGAGGAGATGCAGGGTTGCGAGGGCAGCGTGACATGGCAGCGGTAGATGATAGGGAAGCTAGTGGCGACCAGGGCAGCGAGATTCGATGGAGGAGGGGCTACGAGGAACCATAGCGGAGATGCGGCGTCGCGAGGGGGGGGACATGACGGCGGAGATGTGGCGCACATTGGTGGTACAAAAGGGAGCCGGGATATGCGGGCACGCGACAAGGGTGGCGGCAAGGACATGTAGAGGCCCATGCAAAGAGAAAGGAAAATGCGGGGAAGATAAGGTGGAGAAGATGAGGACCATGAGACACATGGGTCTCCTCCTTTTCTGTACATGTTAGAGTCATGAGATGGGAGGCAGATGACCACGAGATAGTATCGTCTAGGGGAGGGGTATCATTTTCCTAAAAATTAACCCATGCCAAAGTCCCCCGGTCACGAGCACCGCTTATCACCGTGTCCCCAGAGTGTCTACCAAGGCCTAGGTGGCTAGGTCATATATGTCCACAGGACTAAAATCGTACCACCTGATGTGAAATTTCACGTACTCGGGTGTGGACCTGTGGTGCATGTTTTTTCTTACGGTTTTGCTAATTCTCAGTCGACTGAGATTTCCTTAAGTCTCAGTCACCTAAAAAAGTGCAACTGCATGTTCAAAAAAAGGTGCAATTCAGTTGCACTTTTCTGGCAGAAAAATGCAATTGCACTTTTCTGTTAAAAAAGTGCAACTGGAACTGAGTTGCACATTTCTTTTAACTACGGTTGCACTTTTCTCAGATGATTGAGACTTAAGAAAATCTCAGTCAATTGAGACATAGACAAACTCTTTTTCTTCACATTTTGAGGGGTCATACGTCAAAAATAGACTCTATAAAGAAGTAATTAAAAAATATGTATAGTATACTAGAGGGGAATGAATATGCGACTAACAATTTTAACTTTCTTTTTCGATTTAGGCTTAGCATGAATATAAAATGTCTGGTAAGCAATTATGTGGAAAATCCTATATAGCAATATACAAGCAAGAAATAAACAACAAGTAGTAAAGGGTAAGGAACAAGGTAACCAAAAAGAAGAGTCGGAGATGATTCCCGTAGTTCCTTACTTTAAAGGAAAGTGCGTCTACAATGGAGGGGTGTGGCACCACAAAGGTCACCACCGCCACAAAGGCCTCACCCTATTTTACCGCGGGTGTACCACCAAGGCAAGTACATAATCCACTAAGTGGTGACCTTGAAGAAGGTGACGTAAACATTTACAACAAGGTTAGGAAAAATCCCACAACAACTTGAAGGCTCCTAATAAGTCAACAAACCTTTACAACACCAACTCCTAGCTTTGAGGACACCAACTTCCATCTAGGTTCCAAGAACCCAATAGTAACAAGATCCACAAAGGAATAGAGTGATGGAACCGAATCGGTTTGGTAGAGATGTAGATCTAGGTCTCCTCCCCCAATCCCTAAAGTATCAATGAGTTTGGTAAGTTAGGGAGGGATTAATTGAAGCTCTAGGGTACTAGAGTAATGGAGGATACAGAAAATGTAACTATCCTCTACCAAGGTAGGTGGACATGGGCTTTTATATCCGGGAAGAGAAAATGTTGGGGGAAAGCTGCATGCGCGAAACAATAGACGTGGTCAAACCACTTCGACGGGCCAAACTGGTCGACCTGGCTGGACCACTCCGAGTCGTCAGACTGGCCCATCATATCGAATCCGACACGAATGTCCAGAGGGGGTACCGAGAGCTCCATCCGAAAATCGGCCGAGCCCTGGACCACTCTGATGCATCGGCCAATCCATAGTCGTCGAACCACCTCGACCATGCAGGTTTTCACCAATGTCTCCATTGGTCTAGATTTTCAAGGGGAGGAAATGAGCATTAAAATATGGTGGGAAAAGGATTTTAACTAGTCAGATTCCACCTCAATATTTCTCTATGTATTCCCTCTTTATAGTACGGGATACTATCTATAAACTGAAATGGAAAAATTCCTTTCATGTTCTTTTCTCTTCACAACATAGGGGATTCACGAGAAACTTTGCTTGAATAAAATCAACCTAGTTAACTCAAGCATACGATTAGACATCATAGTTTTATTATCAAACACTAAAATACACTTAGAAGGGAAAGATCCTTCCAACCTTCCCTTTTTGGTGTTTGATGACAACATAAATATTTGCCGCAAAAGGTATATCATGATAAACATGCATACATGATCTAGAAAATATACATAGGACGCCCCTAAATATGTGCACCATTTAAGATAATTTGCATTTGAATAGAAGATGCATATTTACTAAGATCAACACCCCCACTATATTTTATAGACCAATCAACTAGAGAAAATAATCAAGGATAGCAAAAAACATTATACTATAGCTTAAGCCTGAAAAAAGGCGAGCCATCTCAGGCTATCTGCCCCCGCGCGCATTTCTGGTCATCTGCTTTTCACTCTGAGTCATCTCAAGCATGGAGTTTCAGGTGCTTACCAAAGTCTTACGAGTTGGTCCCTCCCGTCCCCGCCCTACCCCACCCCCATCTCAATCTCGTTCTCCTCCAACCAAGCTCCTGAGTCCCGAGCTCCTGCCCATCCCAGCCCCTCCTCCGTCTTCCCCAGCAACATGCACCACCCACTCTGCTCCTGAGCTCTCCCTCTCACCTCCGCTACCTCCGCCCCTCCACTCACGAGGCCACCACCTCCTGTCCAGCTCCCGCATCTAGTGTCGTCCGCCTCTGCTTCCCCGCCTCGAACCTTCCCAATACCTATTCAACATCACCCCGACCTCGCACACCCGTCTGCCGCCACGCTTTGCCGGTGGTGAGGAAGATAAGGAGGAGGTCATCGCATGGGACGGTGGGGTGAGAGAGAGAGAGAGGG
Source organism: Avena eriantha (assembly GCA_910589775.1). NCBI lineage: Eukaryota > Viridiplantae > Streptophyta > Magnoliopsida > Poales > Poaceae > Avena > Avena eriantha. The sequence continues at coordinate 295,135,863 of OU342740.1, forward strand.
TGGTGTGGGTAGAGACACTCCTATGCGAGATTACACGAACATGTCGCATCATCCTCACCGTTTTGACTAGAAAAATCAGGGACAAATGGCGGAAAAAATGAATTGAAAAGGAGAAGGCCCGGGAGACATGCGATGACACGACGCAGGATGACTGGCTAGAACCCGGAATCTACAATAACCGAACGGAAGAATCGTTGAACAAAAAACGTGGAGCGCTAACTGGACAATAAATGGCCGCACCTTGCAATAAACATTCGTGTTTCATGTCACTTCAACAATTAACATGTATGTATTCTTGAAACAAAGCATAATAAGCTAATTTTGGCCCCTCTTAGGCTCCGCAACTAAATTTACTTTTGAATATATTAGCATATCTCGATAATACATGATATAATTGTGTAAATTGATACATGTTCTATGTTTATCTACAATTTCTACACGAGTTAGCAAAATTTAAGTGCCCTTGACTTGGAGCATGCTCTATGATTAATTAACAAACGGGTTCCATCGACTAAGTTGGTTCAAAAGAAATGTCATAACTTTATTTTTCATTTTTGATGTACAGAAATTATCAAACTTGATTACATATTTGATCTTGTTTTTATATAAAGATTCGTGGCAACTTCCAGCCATACCTTCTCTTTTAAATTTTATTGAACTAGTGAATAATTTGGAATATATCAAGTATAACTCCTGCATAGAATTATTATATGTAATCTGGTTGTCTATATTGACTAAACTAATCATTTAATAATCCAGCGAATTATAAGTGTTGAATAGAAAGTTGTGTTTTCCCTTGGAGCTCTACAATCCAAATAGTTGCAAGCATCAATTTTGAGGTAGTCGAAGAAGGTTACCGTGTGATTCATAAGTTAGTTTGTTTTGACATCATTAGTTTTTTACCTTGATCATGTAACATACAGTTTATTGTGGTACTGAACTTGGTCTATTGCTCGATATATTTTTGTTTGAAATTTGCTCGATGTACCTTTTTTGTTTACTTGAAGAAACATTGGTACCCATATGTTTCTTATGAGCTTTAATATGTAATAAGGGCTCTCTTATCGCGTCTAAGGTCAGATCTCTCAGTTTCGGACATATCTAACATGCACTGATTAAAATACTTAAACCCGCACATGCTCATATATTTAATTTGTGGTAACACAAACAAAACAAAATGTGTTACCAGCAGTGAGTACAACGCACCTACCACACTCTTCCAAATAGACTGTAGGCGGCGTGGCGAAGCGTGCACATCCACCTAGTAGATATAGCTCTCAAACTTATACGTGGCACAAGATAATTAACATAAAGGCATTAGCACAAGTATATGGAAGCAAGATAAGACATGGTACAAGGTGCAAGACTAGTAAAAAGTAGAGGATAGCTCACCATAGTCTTGAACCCATAGATAACCAGAGGATTACACGTCTTACACACAAACAGACATAGGTAGAACAAGCGCATAGTTGCCAAGTTCAAAACAGAAATAGATAATATAAGGTTCGACGAACGATATGATGAGGCAAATAGAAGAAGCAAAAAGATGCAACCCCGTAGGAAAATAAACTACACTAGTGAAAATCTAATAGAAATCTCTCCCCTTTGGCATCAAGACACCAAAAAGGGGAACGAGCGATGCTAATATCCATGAAGATCACCCATCAAATTTAGTGTCATCACCACCAACTTATTTCTCTTCTTCAATCTCCTCACCATATGCTCTTAACGCACACTGTCATATTTTTCTTTATTAGAAGTGTGCGGGAACTGTGAGGGGGTAGCATATCATCTTCCCAATTGGAGTGCTTGGAAATCCACTTTTCGTTGGGAGTACTAATGCGTTCCTCCAAACCACTCAGAACGGTGAGGCCTTAGGAACTCACAGAGACGTTTTGAGCGGAGCGCATCAACTTGGTAGAACGGTCGATCTTGTATTTTTGCTCTTGGATATCAAGAGACTAGAAAAATACTTCCTAATTGTGGCCATGATACTAGGCTTCATCTCCTAGGTCTTCCTCACAAATTCTTCACCTTCACTTTCTTCCACCAATTAACACTTGGAATTGGTTGATTTGTAAGAGCGCGCTTCGATGGGAGGACCAATGTTGAGAGTCCTATGTGTGACCTTGTCATAGTTCCGAGCAAATTCAAGGCCAATAGCATCCCCAATGAGCACTTGAAGGTATGGATCATATATGCAACAAGTATTGTTAAGTATCATGGAATGAAGCTCCATTTATATGTAGTCTATCATGTCGATCTTCTTTAGTTTCTCAATGTAGTACAATGTTTTCACCGTCCATCCATGGACAGTTCCTTTGTCACCTTGCTTGATGGATATGGTGTGACGGAGGATCTTGTTGAGTGTATGATATTTGCTTGTCATGGGCACAATGAATGGAGCATCAGTTGGACCTCTCCCAGGAGGATATGACATATGAAGATACATATGGAAAGAAAGCTGTGATTGATTTGGAGCATGAATACAACGGTACTCTGTGTCACATGGGCCCTTTATGGTGTAACCCAACAATGCAACAAACTATGCTATAGTTCTTGTGCATTGCTGACCTGCACTCATCCAAGTCATGGTCTTGGTAGCATCCTTGTAAAAATAGACCGTGGAAAATAATTCCTTCACAAGATCATCACTATAGTCCTTGAGTTCCATAAGATTCACAAGGTCATGATACTCATAGATTTCCATCACATCCAATAGTGCTTTCTCAAGAAAAGAACATCAAGAGGTTATTGCCTAACCACCAGATGTAGAAATGTGTCAATCACAAATTCATATGCTTGTTGGTGGAGCTTGCAATAGAACCTACCATCCATGGAGGTGGGAAGGAATATATACATGTTGAACTCATCTCTTTCATTGACAAACTCCTTCATGGGCCATTTTTCCCAATTTTTGGTGACCGGTTCTTGAGGATTGGATCTCTTGGATATCTTGGGAGGTACTGGAGTCGTAGCATTGCTAGATTGTTACTTGCGAGTGATCACAAACTTCTAAGAGCTACTAGCCTCGACAACCTCAAGTTTCTTCCCTTCCACACGAGCCCTTTGAGCATGAGAAGCTTCTTATTCATAATCTGGGAACAAAATAAAGAAGAGAGCATATGGGATAAGAGCACATAACCACTTAGGGAACAAGATATAGTGGTACATGGAGATACAAAATTGAAAACTAGTGAAAATTAATATCTCTAAGTATCACTAGGTGACCGATTATTCCATGAATGAAGTGGAATAGCATATGGCAATAAACCCTAGCATGATTCTCACAATCCCAAAAGAAGTGTCTAAAGGCAAGGAATATAGGGATTAGACTAGAGAAAACTAAAGCATACCCAATTAAGATGACATCCTTGCCCTAACTCCGCGAAGGATGCAACTATGGCCTTGAGGTGGGTGCAAATCCCCCAAACCACAAGATCTGCAAGTGCTTGCAACAATGGTGAAATATGCTTAGAGGAAGGAGTAGATCGGGGCAAGGGCTTCAAGATCGAATGGCTTGGGGAGGAAGGGAGTGGTTGGAGAGGTGGGTGAGCATAGGACGAGGCGCTTGGGAAGGAAACTATGGAGGATGGTCGAGGAAGGAATAAGAAAATAAGTGGGGGTTCAACTCGACTCGAGCACCTCAATGTATTGGTGATGTACCGGCCGACGCCGTCGGACCGGTCCAAGCACAAGAGTCCAATGCGTTGGACCACTCAAGGGGGAAAAGTACGACGCGGCACCTTGATGTCTACGCACTTCTATTCTTGTAGACAGTTGTTGGGCCTCCAAGTGTAGAGGTTTGTAGAACAGCAGCAAGTTTTCCCTTAAGTGAATTACCCAAGGTTTATCGAACTCAGGGAGGAAGTGGTCAAAGGTATTCCCTCTCAAGCAATCCTGCAATCAAGATACAAGAAGTCTCTTGTGTCCCCAACACACCCAATACACTTGCCAGGTGTATATGTGCACTAGTTCGGTGAAGAGATAGTGAAATACAAGTGGTATAGATAATTATAAGTGGTAACGGTGATAGAAAATAGCTTGATGGCGTGGAAAAGACTAAAGGCAAACTGAAATAAAGATGGAAGCAAGCAAACATGTAACAAATCTAGTTGCAAACGGTGTTTCAATGCTTATAAACAAGGCCTAGGGATCATACTTTCACTAGTGAACACTCATATAAATATATTCTTCTTTGTGATACTACGTTGAACTACTCTTCGGTTGGACACTCTAATCGATGGTAGGGCTATAACATCACACCTCAAAGTAAGCCTTTCCCATCTAGATAACCCCACACTGTCACCTTGAGTACTAGACGAGTCCAACAAATACCACAATTTCATAAAGACATCCAACTCCAAATATAACTCATAACAAGTATTTGTAATATCTAGCCTAAGTGCCACCATGGTGTGCACGTTGTCACTTTCACACACATGGGGAGAGCGGAGATTCATTAAAGCACTTGAGTAGCAAGGTAGATCTACTTGATTACGAAGCTCATGATCACAATATGATCATGCATAGAGAGAGAGATGAACACATAGCTACCGGTATAACCATTAGCCTCGAGAGAGAACTACTCCCTCATCATCATGGGAATCAGCAACGACGATGGAGATGGCGGTGGAGATCGATGGAGATGGCTCCGAGGGCACTTCCCCGTCCCGGCAGGGTGCCGGAACAGAGACTTACTGTCCCCTGAATCTCCCCTTTGGTGGCGGCGGCGCTGTGAACTTTTCATGGATTTCTGATTGACGATCTAGGGTTTATGCCTCGGGAGGCTTCTTATAGGCCAGAGGGCAAGGTCGGTGGGCGGCCAGGGGGCCCACACCATGCCTTGGCGCGGCTTGGGGGGACCCGCGCCATGGGGTGGTGTGGCCACCATGTGGCCCCTCTCCAACTCTCCTTCTGGCTCCGTGAGTCTTCCGAGAAAATATCAACTTTGGCTTTTGTCCGGTCCAATTCCGAGAATATTGATTTTTTGACTTTCCTAGAACCAAAAACAGCAAAAAACAGGCAACTGGCACTGTGGCACTTGTTAATAGGTTAGTCCAAGAAATCATATAAAAAGTACTCCAAAGTGTGGACAAAACATAAGAAAGTAGATAAAAGCAAGCATGGAACATCAAAAATTATAGATACATTTGCAATGTATCACACCTAAAAGGTCTAGCGCCGGCTCGGCCAGCCCCGAGACTGAGCTCAAGCCACTCTGGGTCATCAAACCCGAGGGTCGGACCACTCCGAGGAGAGTTCAAGCACTCCAAAGAGTGAAAAATCTGTAATATTTTTTGGAGAAATGTAGAGAAAGAAAGCAGAATTTTGGAGAGAATGTTCATGCCAGATACAAGAAGTTATGTTCTATTAGAAAAAGCGAAAGACGGAGAATGATGAAGAGGACAAAAACACACATTATAAAACATATTTTGTCACACATCTAATGGAAAGTAAAACTTCAAATAGCGACATTGTAGATGAAATGGAAATGAACATCAAAGAACTTGCAAACAAAGTGAACTTCATAATAAAGCTACCACATAAAACTTTCACAAACACACAAGGTCAGAAACCCAAATAAAACATGAATCTCCAACTTTTGCAAGAGGAGGTCGGTGGCCGAGGACACCATGTTTGAGCATATTTGGCTTGGTACCCATGAAGATATATCTTGGGTCCATTATTAATACTCATCATTGAAGCACAATTGTCACTAAGTGACTATAAGGAATGATTTATTCATTTTATGCTTAACAAATGAAGTATTGGTTCATGAATTGAACTACGCTCATCCTATGTACATGCCTACATCTAGACAAAGATACACATTGAGACACGGGTACGTAGGTAAGGTGCTCAAGTCATATTTCTTGAATCTATGATATTTAGCTCATGCCTTAACTCTCAGAACCTTGCTTCATCACATGTGTTCGTGAAAATATCAACAAGTTGATTCTTGGTACAAACATATGCCAAGTCAATGTCTCCTAGAGCCACATGATCCCATTTGAAATGACGACGAACCTCAATATGCTTCATATTCTTGTGTTGCATTGAGTTGTGGATGATCTTGATTGTACTCTCATTGTCACACATAAGAGGTACTTTGTCAAAAATGACACCTCATCCCTTAAAGTTTGCGTCATTCATAGCAATTGTGCACAACAACTTGTGGCGGATACATACTCGGCTTCTGCGGTTGACATGGACACACAATTTTGCTTCTTTGATGACCAACAAACCAAAGACCTAGAAAGGAATTGGAAAGCTTTATATGTTGACTTCCTTCCAACCTTGTGTCCTGCCCAATCCGAGTATGAGTACCCAATAAGATCAAATCTTTCTCCCTTGGGGTATCATGGCCCAAAGTTTGGGTATGAACCAAATATGGAAAGATTCGCTTGACTACCACCATGTGATTTTGTTGTTGTGGCTTGAAATCTTGAACACATACCCACACTCAACATAATATTTTGTCTAGATGCGCAAAGGTAAAGCAAAGAACCTATCATAGAGCGATAGAGTTTTTGATCCACTTCTTTACCATGGGGATTGTGATCAAGATGGACCTTTATTGCCATGGGAGTCTTGACACCCTTGACTTGATCCATATTAAACCTTTTCAGCATATCTTTGGTATATTTGGCTTGATTGATGAATGCCTCTTCCCTTAATTCTTTGACTTCAAATCGAAGGAAGTACTCTGTCTCACCCATCATGGACATCTCAAATAGATCGGTCATAAGCTTTGCAAAATCAATATTGAAATTTTTATTAACAGAAACAAAGATAATATCATCAACATATATTTGACATACGAACAAGTCCCCACCAACTCTCTTAGTAAAAAGAATGGGATCTATTATCCAAACCTCGAATCCACGGTCCACAAACAACTCTCTAAGATGCTCATATCACTCAAATGGGGCTCGTTTTAGGCCATAGAGCGCCTTATCAAGTTGGTATACATGGTTCGAGAAGTTGGGATCCTCAAAACCTGGAGTGACATGGGTATAGTGTATCGTGTACCTACTGTTAGTACACTTGTTCGCCTCAACTGGAGGACCACATGATGGTTTGCTGGGGACCACGAAGCCCAAGATAAGCCTGGAAGCTATAGAGCATTGGAAGCCTAGATTCCTAGCGCGTGGAACAAGAACACGGCTCGAGATTAGGAAACCCTAGGGTTTTCCTTTAGCCTGTAACCAACTTGGTCATGGTACCTAGGACCTAGCCTCCCATATAAAGGTTAGGAGGGGCAGGTGGGGAGGAGTCTTCAACTCATGCACAATTTTCCCTAGGCAAGATCCAATCTACACCACCATAGCCATTTCGGCAACACAGTAATCTCACTCAGTAATCAAGATCAGACAAGCAGGAGTAGGATATTACCCTCCAGGGGCCTGAACCTAGGTAAACCTCACCTTCTCCCTTGTTTGTTAGTGGGTGAATCTACCAGCATGCCTCGTTCCCTAAACCCAAGTCCATCATCCATGGGCATTGCTGTGGATACTCCACTTCATGGAGGTTGCTTGATATACACCAAATCTTTTAAGGACCATTAATAAATGCACTTTTGACATCCATTTGTTGGAACTTGAAATTATGATGAGTAGCATAAGCAAGAAAAATGCAAATTGGTTCAAGGTGAGCAACATGAGAAAATTTTCCAGCATAGTCATTACCCTCGACTTGGGAGAACCCTTGAGCCACCAATCTCGCTTTGTTACGAATGAAGATCCCAATTGTTCTTGAATATCCACATGGTCCCAATGAAATGTTTACATTCATTTGACCTTTCTACAAAAGTCCACACCTTGTTGCACTTGAAGTTGTTGAGTTCTTCATGCATGAACTCAAGCCAATCCTAGTCCTCAAAAACTTCATACACCTTTTGAGGTTCTATATGAGAGATAAAATCATGGAGAAAGCTAAAGGAAGCTAATTGACTATGAGTTGATATTACTCTCCTAAAGTCTCCAACAACATTGGCAAGGATGTGTTCATCTCAAAATATCTTGGCTGCTCTCCTTGCTTCACGACAAGCTTTATCTTCAACAAGAGATTCTTGATAAACTACTTGGTCATATCACCATGGTTATGATCCTTGTTTTGATCTTAAACTTGTACTCTTGGTCTTCATTTAGCTCAGTGAATCGGTTAGATTGGCAGGCTCGTGGATTCGAACCATGTTTGGATTTGGAGTCCAAACTAATTTTCAAATTGATGGAGAGAATCATCTTAGACTTTAATAAGACCTGAAGTTTCAGTTTCGGCAAGGGTATGAAGACTCTGATCCCATAGCCACTGAAACCTCTCGTTCCTTGAAAGATTAGCCTTCACCAATATGAGACGAGCTCGGGAGACCTTGCCATGCATTTGTAGGTGAGGTCTCCACTTGAGTAGATAATCGTCCTTCTCCTTCAGCTAGAACAGGTTCCTCAATAGGGCATAAAAATCACCCACCCATTCTTCTTATGGCTTTAGGAGGCATTATGCGGTGACCTAGCATACCACTACATAATGTAGTACACTATAGTCATTAACATAACACCAATGAAACACCATTCACTAGTATTACATCCCTCATAGTGGTACAATAGAAACACAGTAGGTCCAAGTCATGACTATAAATTACAACTTGATTCTTTACAAAAGATCTAGATAACACTCTATGTTAACGAGAAAATGGGAACTTCTTACAAACAAGAACTAGAAATAATAACCTAGAACTATCTTGTGACTAAGACTAGCATCTAGACTAATTGGCTTGCAATTGCTGCTAATGCAATGCTCTACAGAAGTAGGTTTTATGGCTTGAGTATCTACTCCTATCTAAACACGATCTTCGCCTTTGCTTTGGTTGATGTATATGTTGATTTCTTTGACTTTATTGAAGAACTTGAACTGCTGATGTTGGTTCCTTGAACAGAAATTGAGATGACGTCGTCTTCATCGTCTTAGAATCTAGCAAGGGTTAAGAAGGGACGGTTGAGTACGAGCATATTCAGCAAGTTCACTAAAAAGAAGTGTATGATGCACTATCTCTATAGACACACACCAAAGGTCGTAGGCAATGCAGGTTTTCGTAAACATTTCTTCAAAGGTTGTTTTTATTCTAAAAACTATGTCCGACAGTCTTCACAGGTTGACCAGAACCTTCGTGGGGTTCCTTTCCTGCCTTGTTTGTAGCTCCTTCCCGGAACAGGGAGTAACAAGTTACAGTTCTTACACTCTACAGAGGTGCGTTGCTTTATCCATCAGAGACCAAATCCTTGTTGCACAACTGGGCAATCTTTCCATCCACACTTCCTTTGGTGTGGGGCCCAGTAGATGATCCAAGCCAATCACTGCCCCCTTCGCGACCCCGCATGTCCCCTTGGTGTACGCCATGCCCACATACAACAATGGTTAGTAAAGACCGTCAAATGCCAAAACTAGCGTGGGACGTTGAGGGCTCCCACCCATATGCTGCATATCCTCTATGAATTACCAATGAATGCATGCTATGAGGATAACAGCCACGACCTGGCCATCCGGATGCATGCGAGAGGGAGAAGATACAGCTGGCTTCTCTGTCCCATTCCAAATATCATGGTTAACGTGTAATATACGGCGGTAGAATCACTAGCGATATTGGTTTTTAAGTCCTAGATATTGTGTTCCTTTACCACTGGAACTGTATCAGTAGATTATTACCTCTTGGTAAATAATCCATAATCACATTATTACGAAAGTAGTGTTTTCTGACCTTTTTGAAATGCAGGTGATGACAACATTTGAGCTACAAGCATTTGATAGAAAATAATCAAAATACATGAGCAAGTGTGAACTTGCCTTTTGACTGCAAGGTAGTGAAGTTGGATACTTCCACTCAACCTTGAGCTTCGATTTCTACAGAAAACCATTATTGCCCGGTAAGGACAATATTTAAAGCACCAATATGCAATGCATAGTAATGTCATGCAATGATTCATTTTCTTTCTTCTTTCCGTGTTTTACCCGTCTTGTAAAGGTTTTAAGTTTCTTTTAATTAATAAAAGAAAAGCAGTATTTAAGAAATCATTAGATTCATATTATTTTGATATTTAGCATTTTTATAATAATTAGTATTATTCTAAGAGTTTTAAAATGGATCTAGTTATAACTCTTTTAAATGTTTAATTAAAATTCCTTTAAGGAAATAAAACTTTATTCTTAACTTGATTTACTTTTCAAAAATACAAACTAGTATTTTTCTATAATAGTACTTTCCTTTAGAATCTTAAAAATGAATTTTATTCAATTTTAAGTGTTTTGTATATTTTTATAAAATTCCAGAAGGAATAGATATAATTTTAATCATAGATCTATATCTAATTACTGAAATTTACTATCTATTATTTTTATTGGATAGAGGATATTTTTGTGATTTCATAGATATATTATTTGTATTCTTAGGATTTTTATTTATTTTTCTAGAGCCTAATTTATCTCAGGGGTATATTTGTAATTATGTATTTTATAAAAGGCCTTCCTTTAAAACTTGGGCCTGGCCCACTGGGCTGGCCCGGCCCGACCCAGCCCACCTGGCCTGGTCAAAGACCACCTAGGCTGTACTGGGCAGCCCATCGGCCCAGTACCCCAACGCGCCCTCTCTCTTCCTCACCCACCCCTATCTCTCTCACGACTCTCTCTAGCGCTCGATGCCGCCTCCGCTGCTGTGCATGATTCCGGCCAAGTTCGGTCGTCGTGGCTGCCGCCGCCATTTAAGGCGACATAGACGATGCTGCTACTCGACGCTGTTCCGCTCGATCTGACATTGGCGTTGTCTGCTGGTCGTGTTGACCCCCACCTCGTGGCTAGGGTTAGGTTTCCACAGTGCTCTGGCGCTCCCTTGCTGGCGCTGTGGTGCTCGTGGCGCCGCTTCTCCATGGCCGCTACTGCCGTGTGCAGGCGCGGGTTGCTGTGCCCCCTTGGGGTGCTCCCTGTGTCGCCACCTCTCTGCCGCCGACCTCCTCTCTGCTTCCTCTTCAAATAAATTTACGAGGACCTCGAGTAAGTTCTTCTACTCCTCTCTATGTGCTCTATCTTCCCTCTGCTCCGTGCCATGTGACTATTGCAACGAATTCCCTATTTAGGGTTCATTCCTAATTTCTAGGGTTTATTTCCCCCCGGTAGTGATGTTTAGTTGGCTCCTTGGTTAATCCTGTCTATATAAATCCCTTGATGGCATCCTACGGTTGGTGTATTTCCTACTACTATTGATTATGGTCTGTTACTCTGCTCTCTGTCAGATGACCACTCTATTGTGGATGTTTTATTACTCTGTCATGAAATTCTCTTTAAAAGCATGCTTAGTTAATTGTGGTGATGGATTTAACTTTGTCAACACCCGGATTTTTAATCCCAGATGCCTGTTATGCCATACCTCGCAATCCCAGGATTACCATTTTTGCGAGACATAACAGAATTGGTACCACAGTACATCATCCATTACAAACCATAATAAAGGTCTTACAAATAAAGGATCTCATGATCCAGTCTTAATACAGTCAAAGCAGCGGAAAGTAAACATAGTAGGGGCTCCATCTTCAGGGTCACAGGCAATGCTGACGATGGGAGATGATCCTAGTTGTCGTAGACCTCCTGCTGTCCATCATCCTGGTAGTCCTCCTCATAGTCTCGCCACGGGAATAGACAGGGATAAAGCCATGAGTACTCTTTAAGTACTTGCAAACTATCACTAACAAGTAAGGTAGTTCTAGTAGGAATCTTAAGCTCTAGGTTTATTTGCAAAAAGCTAGGTTTATCTCAAACTGAGTTTAGAAGTAAAGAAAACTAATTTAATGTTCTCTATCACTTAAGTGGGAACCTAGTTTTCATGTCCACAATCCTGTTGTGGTCAAGTCAAAGTCATAGTTCAATTCACCAGTCATTTTGGAAAACATCTGACAACGGAATAGTATGGCCACTCCAACTGTCCATGACCGCGGACGCGGCTATTCGAATAGTTTGACACTCTTCAGAGGTGGTACACTTTCACCACAAAATTCGATACATCCGTCAGGGATAACCCTAAATCAATCATACTTAGTATGCGGATAATCAATCATAACCTTTCAATTACACACCCTAGTATAGGCACCTCCCCTATGAGCTTGTCCTCTTAGCCATGACCATCTACCATCCTGGGCACTGCATAGGTGGACATTCATCACGAGGTAGCCTCAGCTCAACCTCTTCCGCAAGGGAACCCATACTAAGGCATATAAACTTCTAGTTAAGCCCTACCCAATTTAGGTAGTATGGTTCTACGGTAAAATTTGAATGGTATCACATCCGAACCCAACCATCAGTTTTTGTAAAGGGCCAAGGCTTATGCCTCAACATTTTCATCATCAAATCCTTTTGTGTTCATAACACATGTCAAAACATTTCAACAGAATGAGCCATCATTCCAAGGTTTTCATAATCATTTTCACCAGATATTCCCATCTAAGGTGATCAACTTTTATGCTTAACACTAGACACTAAAGTTGAGGGTATTCACTAATGAGGCGTGCTGGCTCATGGTTGAGCTCGTTGGGGAACCCCAAGAGGAAGGTATGATGAGCACAGTAGTAAGTTTCCCTCAGTCATGAAACCAAGGTTATCAATCCAGTAGGAGCAAGGAAACACCCCAAAGGTGTAGCTAGCAGAACTTTGGCAGGGCACACTACCGGTGCCAGCAGCAACGTGGAGACCTGCACAACACAACCACAGGACTCTGTCCCCAACTTGCGATGAGGTTATCAATCTCACCGGTTTTGCTGAAAACAAAGGATTAAACGTATCGAGTGGAAGAAAGTAATAGTTTGCAGAAAGTAAACACAAAGCAGTAAACAATTGTAGATTGATGATAAAAGAAAGGACCGGGGTCCATAGTTCACAAGAGGTGGCTCTCCTTAAGATAGATAATGTAGCATCCCATCTGGCTAACAAATGTAAAGCTACATGGTATAGTAATATATTGGCTACTTCCTACATATATTGGTTGCATCATAATTATATCATGCTCATGTCATCATGCCACCTTGCATTTGAGCATCATATAAAACCCCTTTCTCTTTTGGTTCTTCTCTCATATGCATTATTAATTGTATTTGGCTCTTGATATATTGTATTTGGTTCTTGATAAATGCTTGATGCCCAAGTTGAGTTGGGGGCATATCTTTTATTCAACTCCATCACCTTTCTTTGTCACCACCTTATAATTCCACCATCCCAATTATCCATGAGCTTTACTTTTCCTTTGTCATTTAAATCTAGCTCATGTGGGTGGGGATGGATCCTTTTTACCACTCCACATGTTTCCATGCAAGCATCATGTTGTCTTCACATTTTTGATATGTGGAGCCACATTTGCATGCTTTGAGAGTGGTACCCCTTTGTCAAGCTCCCATATGGATTATTAAGAAAGAATGCTCATGTTGGGATATTTTTGAGCCTATTATTCATCTAGTGGAATATATACACTAGCAAGTCCCAATTATATTAAAATATGATCATATCCTTATACTCCACATGGAACACCCATTTAGTTCCTTTTAATTCCTTTAGCTTGGCTTTAATTCCATTTTTGGGATGCATGGGAATAAATGCCATGAGGTTTATTTTGTTTTCACAAAATTAAACATGGCTTTTACTACTCATGCATGGGCCATGCACACTTGTTTCCACCTCTTTATTTTCTCTCTTTTAATCTCACTTGGTTTTGGTTAAATTGAATCAAACCATAACAACTCTCTATTTTTTTTCCTTCCACCCTCATCTTGATCCATCATGCATGGATGTGATTTTGCTTGTCAAATCCAAAAGCTTTACTTTTCACTCTCCTTAGCCATCACAACAAACCACACCCATGTGCTTGATCATGTCATGCTCATACACCATCTAAAAACCCTAACCCCACCTCCTCTCCATGTCACCCCTTAACCTAACCGAGGCCTTCCCTCTATCTCTCGCTGCCATAGGGGCCCCACCAGGCCGAACCACCCAAGCAACCAACCCTTGGTCTAAACCTAACCCTAGCTCCATGTCGAGCATGCCCTAGCTAACCCGGCCCCCTCTCCTTCTCCCTCTCTCTCTGCCACAAAGGGCCACCCGAGCCTGCCCCTCCTTGCTCTCTCCCTGGGCCACCTGGTAGCCCCTACCCCTGCCCTGCCCTGGCCGCCCACGCCGAGCACGTGAAGGAGGAAGGAAAGGTGGCCGAAGCCACCTTTTTCTCTACCCCGCTCCCCCACGACACCTCCCCTCTCCCTCTCTGCTTTATCTCCTTCCCTACGCCTCCTCTGCCTCCCAAGATCCCTAGGGCCTCGCCCTTCTCCTCCCCACCACCTAGCGACCCCTCTCTCCTCCGTTGCCGTCCACCGTCGGCCTCCGCCATCTCCTCGTCGTTGCAGTCGGTGGCGTGTCGATCTTGGGTGTCGAGGAAGTCCGTAACCGCCCTCTGCATCACCCGGAGCATGTCAGCGAGGAGGAGAAGCCCTGAACCTGCCGCAGTACCGCGGCGCCGACGCGCAAAAGCCTAGCTCCGGCCGCCAGCTTCCCCGCCGCTCCGCTGCTTCTCCGGCCACGCCAACACCTTCGACACACCCCCGGTGAGCGCCTGACCCTCCTAGACACCCCCACGTGCCGATCTGTTGCTTGGTCGTGCCGTGCGTTTCATCGAGCACTCTCGGTGCGCCGGCGTGCGAGTGCTTCTGCGTGTTCCCGCGCCGCGTAACGCCTCACCTAGCCGCCTACCGCTTACCTTGCAACAACCCCAAGCCAGCGCAGCGGTAGCCGCCGCCGCGCGCGCACGAGGACGCAGGATCGAATCCCCACACCGCGCACCGTCCCTGACGCCGCTCTGTCCGTCAGTTTCGACAGACAGCGCGAGAAGATCCACAGTAGCAGCGCGCGCTTTGCACATACCCCCCCCCCACACACACACTTTTTGGACTCAACCCGCGGTACACCGAGCCCCACCGGTCAGCCTCCCTGTTCTTTTTACAAAAAGGCACCCGCATTTTTTGCACACCTCAACCCGCGCTCCACCCTAACCCCACCTGTCATCCGCGGTTGCAGTCTTACGAAAAGGCCCCCGGTCATTCTGTTACTCAACCTGCAGTCCCCCTGTGCCGCGCCTGGCCCGCCTCTGTCACGTGGGCCTGTGGTGCATCAGGCCCCACCTGTCTGTGGCTGGGGCTAGAACTGGTTGGGTGACAAAACCTTTTCAAATATCTATTTTAATAAAACAATATCAGAAAATGTTTAAATTCAAATTCAAATCTGTTTTAAAATAACTTTTAAATTATAAATCCAAATAATACAAATGATATATGTTTTTGAATCAGAAAAATGTGAGGAATTCAAATATGCTATTCAAAATAATGTTTGAACACCTTAAAATTTCGAGATGATTAAAATTACAATAAAATACCCTTTTCCTTAATTAATTAATAACTTTAAATATATAACTCCAAATTTGACAAATAATATGTCTAAATCGATCAGCGCGACGAGCCCGTTCTATCTATGCATTCCTTGTTCTGAATTGAAGCATGCATCATGTCAGTATTAAAAATCAGAATTGTTTATGGCAATAAAACTTGACTAAATAAATAATAAAATGCTTTATTCTTGTACCCCACACCTCACCATGCCATGCTACTTTAATGCCATGTAAATTGTGCATTATTCATCATGGCATGCTTGTTTGCTTGTCGCATTTTAATTCATATGCTTGTGCACTTTATTTATGTTGGCCTTGTTTGTTTGGTTCTTCTTCGAATAGACGCCCAACAGGAGAATTACCAGGCTTCACAGGAGTTCCACCCAGATCCATCTCTCGCTTCAACTGAGCTGCCAGGAAAGCACTACCACATGCTTACATACATATAGTACCTATTGCCCCTATCTTATTCTTGCATCATTGAGTCACGATTGCATTAATTTGAATCCCAAGTACTGCATAGCCTTTACTTTTAAACCCCACCGAGCATGTTCCTCCATCCCATGAGCCATTACTACAGAAGTTGTTTGAGCCATGCGAGTCGTAGCAAAGCATGTGTAGGGTATGTGAGTGTCTGATGGATAACGATGTACCTAAACAACTTAACCTGAATAGTAATGGGATAACTAATGAAAGAGGCATCGGTGGGCAATATCTGCTATTTGCTTTTTCATGCTCAGTTGTGTCCCGTAGGACCCCGAGTACTTGATTCCTGTTCCTTGACTATTCACACTATCCACATCCGGGAGGCCTTATGGACCCCCCTGAGCCAGAGCTTGATTCATTTCTATTTCTTGGGGCCACAATTAGTTTGGGGTTTTATTACTATCCTGTACTTATGCCATGTTTACTGTTTATTTACAATTGTGCGTGGAGCACCTGTACTGTTTTGGATCGTGACACGTTTTCGCTGTATCGACAAGCCCAGTCACATTTTCGGGTTCCCAGTCGTTTACCGCCGTCCACACAAACCTTGAGTACGTCTCGGAGTCAGCTAGCTTCGTTGCGGGTAGCTTAATGGGGTGGCCCCCTGAAATATTACTGAATCCTGTGATCGCTTGGTCGTGAATGCCTCGTTGGGTTTTGAGTTGGTTTTTCCGAGGTTGATCGAGTGTGTGTTGCTATTTGTGCACCCCTGCAGGGTAAATCTTTCTGAAAGCCGTGTCTGCGGTTATGGACGACTTGGAGTACAGTTTCTCGATCATAGACAAGTATAACTAAAGTACCGCTTTTAATCTGACTAAGTACCTGATTAGTAAATAGTGCAATACTCATGGAATGGTTAATAAAACTGCCAGCGGATGGGGGTTGTTTGTCCGCTTTCTCGTTGGTAAGCGAGAAGGAGGATGGATCTGTTAATTATACTGTTATAACTGTTGTTCTTAATTCACGGACATCCGTCTATCATTGGTTAGGCGGATGGTTAGCGAGTATTTATAGGCTTGTTAGTTATTCTCTTTTGCTGCAATTGCGTCACCCCAGGTATATGTCCCCTTTAGAGGCATAAAGACTTGCTGAGTATCCGTAGGGTCTCACACGATAAATTGTTTGATTCAGATGAACAGGTGTATTCACAAGATGGATACTGGGTGGAGGAGACGGATGATGTTGGCAACGATCACTCGGTGTAGAGATTCCGGGAACAGGGATCCGTAAGATCTGTGGGCGGGATGTGTTTATTTATGTGG
Source organism: Avena eriantha (assembly GCA_910589775.1). Taxonomy (NCBI): domain Eukaryota; kingdom Viridiplantae; phylum Streptophyta; class Magnoliopsida; order Poales; family Poaceae; genus Avena; species Avena eriantha. The sequence goes on from OU342740.1 coordinate 295,153,074, forward strand.
CATCTTATGCCAATTTGCTTCTTATCCGTACTCGGATCTTGTTTTCCGCTTTCGCCTAATACTCTGATGTTTGATGTATGAGGAGCTATCCTAACTATTACCTCTATCTAGGATATTTGAATCTTGCCGTATGGCGTTGCAATATTTCTATTTCTTTTAGATGGAATGGCTCTGAGAACTGTTGTATGTGGCTTGCATACATACTCACTTGTGTATGTAGTTGATCCCTTCGCCTGCCGATTACGCCGCTCGTTCTTGTCCCGATGTTCTGGAAGTGGTTAAGACGGCCGAAAGGTCTACCTGTGAGTGGCCCCTGGGCCCCACCGTACTATTTTAACCACTTTCGCTCATCCAGGCATGCAACTAAGAGCGTAATTCACCGAGGTAGTTACAGATAACATGTTGGGTGAACAAATTACAGCGGGGCAATTGACAAACATCGAGAAAGCATACAAGCATATACTACACATCTTGACTCCTTTGAGATTCGATTGGGAATTACAACATTATACATAGACCGCCATCCAACTGCATTTATGACTGATAATCCACCTTCAGGTTATCATCCGAACCCCCTCCAGTATTAAGTTGCAAGCAACATATTATTGCATTACGAATTGCGTGTAAAGTAAACAATACGATTGTTCTATGAACAAAGGATTGTTGTTTTCTCCCTAGTAGCAACAGCACATCTAGTACCTTAGAGATTTCTGTCACTTCCCCATATTACCAGAGGCATGAACCCACTATCGAGCATAAATACTCACTCTTCGAGTTGCTAGCATCTAATTGGCCAAGATAGCTACTAACAACGGAAAGCATGCAAGATCACAAATAACAAAGACATGATATAATCAATAATCAATCTGAAATAGCATCTCAATATCCATCAGATCCCCGCAAACACAACATGCAGAATTACAAATAGATGATTTTGATCATGAAAGGAGCTCACAAGATCTAAACATGATAGCATAAAGGAGAAGAACCAGCCATCTAGCTGCTACATGGACCCGTAGTCCAGAGATGAACTACTCACGCATCACACTGGAGGCTTGCATGATGATGAAGAAGGCCTCCAGGGTGAATTCCCCTCTCCGGCAGGGTGCCGGGAAGAGATTCAGATCCCTCCCAATCTAGGGATGGAGATGACGGCGGCTACAGACTCTTTCATGGAATTTTGATCGGGTACTTAGGGTTCCTGTATCAGAGGCAATATATAGTCGAAAGGGGAGGCCGAGGGGGTGCCTGGGCTAGCCACACCACCCCCTTGCGCGGGCCAGGCCTGGACGCGCGGCCAGGTGGTGTGGCCGCCCTCTGGCCCCTCTCCGTCTCGTATTCTGGCTCCATGTGTCCCTCGGTGAAAAACTGACTTTGGCTTTTGTCCCGTCCAATTCCGAGAATATTCATTTTCTCACTTCCTGGACCAAAAACAACAGAAAATAGGCAGCTGGCACTGTGGCTCTTGTTAATAGGTTAGTCTAAGAAATCATATGAAAAGTACTCCAAAGTGTGGACAAAACATAAGAAAGTAGATGAAACCAAGCATGGAACATCAAAAATTATAGACACATTTGCAATGTATCAACATCCCCAAGCTTAACTCCTGCTCGTCCTCGAGTAGGTAAGTAATAAAAAGAAAGAATAATTTTTGAGGTGACATGCACCATCATAAACTTGCTCAAAGTACTTGTAAAACATTGAAAGATGGGATCATAGTACTTCAATCATGACATGAAAGACAAAGTTCTAGCAATAAGACAAAGAAAGTATGATGCAACATGAAAAGGCACAAACAAAAGATTCATGAATAATAATGCTTTGCAAGACGTTTGTTTGTTTCACATAAAGAAAACATGGCATAATAGTATTCAGCTTGTCCCTCATAGAGTAGCAAATATAAATGCATAGGACACCTTCAAGGTTCATAAGAGTGACTAGATACAAATAGTTTAAAACAAGCAATATCAAGTTATGCATCAATCAGCTAGTCTTGGGACAATGCACATAGAACTAAGAATGGCCACTATGCTCTCAAAGCAGGTGCATAAAGCTAGAAGGTGGAGACTCAATATAATGGTGGAAGAAAGGCCTTCATAGAAGGAAGTAGGGATTCAAGTCTCATAAAGAGCTTCCAAAAATTATGGTACTTATAGCTTTAAGCTCTCATTGCCCCTATCATAAGCATCTTGAAGGTGATTAAGGTTAAAGTGAACAAACTATGGTGTACATGCTTGACGAAGTATAAGTTAGAAATCTCATGTCCCTTGATACGAGGGCCGCTCCTCATGCTACTTAAGTTTAGTCACCGATAAGTTCTTCCTGGAACCAAAAACAGTAGAAAACAGGCAGCTGGCACCGTAGCTCTTGTTAATAGGTTAGTCTAAGAAATCATATGAAAAGTACTCCAAAGTGTGGACAAAACATAAGAAAGTAGATAAAACAAAGCATGGAACATCAAAAATTATAGATACATTTGCAATGTATCAACATCCCCAAGCTTAACTCCTGCTCGTCCTCGAGTAGGTAAGTGATAAAAAAAAGAATAATTTTTGAGGTGACATGCACCATCATAAACTTGATCAAAGTATTTGTAAATCATTGAAAGTGGGGATCATAGTATTTCAATCATAACATGAAAGACAAAGTTCTAGCAATTAGACCAAGCAACTGTGTTGCAACATGAAAAGGTACAAACAAAATATTCATGAATAACAATGCTTTGCAAGACGTTTGTTTGTTTCATGTAAAGAGAACATAGCATAATGGCATTCAGCTTGTCCCTCATAGAGTAGCAAAACATAAATGCATAGGATACCTTCGAAGTTCATAAGAGTGACTAGATACAAGAAGTTTAAAACAAGCAATATCAAGTTATGCATCAATCAACTAGTCTTGGGACAATGCACATAGAACTAAGAATGGCCACTATGCTCTCAAAGTAGGTGCATAAAGATAGAAGCTGGAGACTCAACATAAAAGTAAAAGAAAGGCCTTCATAGAAGGAAGTAGGGATTCAAGTCTCATAAATAGCTTCCAAAAATTATGGTACTTGTTAGCTTTCAACTCTCATTGCCCCTATCATAAGCATCTTTAAGGTGATTAATGTTAAAGTGACACAACAAAGAGGATATGCTTGACAAGTTATAAGCCGAAATCTCATGCCCCTTACTTACGAAGACCGAACCTCATGCTACTCATCTTTAGTCACAAGTAAGCTCTTGTCATTGTAAGTACATATGTATCATAAAGAACCGCCAACGGGGTACCCCTTGCACATGATACATGAGCTATCCCATAATCAAAATGACAAGGCAAGCAGACAATGAGCATCTCAACGATCTTTTTATTTGCTATTTGCATAGGTTTTTATTGAGGATGCTTCATAGAGTGCTCATTATGGTTATGCTGCAAGTTTCCACCATGATTAGGCATGGCTTAGGCTAGCGGCTTATGCGTTTCTCTAACACACATACAAACTCCATGATCTTACAAGTTCCACTTTTATCTCACACCGCCATGATCCATAAGCAAAAGAACATAATATCAACATGGTACAATGTACAAGTGCAATGTTGAAAGCGTTCCCCATGATACATGGTTCTGCTAATTTCAACTTATAAAGCGCAAGCATATACGCAACAAAGAAGGACCCAATGGTTCAAGTTTATTAATTGCAAGAAAGTAAATTGTGCCATCAAGTTTGTGAGAGCTTTAATCACTAATTTTCACATAACAAGTTTAATTTGGAAGGTAGGTATGGTGGACTCTTTGGAATAACTTGGTTTTAGGAGTTGGATGCATGAGTGGAACTCATACTTGGTTGTGGAGGCTAGCAAAAGACTGGGAGCGACCAACTAAGGAGCAATAATGGCCATAATCATGCAGAGCGACAAAACATCATTGATCAAAGCATAAAGTGATACCACAAGTTGAAAACTAAAGGATCATCAAGGCTATGGTGACTTGGGATAGTCATAACATGGTGTGAGCATGTGCCAAGTCAAACCAAATAAAGCATCAAAGGAGAATACCACAATATTATGCTTTAATATGCTAAAACAACACATGATCCTTCCAAGACACATTAAGCAATCTCAATTGTCTATAACATGTCATGCTACAACAAAGAATACTAAGCATAAATCGAAAATAATATCAAGCATGGCATGATAAAGAATGGGCCACAGTCAAAAACAAGCTCTCTTTACCACTTAAGCATGAACTTTCCTACTCTTTTTCCAATCCAAACCAAACTATTTGAAAACGAATGCATGAAAGAGGGGATCCAACCAATTTATTCAGCAAACTAAGAAAACAAAGCAAACGAAAAACCAAAACAAAAACGAAAAAGAAGATGCTCCAAGAAAAACGCAATTGTGCATGAAACAATAAAAATGAAGCGTTTGGAAGAAACCTGGGATTTTTATTGAAGAAGAAGGGGATGCTTGGGCATCCCCAAGCTTTGACTCTTGTACTTATTGGATATTTATTGGGGTGACATGCGTGGCATCCCCAAGCTTGACCTTTAGGCCATCCTTCATCTCATTACTCATTCCTTCCATACACCTGAAATTTTTTCTTCATACAAAACTTCACACAATCTTTATTAGCAATATTAGTGCACTCAAGATAATAAGTCTTTTGGTTCAGTTTAAACACCAATTAAACTTCCAATAAAACATAATCTACTGTAGCACTTCCCTTAAAAATCTCAATTCCCCAAAAAACTCAAAAAGGAACCAACAAGAAGCAAATGCAAATAATGGCAGAAATCTGTCAAAACAGACCAGCAGGTAAAGACGAATTTTTTCGAAGACCTTATGTTGCTCACATCAAAAAGTGTTGAACTAACGAAAGTTATATAACGACCTGGGGCAGAAGCACACAAATTCATGCCTCAAAAGGACGTACAGAGATTTTACACCAATTTTTACGGTGAAGCACATAAATTTGTTTCGGGACAGCAACTTTCCCAATCATTACTTCTCTCTCATTAGAGGTTACTCTTGAGACAAAAAGCAAATAAAAAGGATAAGGAGCGGTTATTACAGAGGTAATAACTTCCAAGACTCATCTAAAACTTTTGGGTTATCTCCTAATAAGTACTTTTTTTAACGCCATTAAGTTAGGCATAAGAAGCAAGAAAAAGAATCAATTGTTCTCAAATGAAGAAGCATTAAAACCAAATTTCTTGCCCTTACCTCTCTTACTTTTATCTTAACCTTGGGGAAAATATGATTGTTTGGTGGAGAATAAAGGTGCATGGTCCCCTTTCCCACATCTATTATTGCTCCAAGGAGTTCTAATAGGGACCTTCCAAGTGTAATTTGTCCTTTTCCTGCACATTCAATGACAAGATAATTGGTAGAAATCATTTTCCCAAGGATCTTTATAAACACTCCTTCAGCTATTCCAATAGGTAATATGGTAGCATTATTAGCAAGAGATATTTATTTTCCTCCTTCAGTAAGCCCCCAAAGGTTCAAAGATTCATAAATATCTTTGGGCATAAGACAAAATTCAGACATGATATCACAGCAGGCTTGAAAAGTTTCAGTATTTATATCAATCTTTACTGTGGGGAGCCACTTTGATGGTTCATAATTTATTGGAACATAATTATGATGCTCCCTAAGCGTATTATAACAATCTTTTAATCTAGCAGTGCTAGTCTCAAGAGTGTTCAATCTAGCAAATATGCTTGCGAAAGAAATATTAGTTTGTCTAGGCAAGTTGTAAGTAAGGATCAATTTCTTTATAGCATTAATAGCATCATCCTCATTACATTGGAGGTCTCCTCCCACAATAGCATCTAAAGCATACCTATAGCAAAGAGCAATTCTAAGGTAAAAACTGCTAAGGAACAAGCTTTGAGTCATTTTAGGCTCGGTTTTTTCATGTAGATCAGAGATTCTAGACCAAGCTTCCTTGAAGCTCTCCTCAATTCCTTGTTTAAAAGTGAAAATCATTTCCTCAAGTGACATAGTGATTGGAGCAATGCAAGACATAATGGCAACTTTAAGATAGGAACTAATTTTTTTTTGTGTTTTCAGTAAGGAAAGCAAACTAGTAAAACTACTTTTTTGTGTGTTTTTGATAAAGAAACAAGCAAACAAAGCAAAAGAAACTAAGCAAAACAAAAATAACAAAGTAAAGAGATTGGTTATGAGGGACTGCCCTTGTGAAGATGTTCTTGACTCCCCTGCAACGGCGCCAGAAAAATACTTGCTGACTCGTGTACTAACGAGCTTGTTGGGGAACCCTAAGAGGAAGGTGTGATGAGGACAGCAGTAAGTTTTCCTCAGTTATGAAACCAAGGTTATCAATCCAGTAGGAGAAAGGAAACACCCCAAAGGTGTAGCTAGCTGAACGTTGGCAGGGCGCACTACCGGTGCCAGCAGCAACGTGGAGAGTTGCACAACACAACCACAGAACTCTGTCCCCAACTTGCGACGAGGTTGTCAATCTCACCATTTTTGCTCAAAACAAAGGATTAAACGTATCGAATGGAAGGAAGTATTAGTTTGTAGAAAGTAAACACAAAGCAGTAAACAGTTTGTAGATTGTATGTAAAAGAAAGGACCGGGGTCCATAGTTCACTAGAGGTGGCTCTCGTTAGGATAGATAACATGCTGGGTGAACAAATTACAGCGGGGCAATTGACAAACAACGAGAAAGCATACAAGCATATATTAATCATCTTAACTCCTTTGATAGATTGGGCATTACAACATTATACATAGACTGCCATCCAATTGCATCTATGACTAATAATCCACCTTCAGGTTATCCTCCGAACCCCCTCCAGTATTAAGTTGCAAGCAACAGATTATTGCTTTATGAATTGCGTGTAATGTAAACAATACGATTGTTCTATGAACAAAGGATTGTTGTTTTCTCCCTAGTAGCAACAGCACATCTAGTACCTTAGAGATTTCTGTCACTTCCCCATATTACTAGAGGCATGAACCCACTATCGAGCATAAATACCAACTCTTGGAGTTGCTAGCATCTACTTGGCCAAGATAGCTACTAACAACGGAAAGCATGCAAGATCACAAATAACAAAGACATGATAGAATCAATAATCAATATGAAATAGCATCTCAATATTCATCGGATCCCCGCAAACACAACATGTAGAATTACAAATAGATGATCTTGATCATGAACGGAGCTCACAAGATCTAGACATGAAAGCACAAAGGAGGAGAACCAGCCATCTAACTACTACATGGACCCGTAGTCCAGAGATGAACAACTCACGCATCACACCGGAGGCTTGCATGATGATGAAGAAGGCCTCCGGGGTGAATTCCCCTCTCCGGCAGGGTGTCGGGAAGAGCTTCAGATCCCTCCCGATCTAGGGATGGAGATGACGGCGGCTACAGACTCTTTCGTGGATTTTTTGATCGGGTACTTATGGTTTTGGTCCTGAGGGCAATATATAGGCGGAAGGAGAGGCCGAGGGGGTGCTGGGGTCGGCTAGACCACCCCCATGGCACGGGCCAGGCCTGGCCGCGCGGCCAGGTGGTGTGGCCAGGCCCCATCCCTTCTCTGTCTTGTATTCTGGCTCTAGATGCCTTCCGGTAAAATAACGACTTTGGCTTTTGTCCCGTCCAATTCCGGGAATATTCATTTTCTGACTTTCCTGGAACCAAAAACAGCAGAAAACAGGCAGCTGGCACTGTGGTTCTTCTTAATAGGTTAGTCCAAGAAATCATATGAAAAGTACTCCAAAGTGTGGACAAAACACAAGAAACTAGATAAAAACAAGCATGGAACATCAAAAATTATAGATACATTTGCAATGTATCAGTTTCTATTAGCAATCTTTGACTAGGAACACTCAAAGTAGCCTAGTGGTTAATTTTGGTCAAAATGACCATTTGATCATATGGTTATTATTTGAATTTCTTTTCTTTTGATTTTGTTTGTAATTGGCCTAGATGAGGTAGTAATCATCTTTAACCATTCCTTATCATTTTTAGCAATCAAACATGGCAGTTGCAATCATTCATACACTAATGCAAATCACACATACACTCATATTCAAATTAATAATAAAAGTTTTTGTTAACCCTAAACTTGGGTGATTTGAACTTGCTAATCTTGCTTAATATTTTTGGGGTGTTACAAACTTTATGGAGTTAAGTTGAGATTCCCTCTATACTGATGTTTAGTTATCGGCTTGCTTGTGAAGCACTGATGTGCTCAGTCTCAAGATTTAATCCTGTTATTGTGTAAATCAAGTGCTAGTCTCTGCTCTATGATTAATAAGAAGATGATTTATAAAAATATGATTCCTATATACTTGTAGGAAAGTGGTGATACTTAGTGGTTTATGTACAATGTGGCTTAGTGGTAGACAGTGTTGATCTTTACTGTCTTTTCTAAAAGAAAATGTCTAGTTATGATTCCTAAATCATTTAGGAAGATGATTGCCTTTGTTGAAAGGATCTACTTGAGCTTGTACTCAAGTAGACTTGATCTTGCTAGGTACAGAGGTGCTACCCTTTTAGGAATGTGCCATGTACCAGCAGTTGTGATGTAAATCTATCTAGTTAAAACTATATTATAGGTCAATGATGCTGGTCTGAGACCTTGCCTATGCAAGAAATCTTCCATAATCTGGCTATTGATTATCTGCTGCCTAATCTGTCTACTTAGCGTGTGCTTGCAAGAAAATGAATGTGCAAGATAAAAAATGATTAGATCAAGATGTTGGGATATACCCTTATAGCCTTGTATTGATGTTGCCTTTTACTGTTGGCTTATGGTAGCCTTGGATGTGTTGTGGCTTCCTATTGGCCTGGTCTTACTCCTCCTGATGATGTTGTTCTTGTGTGGCCTTGCTACCCACCTAGAACATCCCCCTCCTCAAGTCACCATCTTGGCTGGTGATCTCCTGGCTTTTCTGTGGTGGAAAGTAATTTGATGTCAAGATACGGTGTTGTTCTGGCTGTGTTGGTGACAAATTTTGGTGGTGCTCTCTTGCGAAATGAATAGCAAAACTGGCCTTACTCTATACGGCTGTGGTTTTAAACTGCTCCCTTTTCTCTCAGTCGCTGACACCTCAAATGCATGCATTTAGGTGTGTAAGCTGCTTCACAGTTTGTTTTGGCTGTGGATGAGATCAAGTAACTATTTTAAACTTTCCCCATACTTTTACTATTACTTATCTTGGTGAAACTTGCCCCTTCAGCCTGTGATGTTGTTATGAGGCTTTATTGTTTAAAAGAACAGATTCTACACTTGATGGTTTTTGCCCCTTCTTTCATTTAACTTGTTTAATGAGGATTGGAAAATAGTGCACTTCACTCTTTGAAACCGAGAGCAATTAACACTAACCCCCTCTTTTTTTATTTCTATTTCTCTCTTATGTGCAGGTACAAGACCAAGTGATCAGAAGAATAGTTTAGGATTAGTTTAGGATTTTTCTTTTATTTACCTTTTGTAATACAAATTTCTACTCCTTGTAAAGATCAATGTAATATATATATATATATTCATTGTTTAATAAAGCTTTTTATTTCTTTGCGAATATCTCTATAATATCTTTACTTCAAATAGAGTTATATTTATTTAATACTTATGGAATAAAGGAAGAATTAAGAAGTGCTATTTAAGTTGTACTAATATATTGTTACTAATTTCCTTTATTGTTTTATAACAATGATATATTTAGAAAATAATAATAACTAATTCTTTTTGGAAATTAGATAAATGCTAATTACCTCTAATGTTCTAACCTCATTCATTTGTTTCAAATAACTACGAAACCCACCTTATTCACTCAAAACATTATAATCCCTAAGGATTAAAGGTTAAAGATTGATTTCCATCTAGGTAGTTATAGTTGATATCCCAACCAGAGTGGAATATTATATAGCCTCATACTGTGGTATCGACTAAAGATTTCTCCAAAATACTTTTCCTCAACAAATCTCCAAGTTTGGGTTCTGGTTAAAGAAATTACCTTTCTAAATATACTTGATTTAAATTTCTCCTTTGCTTCACTAAGATCTCTTATGTCCAACTGATCTAGTCATCTGGATCCACCATAACCATCAACATATGATGACATGATCATGTCCCTTCTACCACATACCTTCATTCTGCTCCTAGTACATTAGCCTTGTATTCGTTTTTAAGGCTTGCAAAGGTTTCCATTCTCTTTATATATCCTATGATATCAAACTTCTAGAATGGGTAGGGTACTACTCCTCTCAATACAAGTTTGTTCTCGGTATAAGCTTGATTAAGCTACTTTGCTTTCAACTACTCCATACAATTAGTATCACTTACTTTATAATACCCTAGCTTGATTCCTCATGACCAAACTAGATGATTCAACTTACTAATGTTTAGCTTAATTTATATACTCACAATACTTCTTCATCAACTAGGCACCTATCCTCAAGAGCCTTGAGAATAATGACCAACATCCTTTGATCATACAAAGCTTGGGCTTCTAATTTGTCTGATCAGGATCAATACTTAACTAAGTAACAAGCTTGTATTAATCCCTCTATAGGATTTATCTTGTTTAAAGAAACTGATTTGAGGTTTTACCGGTTTGGCTTAACAAGGTTATTACTTGATACTCTAATACTACTAGCTTTCTTATGACTTCTCAAGTATTAGTTAATTCTTAGGTTTAGATACTTCTTCTAGTTACTCATGAGTGAGTTACCTCCTCCAACATCCAATTGTTTTATCATACTAAGGATCTCATTCCATTAATGATGGGACATTCTACCACAACTAGTTCCTTCTCCTTATTGATTTACTTAAGGTCTTTGGAAGGTCAACATAATAGGTCAAAGCTAAGAGTCAATAAGTATTAGGTTAGGAATTGATCAGTTAATATTGATGATCAATCAACACTAGGCCTTAACTACTTAGGAATGTCATATGTTAATATGACAACAAGGGCATGTAATGAATGGTCTTGGCTTGACTTCTATTTTCTCTCTATTAAATAAGAGTTAATGTTTTAAGAACTGACCATGATGCTCATGGTAGAAATAACTATGGCAAACAAGTGTTTCAAGATTTAGTTATGAGGTTTCTTTACTTGGAGTTATATACTTGATTGAGTATTAAAGGTTTGTGGTAGATAATACCTTGATATCATCTCTTTAGAATATTAAGTATTCATCCTTGAGTTGTTGTATGGAATAACATGTAATGATCTCTAAAAGATCTAGTACTCCTTATTAAGTAACGTGTTGTGACTTAGTTTTATTACATTTGATCTACTCTTAGATCAAATTATATTACCCAAAGTAAGGCTTTAGCAAAGGTCATATTGAAACTTATCACAGTCAACTTGATGATCTACTTTAGTTCCACCAAGTTAAGAGAAGCTTCAATCACTTTGACAAGTTTTATTTAAAAGCGCGAAAAATATACGAATTTTCTATGCATGAGTGCAATGCACAGACCCCGTCTCAGCTTATTTCTAAGTGCTAATGCTGGGGTGTTACACATTACATCACCTATATCACAAACACCAACTTGCCCTTCAAGAGAGCCTTCATTATCGTCTAACCTCACTTTACAAGTCTCTTTAACCCACCCATTGGACTTGTTGTAGATTATATAAGTGTGAGAATCAGTGACATAACCAACAAAAATTCCCTCTTGGGCCCTGGACTCGAATTTAGACAAAAGGAATGCCCTTCATGAGAATATAGAACTTAGACTAAACACTCAAAATTACTTGGGATTATTGCCGGTGAGAATATCATATGGAGTCTTGTTTAAACCCTTGTGGACATAGAGCCGGTTGGTAGCATGGCATGCTTTGGAGATGGCTTTGGCCCAAAAGTTATACAGATATTTAATCTTCGGTAACATAGTTATTGCCGCATACATAAGAGTCTGGCTCTTCCTCTCGGCTATACCATTTTTCTAAGGGGTGTATGCATCCGAATATTGATGTTTTATCCCCTCATCACTAAGGAACTCATTGAAGGTGTAGTTCTTAAACTCGATGTCGTTGTCTCTTGTCATTGTCAATTATGGCTACATCATGTTGCATTGAACTTGATTGACAAAGTCGTTCACAATATTTTGGGTCTCACTCTTCAACTTTAAGAAATAAACCCATGCATATCTTGAATATTCATCAACAATCACTCAACAATATTTCTTCCCACCAAGTCTAGCATGAGATGGAGGTCCAAATAGGTCCATATGAAGGAGCTCCAAGAACCTCTTGGAAAATATAATGGTATTTCTCTTGCTCTTGTGAGATGTTTCATGCATCTTTCCTTCAATACAATCCCTACAAACATGATATTTGGCAAATGAAAAATCTCTTAGTCCAAAAATGTGGTCACCCATGTGGAGACTATGCAATGGTCTCATATTGATGTGGGCTAAAAGTCAATGCCAAAGACATCCCATGTTGGCCTTAGCAATTAGGCATATCACGATTGTAGTGGTTTTCCCTAAAAAGTTCAACACATACAAACTGTGGTCGACATACCCAATGAAGGAAACTTTTAGAGTCTTGCTCCACATGAGTGCCTTGGTGTGCACATCAAAGAAAGATGCAAGGCCCATAAGATCAAGTGCACTACTAGAAAGAACATTGTAACCCAGGGTCTCAACAAGCATGACATTCGCATGGGACACGCCAAGAGTGACTACCACCTTACCACACCCTTTACCTTAAAACTTGTTTTATCACCAAAAGACACAATTGTATTTTCATAGTTTGGAAGCATCTCTGAGATAATCGACTTGCTTCTGGTCATGTAACTTGTGGCTCCACTATCGAGCACCCATTTCTCTCCTTCGGAAGCATAGTCATACAAAATATGAAGTCTTGATCTTAGGTACCCATTTTTCAATGGGTCGTCTTTTTTTAGAAACAAGGGTATTAGGAACCCAAATAGACCAATGATAATCATGATCATAAGAAGTTCCAACATATTTTGCAAAAAAATGTCCATCATAAGATTTAAAATGGACATAAGAAGGATTATGTTTGCCGGCAAAGTCTGTGTGAGGCATAGGAAGAACCAGGTGCTTTCCCTTGTGCATTGGATTTCTTCCATTTCTTTTTGTTGTTGTTCTTCTTCTTAGGTTTGGGAACATATACAAGTCCCCCTTTATCTACTTGCAATATTTCAAGTTTTCCTTCAATCTCTTGTTCTCCTCAACCAGATTCACAAGCTCGCAAAAGGGTTAGAGGAGCTAGGCATATCAACAACATCCATAGAAGTATACTTTCATTTTTATTTAGCCAATCAAGTTTCAACTTGAGCATGTGACTCAAAGGAGCTAGAGAAACTATTCTCCAAGACTTTATGTTCTGTTTTGAGTTTCTCATAATCCTCAAGAGTCCTAGCATGACCAAAACCAAAGTCAACCTTTTCATTTTTAAGCACTTTGACCAAAGAGAGAGAATGGTCATGTTCTTTAGTGAGTTCGGAAAAAAAAGTGACGAGATTCCTCAAGATTGGAGACACTAATTTCAAGAGTGGCCTCAAGTTTTTATCTTCCTCAATAGTATGAGTAAGAGAGGCAAGCTCATTGGTAGAATCCTGCTCATTTTCACCCAACATATCAATGGTTTCTTATTTCTCCTCGAGATCTTGTGCTTGACCTAGTTGGCTCATGCGAGACTCAAAGTAACTTTTAGTATTACCTTCCATGGTTGATATGAATTCATCAACACGAACAACCTCTTTTTTTACCTTGAGTCCCTCAACATCATTCATCAAAGGTACATAGGAAATAGGCTTACATGAAGATGTTACCTCGATGGCTTTTGCCATGAGACACTTGGGGTTGTTGATGATGTTCTCATTTGGCGATTCGAATAGGGATGTGGATGGATTGGAGGTGGTGGTGGTTACGACCACTCCCACTACCTCACCTTGTTGTTCATCGCCTTCATCATTGAAAGAATACTCCTCTTGCGATCTAAAAAAAGAATACTCCTCTAGCACTACCAATGCTCTCGTTTCCTTTTGGGGAAGTACTTGTTGTCGTAGTTCTTGGTGGGGTGACTCTTGGATGTTTCCTTGAGAAAGAGACGCCCACCATGGTATTCTCTTCTCTCACAGATGCACTCGACAACAAAATGACCCTTGTCGGTTCTTGATTTCGATCCGTTTGGTCTTGAGTTCAACCTTGAGTTATCTCTTAGCCTCTATTGATCCAAAAGGCTCTTTTTGCAAGTGCCAAGTGTTCATGTAGAGCATGCCTAGCATCTTCAAGAGACATATCAACACACTCCTCTTCTCCTCTTCCTTCTTCATACAAATCCACCACCTTGGCCTTCAATATGAGATTCCATACTAATTGGGCACAAGAGTGAGCCTAGTCTGCATTCTTCTTGGAAATAGTCATGGCAATGACCTTGCTTAGAGTGTTATTAGATGTCATTGGGTAGTAGTTTGATTTTACTTTGACGAGGAGTTCAACTTGGCTTCTTTGTAGGGCAAGAGTCTTGAACAAAATTTCTCTTCATAAACTTGTCATACGCATAGGTAGCCCCAAGATCCATCATGGAGACAGAACCTTGAAGCAGAAGAACATGTCTCCGGGAGTCTCATCCTCTAGCATAGTAAAATTATCAGACTCATTGTTGATCTCTTCAAACTTGGACCATTGAATGCTCGCATTACCCCACAAATAGCTCGATGAGGTAATCCCAAGCTTCTTTAGCGGTGGAGAGTGGGCTAATGTACGTGAGGTCCTTGGGGGGTCAATGCCTTTTGAATCATGTAAAATGTAGTGGAATTGAGTTGCTTGTGTACCACCTCTTGAAGCGTCAAGTTACTTGTATCAACCATCTTGAACCCTTCTTCAAAAATCCTTGTCAACTCGATAGAATAGATACTAAGATGAGACTTCATTAGAAATTGCCAATTACCAAAAAATGATGCATCTAGCATGGGTGGAGGAACCGGGGCATACTGTGGCTGTGGGGGAACCGTCGAGAAGTCACCCGTCCCATCTTCCTTTTTGGTAGATGAATCACCATGGCCCTCCCCACTTTCACTCGGAGGCTTATCTTGTTGAGGAACAGACCCCTAGAGTGGTGGTAACAACGGGAGTCACCGTAGGAGGATCATCGTCTTGGGTAGTGGGATTAGGTTATATACATTGGAAAGAATACCTATCATTTCATCCAATTATGACATCATGGATGATTCCAATTTCTTGAAATCATCCATAGTGGCCAAATCTCTAGAGACAACATCACCAACCTCTGCCTCTTTGTCGGCCATACTCTCTTAGGCAATTAAACTCGATGTAAGGATGAGGCTCTGCTACCAATTCAAAGATCGATATGGTCGACTAGACGGGGGCGGGTGAATAAGCGACTAACAATTTTAACTTTCATCTTCAATTTTGGCTTAACAAGAATATAGATTATCTTGATATGAACCTATGTGGAAAACCCTATATGGAAAGATACAAGCACGTAAGGGAACAACAAGTAGTAAAGGGTAAGGAACGAGGTAACCGAACTGGAGACTAGTAGACGATTCTCATAGTTCCTTCATTTTGAGAGGAAATATGTTTGGAAGGATGTGATGTTACAAAGGACACCAATGCTACAAAGACCTCATCCTATTCGCTTGCGGGCGTGCCACCAAGGCGGGCACACGATCCACGGTGACCATGAATACGACGACTGAAACCTTTACAACAAGGTTGGGGCAAGATCCATAAAAACTTGGAGGCTCCCAACATCAACGAAGCTTTACAACACCAACTCCTACCTCCACCCCAAAATATAAGACGTCTAAGATTAGTCAAAAGTCAAATCCTACTAACTTTGACCAAATATTTAGAAAAAAATCTACATCTATAATATAGAATGGACATATGAGGAACATATACTTTATGGTGACTCTATTGATATTGATTCAGTATTGTAAATATTCGTATTTCTATGTATAAACTTGGACAAACTTAGAAAATATTGACTTTTGACTATTCTTAGATGCCTTACATTTTAGAAAAGAGGGAGTATATTTTAATGATCTAAAAAATTCTAATTGTGTTGGTTCAGTTAATGTCTTTGGTTAAGGATGTGAGGGCATATTTTCTTCATCGAAAAATGATGGTTGAGAGTCCCTCTTGAAAATGTGATTTTTTTGTAGAAATGACATCATAATCTTAAGTATGAATTTAACAAAATGGTGGAAACTAAGAAAGGGAGACGACATAAAGAGTTGGCATTGCTTTTATTAATTGAGAGATTAGTAGTTGAAAGGGCTTTCTCGACAACAAAAATATCAAGGCTAAAATGCTCAAAAAGATGTCCACCGCGCTTCTTTGTAACTTGAGATGTGCTACATTGAGCTACCGGTATTCGAAATTCTTAGATCAAACAAATTACGGAATATTTTTAAAATAATGGTAGAGCTTTTCTATTGCCTAGGACATTTATACATCATTACTGATTATACTTATATTTAAATCTATGTTTACCTTTTATTGTCCTAAGTGATTATGCTAGAATATTGTATAGTACTTGTCTTGGTGCTAGTTTGGTATTTGCATCAATTATTTACGTTTCGTCCTATCCCGGTCTTTTTCTGTTCTCGGACAATTTATTTACCACATCTTAAAGAAAAAATCCTACACCTACTAACATTTCATACAGATAATTTGTTACGGACGCACCGTTGGACCTCGTGATTAGATTTCTACCTGTAAGAGTTGTTCTCTAAAAATCCTCAACTAGTATGTGGTTGACACGTTAGTCCGTAAAAATTTGTCCGTAACAATCCATCCGTAAGTGTAGCATTAGCGATTACAATACTTCCTCAATTCACTAATTTAAGACTTTCTAGTATTTTTAAACACATGTACGTGTTTTAGTGTGTATATTCGCTCATGTTAGAGTGTATTTAGTTACATTAGTGAATGGAGAGAATACTTTCTATACTCATTAATATAAGATATTTTAGCAAACTAAACTAGTTTGTCAAAATAATTTATACTAGTGAACCGAGGAGGGAGTATATTTGAGACAATTTTAGGCGTGGCATGTATTTTTTCGCAAAGTAGGACTTTTATGCGTTAACAACCAAGGCAGTCTTTAACATCAGAGCACAGTACAACGTCGCGTACCTCTCAGCCGCCGCCTCCTCTCCGGACCTGGCCGCAACATCTCCGCCTCCTTGATAGATCGGTTCCCCTCCTCTGACCGGTCTCGCCGACGTCGGGAGGGGTGGAGAACCCGATGTATGGGGGAAGTTTTCAAGAAAAGTAGTGTTTTCAAATATTAGATTAGTGTTTTGGTTGTCATATTTTTGACCTCTATGTTAAATTGTTAATCGAGATGTCATCGTCTGTAATAAGTGATATTCGACCTTTCGTTCGACAACGATCTCTTTCCGGGCGTCAGTGATGATGTGGTCTTTTCGACGATTTTGGATTTTCCCCCAAATGGTTGTCGCGTGGAGGATTATCCTTGCAATATTTGTCCCGACTGCTACGTCCTCGACAATGGTGATTCATATTCTCGGTCCGTCAGCGACGTCGATCAGATTGTTTGGTTAATTTTCCCTGAAATACTTGTGTTGGATATATTGCTGATGTTGATTGATTATCCTAATGGTTGCGCGCGTGCACGTAGATTTGGCACTGCGGCTCAAAAAATTATGAGAAAACCTCCATGTATTTACAGGTTATGGTTAAGTGTTCGGCTATCTTCAAAAAATTGCAAAATTATGTTTTGGAAGAAAAAATAGATTAAAGACCTCAAAGATTTGCTAGTTTTTTTAGATTTTATTTTATAATCGATGGAGTACTGTAAAAAAGGCATCAAAGCACAGTACAGCTTGTAGCATGTGGTTTGTGTCCATGCTTTCATAATTTCTGCCCCCACCTCTGTGCCTACAGAGATGATTAAGCAGAGGTCTCTCGGGCGGGTGTGTGTGTGTGGTTTGATTACCAGGCCCGGCAGCAGCAGTACTGTCAAGTCTTAACGGTAATATAAGAAGAATCGTAACTGAGGCAGCAAAATCTAAGCACGCGGAAGCGGAGACAGCGGAGGCCGGAGGAGAAGGACGGGTACCCGAGAAGGACCAGACTAGACCTAGACACTATCACCCACATCACCACTACTGCTCCGCCCTGCCATCATCGTCTCTCTCGTCTCGTCTGCACAAAGGAAGACGCGCCCCCCTCTCTCCACTGCGACGCCAGCCACTTCTGTCCCCTTCCCCAACCTCTTTTGTCCTCCCGCTACACACAGCCCCGACACCTCCATTACTCAGACTCTTCCAAGGACAAGCCACGCAGGGAGTGGCCGATGCAGTCATCACGCTCCCTGGCGCACGCCAGGCCACCGAGGTCAGCCGCCACCGCGGGCCACGCGCGCTCCCGCTCCCAGGTGCGCCCGGATCCCACGCAGGATTTCGAGTTCCAGTTCGACTTCATGTCCGAGGCCTTCCGGTTCGACATGGACGGCGGCGGCACAAAGGCGGCGGGTCCACCGGCGGAGAAGGACCCGGTTCTGGCCGGGTTCGACAAGGTGAGGATCAGCATTACGTCCAGCGAGGACGACGAGGCGCCGCCGAGGTGCTCCTTCTCTGGGGCCAGCCACCCGCCGGAGCCGGTCGACGACATGGACGCCGTGTTCGTGGCCGTGGACCGCAGCCGGGGCGACGACGACGACAAGAAGGCGCTGGCGGCGGCACCGGCCAAGCCGGTGATCGTGTGGGACGCGTCGCCGCCGGTGAGCGTCGGCGCGGCTAAGCCGGTCATCGTGTGGGACGCGTCCCCGCCCGTGAGCGGCGCGGCGAGCCCGCACAGCAGCATGGGCGACAGCTCCTCCGGCGGCGCGGCGGCCACGGTCACCTGCACCAGCATGGCGCCCAGCTGCACGGTGACCAGCCAGAGCGCCAAGACCAGCGTCTGCAGCAGCGGGGCCAGCGACTGGAGCAACGGTACGGCCAGCGGCTGCGGCGGCGGGAGCGGCGGCGCGGGAGGAAAGCCGCACAAGGGCGGCGACCCGAGGTGGAAGGCGGTCCTGGCCGCGCGCGCCAGGGACGGCCCCCTCGGGATGGGGGACTTCCGGCTCCTCCGTCGGCTCGGCTGCGGCGACATCGGCACTGTGTACCTCTCCGAGCTGAGCAAGGGTGGTGGTGGCTGCGGCGGCGCGGCGAGGGCGCCGTGGTTCGCGATGAAGGTCATGGACAAGGCGTCGCTGGAGAGCCGCCGGAAGCTGAGTCGGGCCGAGACGGAGCGTGAGATCTTGCAGCTGCTCGACCACCCCTTCCTCCCCACCCTCTACGCCCACTTCGAGACCGACAAGTTCGCCTGCCTCGTCATGGAGTTCTGCCCCGGCGGCGACCTCCACGCCCTGCGCCAGCGCCAGCCCGGCAAGCTCTTCCCCGAGCACGCCGCAAGGTACTTGCTATATTTCCCCCTGTTGATTGGTGCCCAAATTCCCATTGTGTTGGACAGAGATGGACCTGATTCAGTGCGTTTTTCACATTCAGGTTCTACGCCGCAGAGGTGCTCCTTGCGCTGGAGTACCTGCACATGCTCGGGGTGGTGTACCGTGACCTGAAGCCGGAGAACGTGCTCGTCAGGGACGACGGCCACATCATGCTCTCCGACTTCGACCTCTCCCTCCGCTGCGCCGCCTCCCCAACGCTCTTCAGACCTTCTCCGCCGTGCAGCACCTCCGGCCCCAACGCCACCTGCATCCAGCCCACGTGCTTCATGCCCAAGCTCTTCGGCCACCGGAGCAGCAAGAAGAGCGCCTCTAGATCGTCCAAGAACGGCGAGCAGCAGCAGCAGCAGAAAGACACCATGCCGGAGCTCGTCGTTGAGCCGACCGGCGCGCGGTCCATGTCATTCGTGGGCACGCACGAGTACCTTGCGCCGGAGATCATCAAGGGGGAGGGCCACGGCAGCGCCGTGGACTGGTGGACGTTCGGCGTGTTCCTGCACGAGCTCATGTACGGCAAGACGCCGTTCAAGGGGCAGACGAACCGGGCCACGCTGTTCAACGTCGTCGGCCAGCAGCTCCGGTTCCCGGAAGGCGGATGCGGCCCGCCGACGAGCGGCGCCAGCAGGGACCTGATTAAGGGCCTGCTGGCCAAGGAGCCCCAGGCCAGGCTCGGCGTGAAGAGGGGAGCTGCCGAGATCAAGCAGCACCCCTTCTTCGAGGGCATCAACTGGGCGCTCATCCGGTGCAGCACGCCGCCCGGCGTGCCCAGGGCCGTGGAGCCCATCGCCGTCGCAGCATCAATGCCAGCGAAATCGGCGTCGATGGACAGGGTGGTGAATTACGGTAGCAGCAAGAGGGTGCCACCAGGAGATCATGTGGAATCCGGAGGGAAGTTCCTCGACTTTGAATTCTTTTAATTTGTAGCGGCCTTAAAATTTGAAACTGTATCGTGTCCACTTGTGTTCTTAAGAGTAGATACTTGATGTGGTCTGAGCTGCAGCTGTAGTTCCATAGTGTCAGCATTTGGCAGTGACATACATGACCAGTTTGATGTGAGTCTTGTATGCCCGCATGCTAAAACCTGAGCTTGTATAACATGTTAATTAGGCCTCACGTGGAACATGGAGATTCTTCATGTGAAATTCCTGCAAGTTTCATGTATTCCAAACAGGGCTTAGCAACCAACACCAGACATTACTTCCTGCTATGCTATTCTGCAAATTCTTCCATGAAAGTCACGGAAAATATTGAAAACGATTAACAGATTGTAGATTCAACAAGCACCAGGAAAACCCACTGACTGACTGTGTGTCATCTCCAAACTACGGAGTATTTTGTTTCAGAAAAACGTTGTCTCGGCAGTTCTTTTTTAGGCAAAAGCAAAACAGTTCACAGCATCAACGCCTTGCTTGATCTCACAGCATCCTGCAATGGCCTGCTGGCGGCGTTATAGATAACTAATGCAGATTTGTCAGTCCTGATTTGGGTTCCTAAAGCCTGCTGGCGGCGTTGGCCTGTCTCCTTGTTGCCCTTTCTCTGCATTCCACTATCGAATCGAAACATAAACGAGCAAAATATGTCCAAATTCAGAGTTAAAGCAAAGGAAATAAGAAATCAACCTGATCTGGTATTGTTGTTGTAACTTTTTTGATTTGACTCCCAGTAGCTGCACTTACCGATAAGAATTCCCAGATAGCAGAGTCTACGGTGCATTAGAAGTACAGTTTGGATGGAAGGCTCACCTTATCAGCTAGGTAGTTTTGCCATGACGAAATCATGCTCAACAATGAGTTCTTTTATCTAAGGGTGTCTCAGTTTGTAGCCTGAAAATTTGAAACTGTATCCACAATTTCCACTTAATGTTCACAACCTTAGATACTGGCTGTGGTCTGAATTACAGCTGTAGTTCCATAGCGTCAGCATTTGCCAGTGACATACATGACCAGTTTAATTTGATCTTGTATCTTTGCATGCTAAACCTGAGCTTGTATAACATGTTGATCAGGGGCCGGTGGAACATGGGATGAAAATTCTGCAAGTTCCATGCATTTCAAACAGGGCTTAACGATGAACGTTTCCTGCAATGTTATTTTGCAAATTCTTACCAACAGTACCGGATTCTAAGTCTCGAAAAATTGAAAACTGTAAAACTGAGTATGGTTTCGACGCATGCATACCAGGAAAACCCACTGCTTCTGTTTCATCTCCAAATACAGTCTATGGGGCAAAAAAAAAAAAAAAAAACTGGTGCACCAAACCACCCTATTACAGAAAAAACGTTGTAGTCTCAGAAGCTCCAAACCCAACCAGTTCTTTTACAGAGAAAAGCCCAGGCAGTTCTCAGATCGGCTTCGGCAATCGGCACCACGAACGCCTTGCTTGATCTCGCAGCATCCCGCAATGCGGCAGAGGTCCTGTAAGCCAAACGCTGATAGATTAACTAAAAGAAGCGTAGATGAATGGTACAGTGTTAATGAGGAATACGCTTGACAATGTTCGGATTTGCTTATACCAATAAAACACTCCAGGAGGAGTTCTAAAGGATCATGAGAATGCTTCTTCTAGCGCAGGCTCCTTGATCTGATCGAACCTCGCAGCAGTTCCCGCTACCCTTTCTCTGCATTTCTTCACTATTTAGCCTGTTTCTGGTCTTCGGAGCGTAGGGCATCTCCAGCAGCATGATCCATCCGGTCCTCACCCGTCCAAAACGGTCCGTACGGACAGGACGTCAGGTCGCGCATGCACACCCTACTCCTATAAACACCTTCGAAAGACCTAGTCTAAGAGACTAATCCGGCAAGTCTTGAGATTAACGAAACATTTCAGGTTTTGCACAAATGTGTATTTCATCTTATTTTGTTACATCCGCACATTTTATCATTTCAACATATACATGGATCTAATTACTTAATTGTAATATGTTATAATGCTTGAGAACTATGAAAAACTAGCGCGTTATTTCGACGATAATAGCGCGTTATTACTAATTTTGCTTCATGTGGCTCTACTTGCGAAATAGGATGCTATATCACGCTAAAGGATCAGTGTTAGCGCTCTATTTTTTACAGCCTATTGGCCCAAAGGTCCGAGTTTTCCTTCTTAAGAACAAAAGGTTGCTTCCTATTTGTTGTGGTGATGATCTGCAGTCTGTTGGTTCCTCTCCTGAATGGAAAGACGTGTTGCTGATTCTTAATAAGTAATTCATGCTACATTCTTGTCCCGTGGGATGTTAATGCTAGGCTCTAGAGACCAGAGAACTATTTTGTATGTGGTTATACATGTATTGTTCTGATATTTTTGGACTATATGTGAAGACTCGAAGGAGGTAAGACCTGGAGTCTATGTGCAATCATTGTGCCAGTTTCAAGGATTGCTTGTACGTACATTCACGAGATGAATACCACGGCCATATCATTATTACATCGTATCAAATCTGAATACATAGTCAATTTTTTTTTTAAAAAAAAGGAGCATATATTCAGTGGCGGACCCAGGAATGGACAAAGGAGGGGGCTAACTTATAGATGTCCAAAAATTTACTAGATATAACAATAAAATTTTATGGTAATGTTGAACTTAATAAGATGCACCGACACTAACAATTGTTTTTTTAGAGACACAAACACTATTAGTTTGTAAAGAATTAAAATATTTCAATGAACATGTAAAAATATCAATTCTTTGCTAAATCATACCGGTTTGTGAAGGTCTTATCCATCATTGTATATTGGCACCATGAGCACTTGAGACCTGAGATTTGAAAAGCATGTAGAAACCTACATGTAAAGTACTCCCTCCGATGTATCTAGTTCTAAAACATGTCTAGATACCTCCATTTCAGCGATAAGTAATATGGATCGGAGGGAGTAGTACATATACATTATAAATGAGTATTACAAATGACGTTAATAGGAAAATCATAAATACAAGTGATCCATCCGTGCTCTTTTATCGCTACATCCACCTTGAGGTACTGAAGCTCTACTACTGCTAGAGCCTTCTCTTTGGTAGAATCTATCCATCTGAAACCTAATACACTGGAAGTGATCTGAACAAAAACTAGTTAGCCTCTAACAATAACTAAACAAATGACATATTTTATTTTTTTAAGCACCGTGCTAAGCACCTTGCATTGTACCTGCTCTAACAATAACTAAACAAATGATATATTTTATTTTTGTGGGTATACAGATGATATATAACGCTACCAATTTCTAGAAAAATTACCCACGAAAGTGAAGAGGAGGGATAGCGTAGCTAAAAAATGAGAAAAATATACTTCCAGGCAACAAACTAGAAGTGTTCCTGGGCAGTTCATGTGGTGTGCCTTCCTTGGCTCATCGTTGCACGTTGGTGTGGGGCAGGAGAACTAGAGGAGCAGAAGGCCCGATTGCTGCAGAGCCCGCGACCCACGCGGCTCTGTTAGACTTCTGCTTGATGTCGGCCGGCGGGAGCGGGGGAGGGTGGGATGTGGCGGCGGCGTAACCGATACTGGATCGATCGGGAAGGAGCAGGCACCAGGACGACGCTTCAGTGCCACGATCGATCATGTGCGCTCACGGGGACAGGACAGGACCGGTTGTCGATTGTTGGGCTGCAACCTTGATGGGCTAAAGGGGCTGATCGCTCTAAGCTGCACGAGAATATTACGGAAAAATGAATATCTACTCCCTTCTGCGCTTGGGCTTGACCCGGGCTTCAGCCCGTCTAGCCCAGGGTCTAGGTCCACCCTGCATATATTAATATCGCGAGATACCAATTACATTCAACCTCTGCAACAACGCATTACCCAAATGGTATTATGGATGCACGCAACTAAATTATTACATAAATGCTCATAGGCCAAACTGAACAACGGAAGAACGAAAAACCGAAGTGGTGGCTCCAGTAAATCTGCCATAGTCAATCGACTGGAGAGTCGTGGCCTAGGCGTCAATCTGCTTAACATCGAGATACACCGATGGTTCATCAAACATGCATATTTCCTTTTCAAATCTCTGCAGCTCACCGCCAGAAGCTTTCATAACCCTCTGGTCTAACTTGTCAAATAGTTGCCCTACATTCCTTCAACTTTTTCTAGAATGGTTTCAACGTCTTGATGCTTTACGATTGATTGCCTAGAGACGGATCCAAAGTCAGAAGTATTCAACAGTAGAAAAAGAGAGCCGATGCTTTTATACTACAACAGACTGTTGTCATATGCCATATATAAGATATGTCATTTGGTATCTAAGTGTACAGAAACACAACTCCAAGACTTGAGTAATATTAAGACTATGCATACTCTTCTGGCTAAATGCATAGGTGCAAGCGATTATTGCTACTCTCTCCGTTCACTAATGTAAGACATTCTACCCTTTTTGTAAAGCACATGTACGTAGACATGTTTTATTGTATAGATTCACTCATTTTGAAGCGTACTAGTTCAATTTGAAATATCTAAAATGTTTTACGTTAGTGAACGGAGGGAGTACTACATTTGCATTGATCATTGGGTTGAAACTAACTGCAGATGCTTTACAACAATGCACAACATCACATGTGTGTACATACAGAAGAGAAAAACAGGAAGCATGATGTGAAGGTGAAGAGGATATGAAGAGCACCTTGTCACAGATTACATACCAACAAACCCTGAATGAACAATAAACACAATTGAGTAAAAGAATAGGTTGAGATTATCCTCCAACAAACGTGTCAAACTCCCGGAAGTATTCACTAGTAGAAAACGGACCTTTAACCGGGACTAATGCCCTAGTCCCAACGGCTAGAAATGGCCGCAGGGTCTAGAAAACATTAGTCCCGGTTCGTTGGGGACCTTTAGTCCCGGTTCGTTAAACAAACCGGGACTAAAGGGCCCGACTATATCTTCTTCATCTTCCCTGCCCGAGCCATTTCAAGCTCATACAAGCATCTACCTCAAATTTCTTCCCTCATGCTCGAGTTCTTGCCCATTTTTCTCAAGATTTGTGAAGATTTCATGGCTCCACATCTATCTAAGGGTCCTAAGAGGTTAGCAACTTCATCCTTTTATATTTTTTTCTAGTTTTACCTCATTTCATGCTCTAGAAATGGAGGGATTTGTGTGGATTCTATCTCCATATATATATGGTTAATTTGGCACACATAGTTGATGAATCGAAGCACAGAGCTACATGAGTTTATCCTATCAATATATCTTGGTTTGACACATAATCTTGAAATTCAGACGATTCACAGATGCATCATACCGCCGTCGAGCAACAAAATATCCTTCTTCTTCTTCTATCTGCCGTCACAAAATCCATTGCAACAAAAATAAGAACCAAAACTATGAAGGCATACATATATATAGTGGCGCTCTAGCATTCTAATCACCGACCGTTTAAGCAAACCAAAAACATGAACACGTCGGGGAGCTACCAAATTAAATTAGGGAGTGCCTCTATGGCGAGCTCCTCGAAGATGTCTGAGGACGGGATCCTAAGACATCTTCGAGAAGCTCTTCCGTAGTGGTGTCCCTTCTCTCGCACACCATCTTTCAGTTTATATCTTCTCTAGCTAAATTAGTATGCTGGTGGACCTAACTAATTTCACATATTAGAGAGTGCCTCCACGGCGAGCTCCTCGAAGATGTCTGAGGACGAGGTCCTAAGACATCTTCGAGAAGCTCCGCCATAGTGGTGTCCCTGGTCTCGCACACCATCTTGCAGTTCTTCACAAGAATACATACCTACTTATAGATTACGCAACACAACAACATAGTGTCGGGCACTGATGACATAATATCGACACACTCACCCCTAGAATAGTGCTGCCACCCACCCAAAATAGTGTCATCATTTACTGGTTTAGTGCTGCCCACTGAGGACGTAGTGTCGGCATGTTGTCGCCACATCCATATTTAGTCCCGGTTGGTGCCTCCAGCCGGGACTAAAGGTTCATCATTCTTTAGTCCCGGTTGTTGGATTTTTTTTTTAGATTAGTACTAATTAATTATGATTATGTTTGATATACTTAATTAATTATATGAGTCGGCAATGGATGTACGTTGACCGACTCTCTAGCGAGTTCATTAAAGGCGTGTATTCTTTTCTCCTTGTGGCCGAGGCAAACAAGCAGAATGGTTTTATGTCTTGTCTATGTGGTGTCTGTCAGAATTATAAGAAATACTCTTCCTCAAGAGTCCTTCACAGCAACCTGTTTCGGTCCGGTTTCATGACCGGCTATAATTGTTGGACCAAGCACGGAGAAAGAGGGGTTATGATGGAAGACAACAAAGAAGAAGAGAATGATAACGACTACCCTACTATGTCCCCTGAATACGATGGTACTACAATTGAAGACATTGATGAAGAAAAAGATGAAGAACGGGCATCAGATCTGCCCGATGATGATCTTAGTCGGGCCATTGCTGATGCCTAGGAAGAATGCGTAACTGAAAGGGAGAGGTTGAAGTTCAAGCAGATATTAGAGGATCACAACAAATTGTTGTACCTAAATTGTGAAGATGGGCATAAAAAACTGGGTAGCACACTGAAATTGCTGCAATGGAAGGCACATAACGGTGTGACTGACAAATGATTTGAAAAGTTGCTGAAAATAATGAAGAAGTTGTTTCCAAAGGATAACGAACTGCCCGCCAGTACCTACGAAGCAAAGAAGGCTGACTGCCCTCTAGGATTAGAGGTGCAGAAGATACATACATGCATTAATGACTGCATCCTCTACTGCGACGAGGAGTACGAGAATTTGGATGCATGCCTAGTATACACTGCATTGCGGTATAAGATAAGACGAGATGACCCTAGTGATGTTGAGGGCGAGCGCCGCATGAAGATGGTTCCTACCAAGGTGATGTGGTATGCTCCTATAATACCACGGTTGAAACGTTTGTTCAGGAACAAAGAGCACGCCAAGTTGTTGCGATGGCACATGGAACACCGTAAGAAAGACGAGATGTTGAGACACCCTATTGATGGGTCGCAGTGGAGAAAAAATCGAGAGAGAGTTCCCAGACTTTGCAGGTGATGCGAGGAACTTATGGTTTGGTCTAACTACAGATGGCATGAATCCTTTTGGGGAGCAGAGCTGCAGTCATAGCACCTGGCCTGTGACTCTGTGTATCTATAACCTTCCTCCTTGGTTATGCATGAAGCGGCAGTTCATTATGATGCCAGTGCTCATCCAAGGCCTGAAGCAACCCGGCAATGACATTGATGTGTACCTAAGACCATAGTTGAAGAACTCTTACAGTTGTGGCACGGACAAGGTGTACGTGTGTGGGATGAGAACAAGTAGGAGGAATTTGACCTACGAGCGTTGTTGTTCATAACAATCAATGATTGGCCTGCTCTTAGTAATATTTCAAGACAGATAAACAAGGGATACAATGCATGCACACACTGTTTAAATGAGACTGAAAGTATATATTTGGATAAATGTAAGAAGAATGTGTACCCGGGGAATCGTCATTTTCTTCTGCCCACGCACACCCTAAGAAAGAAAGGTAAGCATTTCAATGGTGAGCAGATAGCCGGTGTAAACCTATCCACTGTACTGGTGATGATGTATTTGATATGGTAAAGGATTTAAAAGTAATCTTTAGAAAGGGCCTAGTAGACAATATGTTCCGAAAGACGATGTCGAACACGTACCCATGCGGAAAAAGAAATCTATATTTTGGAAGCTACCCTATTGGAAAGTCCTAGAGGTCCGCTCTGCAATTGTCGTGATGCACCTACGAAGAATCTTTGCGTGACGCTGCTAGGCTTCTTGGGCGTGTATGGGAAGAGCAAAGATACACCTGAAGCATGGCAGGACCAACAACGTGTGAAAGACCAAGACGGCATGCATCCAGAGCTGTTTGAAGGTACTGCCAACTACGCTCTTACCAAAGAAGAGAAGGAAATCTTTTTTGAAGTCCTTTCAAGTATCAAGGTCCCGTCTGGTTTCTCGTCGAACATAAAGGGAGTAATAAATATGGCAGAGAAAAATTTCAAAACCTAAAGTCTGATGACTGCCACGTGCTTATGATCCAGCTGCTTCCAATTGCATTGAGGGGACTCCTGCCGAAAAATGTTCGAGTACCCATTGTGAAGCTATCTGCGTTTCTTAATACAATTTCTCAGAAGGTAATTAGTCTAGATAGTCTACTAAGGTTACAGAAAGATGTGGTCCAATGTCTTGTCAGCTTCGAGTTGGTGTTCCCACCATCCTTCTTCAATATTATGACGCACCTCCTAGTTCACCTAGTCGAAGAGATTAACATTCTCGGTCTTGTATTTCTACACAATATGTTCCCCTTTGTGAGGTTTATGGGAGTCTTAAAGAAATATGTTCATAACCGTGCTAGGCCAGAAGGAAGCATCTCAAAGGGATATGGAATAGAGGAGGTCATTGAGTTTTGTGTTGACTTTATTCCTGACCTTAAGCCTATCGGTGTTCTTGAATCACGGCATGAGGGTAAACTTAGTGGAAAAGGCACGCTAGGAAAGAAAGTAAGGATATGTATGGACGGACATTCTCTCACTAAAGCACACTACATAGTTCTGCAAAGTTCCATCTTGGTGGCTCCGTATATCGAGGAACACAAGAATATTGTACACTCCAACAACTCGGGGAAGCCTGGCTCCTAGATTAGAGATGAACACATGAGGACTTTTGGCGGTTGGTTGCAGACACATCTCATGAATGACATAAATGTTGGAGAGCAGTTGTACTTGTTGGCCAGGTCACCATCTTCGACTATATTGACTTTCCAAGGGTACAAGATAAATGGGAATACATTTTACACGATCGCCCAAGATAAAAAGAGCACCAATCAAAACAGTGGTGTCCAATTTGATGCAACACGAGAATGGGCAAAAGGATATATATTATGGTTACACAGAGGAGATATGGGAACTTGACTATGGACCTTATTTTAAGGTCCCTTTGTTTCGGTGCAAATGGGTCAAGCTGACAGGAGACGGGGTTGAGGTAGACAAGAAATACAGAATGACAACAGTGGATCTCAACAACCTTGCGTATAGAAATGAACCATTTGTCCTAGCCAATGATGTGGCTCATGTT
This sequence comes from Avena eriantha, assembly GCA_910589775.1. Lineage (NCBI taxonomy): Eukaryota > Viridiplantae > Streptophyta > Magnoliopsida > Poales > Poaceae > Avena > Avena eriantha. The sequence goes on from OU342740.1 coordinate 295,182,580, forward strand.
TTTTATGTGAAGGACATGTCTACCAAACCGAGAAAAAGGAAAGATAAACAAAAGAATACAACATACGATGAGCCAAAGCGCCACATAGTTCTTTCAGGAAAAAGAAACATCGTGGGGGTGGAGGATAAGATAGACATGTAAGCAGATTATGATAAGTTTCATGAAATTCCGCCCTTCGCTGTGAAGGATGACCCAAGCATCCCGTTAAGTAAGGAAGATGCTCCATGGTTACGGATTAGAAGAAAACCCTAAAAATAGAGATGTATGGATGTTGGTGATGTACAATATTATTAAACCTTTATTTTTAATATATATGTATGGATATGAACTATCTCGATCTCAATAGGTAGTATTGCAACTTGCTGTGGCCAGACATTTATTAATATTAAAACATAAAAATTAGTCATAATCATATCTAGCCCTGTAGTACATAGCTTCAGGGTCGTCTTCAGAATCGTCATCGTCATCGTCGTCGCTCGTAGCACGCGGCTGGATCCTCATCCCTTCCCCAGCTTGTGCACAAGGGAACGGGGGAGGGGGCACCTGCCACTCCGACCTCGGATTCACGACGCGTGAGGGAGGGGGCTCCCAGATGATGACCCTAGTACGCCCTAGGCCTTCACCACCACCACCATTCTTGTGGCTATGCGGCTGGTGAAAGTGCGGGTACCTCAGGCGAGGATGGTCTCCCATGGCGATGTAGCGCATCACGCCGGCGATAGTCCAGTTCGCCCACCACAGGCGGCGACCGGCCTCGTTGTGGTTCACTAGGGGCGGCCCGTCACCCTCGTACCTGGCGAGCTCCCTTTCCTACCGGTTTGCGAAGAAGGCATTCCAGGTGTCGAGGTTGTCGGGATCCCAATGGGAATCCATCTGCTGCTCCGACGTGAGCTCGAGGTAGAAGTGGTTCGTGATGGCTGCCTGGCGGGCCGAACCTTGAGGCACAGGAGGAACAGGAACCCCTCCAGCGCTCAGCATCCAGCCGACGGGCAGCCGATACCCCGGCGGGCATGGGTAGCTGGAGGCACATAGCGCCTCGGTCTCCTCGAGCGTCAGAAAGGCCCAGTAAGCGGTGTCCATTGTTGTGAGAGAGAAGGTGTGGATGTGTAGATGGACATGGCGGTCAACCTAGATATAGAGGGAAATGGCGGGAAAACATGGTGGGAAGCGGGGGAAATGGCGGGAAAACATGACGAGAAGCGGGGAAAATGGCGAGAAAACATGGCGGGAAGCAGAGAAAATGGCGGGAAGACATGGCGGGAAGTGGGGGAAATGGCGGGAAATATCTAGTCCCGGTTAGTGGCTCTAACCGGGACTAAAGGCCCCCGAAATATGTTTTAGTCCTAGTTACTAGTTTTATTATTAAATATTATATTTCTAATGAGTATATTACTTTTTGTGAATATTTTGGTATATTATATGTATTTTTCTGTTTTTAAATAATAAACTATATTTTTCAATATTTGTACTAAATATAATACTTGTTAAACAATAGATAGTTTCATTTAAGTTGTATAATAAAGTATGATAATAGATTTAAATTATAGATTATTTTTTCTGAAAATTTTCATATATAATACATAATTTTCTGAAAACTATAAACCATTTTTCTTTTTGGCATCAAAAACCACCTTTAAACCCGGTTTGTAATACAAACCGGGGCTAAAGGGGGTACGTGCGTGGAAAGAGCGGCGGGCCGAAAACACCTTTAGCCACGAGTTGTAATACAAACCGAGACTAAAGGGTGACCTTTAGTCTCGGTTTGTATTACAAACCGGGGCTAAAGGTGGAGGGGTATAAATACCCCCACCCCCACCTCGGGTCGAGCCACGACCTGGAGAGCCCGTTTTCACCTTCCCAGAGGAGCTCGCCGCCCATGCCATCCGCCCCGCCGCCGCCCGCGCCCGTGGAGAGGAGCTCGCCACTGGCTGCCCGCCGTCTCCGCGCCGTCCGTCCCGCCGCCGCCCGCGCCCGTGGAGACCAGGAGCTCGCCGCCTGCATCGTCTCCGCACCGCGCCGCCCCGCGCCGCATCGAACCGCCGCGCCTTGTATCCCCGCGCCGCCCCGCCGTCTTCAGGTGAGCCTCGCCGTGCAGCCCCGTTAATTTTGGTTAGGGTTAGTTAATTTTGGTTTAGGGTTAGTTAATTTTTGTTTAGGGTTAGTTAATTTTGGTTTAGGGTTAGTTAATTTTTGTTTAGGGTTAGTTAATTTTCGTTTACGGTTAGTTTAGGGTTAGTTTAGTTTAGGTAAGTTTAGTTTAGGGTTGGTTTAGTTTAGGGTTGGTTTAGTTTAGGGTAAGTTTAGTTTAGGGTTAGTTTAGGATTAGGGCCCGTTTGGAACACGGGATAAGAAAATAGGCTAGCTGGGCCTGATGGGCTAGCTGTAGTGAATTTCTTGGTAACTAGCGTGGTTGATAAATGCAATCGAGGAGAATGCTGCTAACTCCTCGATCCCCTCACCCCCAACCTCCTCCTCCTCCTCCGTGCACCACATTCAATTATTCATCAGTCTAGTACGTTCACGATAGTACAAGATAACCAAGTTTTACATAAACCTAAATTGTAGACTTCCTTTGCTACTAGCTGTGCGTTGCACCCACCTGATCGAAAGATCAGTGAAATTTCAGAGATCACCTTTGATTTCCTCCACCAGGTAGCCATAAACCAACCTATCTGTCTCTTGAGATTGTAGTTTCGTCACCATAGTTTTGCAGTCCGACTCCAGCACCAACACCATCACGCCCAACTCCTCAGCCAGCGCCACCCCGTGAGCACACGCTCGAAGCTCTACAAGTTCAGGGTCTATTGTGGGAGAGAAAGAATGGCAAGCCGCCACAAGGAAGCTTCCATTGTGATCGCGAACAACCATGTCTCCTCCTCCATTAGGGTTAGTTAGGGTTAGTTAGAATACATAGTTAATTAGGTTTAGTTTAGTTAGTGTTAGGTTTAGGGTTATTGTTATTAGGGCAATACTTAGTGATTTAGTTATTGTTTATGTTTTATGATTGTTTATTGCTATTATTTAGTTATGTCGCGTCCTCCTCGTCAGATCTTACTAGACTCTATCGGTTCCGGGGATGTCCGAGCCTAAGCTTCACCGGGTTGGCACTGGGGGGTGCTACCTGTCGGGACTTGTACCTTGCTGAGGAATCCGGGTATCATCGTCGACCCGGAGTTTCTTTGGTAGCTTCCACGAGGTCCAGGAGCGGTGCAGAGGGAGTCGGCCCCCAAGGAGGTGGTACGTCGTCGTATCAGGGAGGAGGACGAGCACGTACATCGATATATGTATCTTTTGGAGACTAGGTTCTCCAATATCTGGCAGGTTCACGGATCTCACCCGAGCTATTCTCCGGTGATGGTTCCTCTTCTCTGGGTGCAGAGCTGCCGTAGCACAGAACGCGGCAGCCGAGTTCGTTAGTTTGATATGAGCGAGATGTATTAATAATGTACTTTATCTGATATTATTGTACTTTATCTTAATGAAAAATTGTTTCATTATTAGTACGTAATCTTTTTTCTGTATCCGAGTTGTCGCAATTGTAATATTCTTTTACTTAATGCAATATTCGTTTTCTCTATTAGTTAAGCTATGGACGGTAGACAGAATGAAGATGAGCTTCTCAACATGATAGATGAGGGTATTGGGGGTTCTTATTATGATGGCTCCGAGTATCTTAATTTGTCTGGAGGAGACGAGGGTGGAGACGATTATGGAGACGATGGTGCTGACCATGGTGGAGACCATGGTGAAGACACCATAATAATAACAAACTCCGCCGAGGTATATAAAGCCTCTACTGATCGATCACTAGTATAGATGCACTAATTGATTTATATATATATATATACTGACGAATGTTTCTTCTCTTAGACCTCCGCATCTGGCCAATCTTCTACAAGGACAAGAGGCCTGGTACAAAAGTTGCCCGCTGATGTCCATTTCAGCATTGATTTAGTCTCTGCGCTGGGTCAACCGTTGGAGCCCAAAGAATCTCTGAATGCATTTATACATCAATGCGGAGTGATTGTTAGAGACACCGTCCCGATCACCACGCGAGAGTGGAGTAAGCCAGGAAAGAAAAGGGATCCAACTGGGGCTAGTTTTGTAGATGACAGAGCGAGAGATGCGATGTGGAATTCTCTCATGACACATTTCACCCTACCAGTCTTGGAGACTAATGAGGTCACACAACAAATGATGAAGAAAGTCAAGCAGTTTGCTCTTAACAATATGGGCGAACTATTCAAGGATTGGAAGAAAATATTGTACCACAACTATGTATTGAAGAAAAAAACTCCTCCATTCACTGGCCCACTAGAGATGCAATAGGATAACTGGGCCGTATTTGTGGAATACAAGACCTCGGCAGCAGCTGTGTCAATGTCAGAAAAGAATAAGATAAATGTAGCCAAAAAGAAATATCACCATCATATGGGCACAGGTGGCTACAAGACTGCCATGCCTAAGTGGGATAAAGTCGAGGCCGACCTGGCGGCTAAAGGGGTCACTCCAGCTATGTCTAGTTGGCCCTTGAGGTCAAGAAATTGGTTACTCGGGCATGGGGCATCGTATGACCCAGAAACAAGCGAGATTGTTGCAGCCAAAGAAGTTGTTGGACCCAAAGATGATCTTATTAAAGTGATAAAAGAGGTTGAAGAGGGAAAGTTTGTTCCCAATAGAGAGAACGATGAGCTGACAAAGGATCTCGGGAATCCTGAAAAGGCTGGACGAACAAGAGGGCTCATACCTTCTTATCCATGGGCTATCGGGTTTTCCGAGGACATTGACACGTACAGAAGCCGAGCGAGAAAAACAAAGCGGCAAAAAGAGGAGGATGCGGAGGGGTTCACGAGGTTTGAAGCCATGCTGCAGGAGCATCGGCAGGAGCTTAATGAACTTAAAGGACTCCGACAGTAAGATCCTACACCAGATAGTACGGTCGGCCCATCGCAATGGAAAAGTAGCGTGGCTTCCACGGAGGGCCACGGTAATGATGCAACGATGGATGTGTACCCTATGGATGCAATTAAGGAGAAGACTAGTTGTGAGCTGCATGTTGAACTAAAGAACATATCCATGAAGTTGGCGGTCGGCTTTGCTTTACCTTCTGCACCGGGAGTGACCTACCATTGTAATCCGATTTCAGCTGGCTATGCTCGTGTCGGTGTGGATGAAGTTCAACCGATGTGTCAGTCACTACAGCTTGACATCCCTGGAGGTGAAGGGGAGACGACAATGGGAGAAGTCACGAGTGGCTTCATTCTTTGGAAAAAAGAATACATCAAGTTTCTAGACTCGACACCAAGGCCACCTTCTCCACCGAGAAACAATCCATCACCTCCAAGGCCACCGTCTCCTCCCAGTAAAAGTCTACCTCCAAGTCCATCTCCAAGGGCACTGTCTCCTCCCAGTAAAAGTCCACCACCTCCAAGTCCAATCCATGACCCCAACACGAGTCCATCTCAATCTACGCAGCCGCATCCACCCACTAAGAGCGATATTGGCTCATACTGAAAGTTCGAAAAGAGCATTACTTCGCTGAAGATGAGGTCCCTATTGAATTTACAGAATTATTTCAGTTATTCAATCTAAAGGAACTCAACAAATCTATCATGACTTGCTATTGTCTATAAGTGATTACTTTATTTATGTAATTAAGTCTCTAGCTCAGCTTGTTCAATTCATTGCCGATAAGTATATTCACTATATTCTTTTGTACGCTATATATAATGATGCAGATTGAAGATTCTCGAATGTAAAAGAAAGGCTATCAACGGATTTGGGTTCATTGACCCACATCGAGTTAATAGAGCTGTGCTAAAGGATAAGCCACTGGAGACCGAGCAAAACTTGCTCCGGTTTCTCACGAACCAGCATTTCTGTAATGAAATACTATTTCCTTACCACGACGGCAAGTGAGTTCTTATACACATTAAATTTTGTTTACTCGATATTCAGTGTAAATGATGAGTTACTGACGTATGTAAACCTTGCGTAGGTACCACCGGATTCTTCTAAGAATTTTAGTTGACTTGGGAAGAGTTCATATCATGGACTCACTAAACAAAGACATTGAAGACTACCGCAACATTATCGATATGCTCCAGAGGTAATTTCAACCATTATCACACTATATCGGTTTCGTTCGTTCATTTTCTGGGATATCAAGTAGTTATTAACTCATACATTCATTTTATTTGTCGGGTAGGGTTTGGACACGGTTCAAGAAAAAGCTCCACGGTCAATGGCGTGAGGAGCTATTTTTTAAATCGGTCTCGGTAAGTAGTACGAGCTAAGTCAGCGCATCTATTTAATTCTAGTTTATGTGTATTTATCATGCTAGAGTTATTATTTGATTGAATTCTATTCTTGTAAAGTGCGCGAGTCAGCCACGGGGGACTAATCTATGTGGATTCTACATGTGCGAGTTCATTCGCATCACTACTGAGAAGCCCTTGGAAAATGTTCGAGTAAGTAAACAATATATTCACCCTTTATTTTTATTACAAAAAGTTGTGTTGAGTCTAATTCATACGATCTCCTTCTTTATAGTTGGACGCGATGTGGGACAAGTTTCTACCAGAGGACTGCCTACTAGCAATCCAAGAGGAATTTGCTGAATTTTGTCGACGAGGTCATAGACCCATGCGGAGAATTCTCTCTAGATACACTCTAAAGCATCCATGTAATAATCTCAATGTAATCAAATAGATAGGCTCTGGACCCGGTTGGTACTCCATGTATGCTTGTAAGAGAAATTATATTATAGTAGGAAACATACCCGTGCGTTACAACGGGAAAAACAAAAAATTCACGAAAACAATAGGGCGACCAAAAATTTACTCCAGTGTCTATACAAACACCTTATTTCCTGGGTACAGGCACTACGGCCACCGGATAAGAAGAGATGATAATGTACGTGAACGCTGCCACCATGACACTAAGCTCGTGCTCCACATAGCTTCTCTTCATGCCGCCAACAGCCGCCTCCATCTCCCGTGGAAGTAGCCCCTCTTGTGCTCGTGGTCGCGTAGCTTGTGCTCCAACCGTCTGGTGGTCGCTAAATATGGTTTGTTTTTCCTAGTTGCATCCAGGATATTTATCGAGACCGTAACAACGAAAGTTTGCGAGTATCGGGTTAAATGACTCATCGACGAAGGCGACAACAAAGACCGCCGAAGGGGCCGGCTATGACTGGATGGCGATGGCGCTGATCGAGTCTGACGACAACAAAGTTCCAGTCAGGTGGATCGAGTAAGTTAGTGATGACCGGCTGGCGGTGTCTCAGATGGAGAGTTGGAGACCAGTGCGATAAAACCAAGTACACCCTCCGTCGTGAAATAAGTGACTTGGATTTGTCTAGATTCTCATGTATCTACACACTAAAATGCGTCTAGATATATGCGAATTTAGACAAAGTCAAGTCATTTATTTCAGACGGAACGTCTAAATACATACGAATCTAGACAAATTCCAGTCACTTATTTCAATACGGAGGGAGTATAGGTTTGCTAAAATTTGCATATTACAAATTGACATAAATTAAAAGCTGTTAATTTAAAAGAAAATTAAACATGATATTGATTTATTAAAAAACATAAATTTGCAAACACACGAACAATCGTTATATGTTTGGTCAATATTTTACCCAAACACATCTGCTCCAGCACACGCACTCAAGCAGCCCCAGCCAGAAGCATGCACGCACTCCAGCAGCTGAGGCGCAGGACCTCGTTCCCGTCGCCCAGGACGCTATCCTTGCAAAGAACACATGATTCTATCTGCTTTTCTCCTTTGCTGACCTCCCGTGCGTTAACGGACATGGCCGGATATATGGTGACCTGACTATCAGCTATCATGCTCACCGTGGGAGGGAAGCCGTGTAAAATGGAATCGTAGCACGGAACGGAGTGACGATCGCGATGCAAGGTACGAAGCCAGCGAGTGATCGATCAGGGGAAAATCATTATTTGTCTTATGCGTGACACGGTGGGTAATAATCCCTAACTGGCAGGGGTAAAGTCGTCTAAAAAAGAGTTGGTCTTATGGGTGGGTAATTATCCCTAAGTGACAGGGGTAAAGTCGTCTAAAAAAGAGTTGGACCGGAAGAAACAATCCGTCTTTTATTATTAGGTATAGATATATGCATCAGTGTGTACAAGTACTGTATAGTAGCATTCTGTATGTATACGAAAACTTGTTTCTAATATGAAAACACAGAATGAAAAATAATTGAACACAAAACACAAAATAAAAAGAAAAACACAAAAGTTAAAACCTTAGCTCCTGCCGTGGCAGCCAAATGGCGCAAAACGCTGCCGCGACAAGGAACTAAATGTCCTCCAGCCTAGCGCGGCTCGCGGGGCCACGTGGTGGACCTCTAGTCCCCGTTTAGAACCGGGACTAAAGGCAGGACCGTTAGGCCCACTTTGGCAGTCCTGGTTTGTCCGGACTAAAGGTCCTTATAAACCGGGGCTAATGGCCTCGTTTCTACTAGTGTATGTTGCCAGCCAGGCGGATTCTCCACACGAAAGATAACTGAAAGCTAAATAGTACTCCCTCCGTTTAGAAATATAAGACATTTTAGCTTTATGAAGTGAATGTATCTAGTCTTTTAGTGTATAGATTCACTTCGAACTACTACGAACCTATATACTAAAAAAACGACTATACATTCTATTCACAAACCTAAAAGGTCTTATATTTGTGGACGAAGGGAGTAGTGATGATCTGAATCTCATCAAATGGGCATTTCTGAAGCAAAGGCTGCAGAGAGCACAAGTGCATGAGAAGCTTGTTATACAAAGAGGAAGCCTAGAACGGGTGCAGGACTGCGACGGGTGGTCCGATCTAAAAGGGAGATACGCGTAAGGAGAGATGTCGTCTGGTGGCCGTGGAGAACCCCAGTTCCGGAGTCGTCCAGGCGTCAACAGGGTGATTTGCAAGCACAATGGGTTGCTAGAAGCGGAGACCACGCCCAATTCGCCGGTGAAGAACAGATTTTAGTAGGGCTCTTTATACACGGAAGTGCGGAACGCTGGGTCCTCACCGGCCGTGGGCTTGCAGTTGTCCTCGATAATGATCGGGATACGTGCCTCCATCTGGCGATGCCGTTGGAGAAGCCCTAGCAGCGGCGGCGGCGCTCGATCGAACGAGCTGGGGGAGATGGGCGCGTACGGTACGGGGACGTTGAAGTTAACTGAACCAGGGATACGGCTGCAACTTCATATAAGGCGGAGTTTTTTTTTCTTTTTTTTTTCTTTTTGCGGGGCAGATTTTGATCAAAGAAAAGCACCCGTGCACTCTCCTGAAGTTAATAGATGGAAGAAGCAATTGCCAATGGGTTGTTAGGATATTTCCCCCCAAAATTTTCAGTAAGGTTGACGAAGCTGTCAATGGCAGCAGATCGGGCGTTTCTGAGACGAGGAATTACAGCACGAAGTTTTCTCTGTCAGCGACTAACGAATCTCAACTTCCATACAACTACATTGTTTGTTACACGACCAGATTGTCTGACGCCGCGTCGACGAGCCCCATGGCGTCGGTGGCCGGGCTCCGGTGCCGCATGAGGACGCGCAGCTGCGCGCGCTGGCACTCGAGGTTGGACACAAGATCCACCCGCTCGTCCCCGCCGCGCGGCCGCACACGGACCGCCCTCGGGTACTCCACGGACCCCTTGATCCCCCTCCTGATGTGCGGGTTCTCGCCGGTGGCTTCTCGCCGGTGCGATTGGACGTGCTGGCCACCCGTCGGACTCTGTTGGCCGTTCTGACCACTCACGGGGCTCCGTTGGCCACTAGCCGGGCTTGCCTTGCCGCCGATCGGGCTGGCCCCGACGCTGCTCCTGCAGCAGCTGCAGCCTTCGACGACAGCGGCATCGGCAGCACGGTGTCCGGCGTCGGCGACCTCCCGCAGCTTCTCTTCCACGGCGGCCCGGGCGTCGTCGAGCTTCATCCGCACCCGCTCCTCCCGCCACAGCTCCGCGACGTGCAGCATCTTCCGCTCCTCGTCGACCTCCTCCCGCATCCTCGCGCGCTCCGCCTCCACCCGGCGCCGCTCCTCGGCGAGCTCCGCGGCGAGCGCGTCGTTGAGCGCCTCCACCTTCCGCCGCATGCGCCTCTCGAACTCCAGCTCCGCCTCGAGCTCCTCAACACGCGCCACGAGCTCCGACACCGACTCCACACCACCTACTCCGTACCCGCTTCCCAGCCGTCGCAGTCGCCGCTCCATACTACCGTCGCCGTCCTCGAAATCCGCAACGATCATAGATGTCCGGTCCTTCCGCCGAGAAGGGGGTGTACTGCTAGAGGGAGAGGAGGAGATCTCGCCGCGCGGGGAGAAGGAGTAGTGAGGGTTGTTGTAAAGCTTCCAACAAGAAGGTGAGGCCACTCCAGCGCCATGATTGAGGATGCTAAGGCGAAGATTCCCGGGGGCTGTCCCCGCGACGAGCGCCATGGCCACCACCACTGGCGCCACCTTTTCCGAGCACGAGATCCAATATTTTACTTCTTGATTGCGAGAAAGGGGCAGGCTCTGCCTTTGTGAGCTGTAAAAGGAAGGCGACGACAAGGAGTAGAAGGTCACACGTCTCACATGCACGATCTCGAATTCTCTATGCTGCCTCCATCATGGCGGATCATGCTCGATCGGCATGATTTAACCTCTACTAGTAGTAGTATAAGGTTTAACTTCTTCCACTCGATCGGCATGCTGTTGCCTTATGGCAGGCGAGGAGGAAGCATGTGCTGCTGCTGGCCACCTCGCTTCACGTTCCACCTGAGAAAATCACGAGGACGACGAGGAGCTGGGCCCTGAATGAGATGAGTACTAACAGGGCCTTGCAAATTGCAGGCTTAGCAAGGCCGAAAACACTTGTCGCATCTGACCAGGCGTTTGGAAGGTACTCCGTAGATGCTTCATCCGTACAAGCTTTGGTATGGGTTTGATATCTTCATATGCTTTCAGCCTGTCAGGGTACAGTTTCAGCTTGGTGTGTTCAGACTTCAGTGCTGGGACTGGGATGGGTCGTGTTCCGTGGCCCGGCGCTCGTTCATAATGGCCCGGCCTTGTTTCTTCAAAGGGCCGATGGTGAAGACGGCGTGTGAGTCTTTGCGGCAACAAACTGTTACAAATACCAGCCCATGTGAAAGCAGTTCATGTTAGAGGAGCTGAGGGAGGAATAGAGTAAATTGCACAATACTACCACAATTCGGGCATCGGTTACGAGTCAGTACCAACATTCGTAATTTTTGCGAGTCAGTACCAAGATTGAGGCACAGCATTGCGAATCACACTAATTTTCTTCTAATAACATTTTAACATGTTTTCTAACAGGCGTCCACAGAGTTGACTAGTAAAAAAAATGGGTCAAACGGTAGACATATGTTAAAGAGTTATAAAATCTGGACTCTTCGGTAAATTTCCTGGAGCTCAAGAGCGATGGGGCCAGAGGTGTCCCTACTGCTGCCCCCAACCACCTGCGGTCTCCCTGCTCCGTCGAGGGTGTCCATCCCCTCTCCCTGGCCAGCGAGCCTCCTTGACCTCGAGCTAGCCCCTGTCCCCTCATCTGGGCGTCCTCGCCTCGCCTTCATCCCGCTGGAGCACAGCAGCCTGAGCCATCCCCCATCACCGTTCCCAGACGTCGCCGCCTCGGTATTGGCCTCGGCCGCCCGCAAGCGCTCCGCCCAGCTCCTCCTCACCGTGGCACCATCCCCTGCCCTCCTCGAGCTCTCCTGCATGCTCGCGTCCTCTGTGCCGCCTCATCGCCGCTTCAACATGCCCTACAACACTAGATGCATCCATCCCGACCGCTGCCGCCACCGCGATGATTCTGGTTGTCCCCGGCCCGATATAGAGGCCTTTGCGCCATCCTCTGCCAGGCACCACCATCGGGAGCACGCCTAGGAGCTCACCGACGGGATGCCTAGGAGCACACCAGCGGGACGCTCAGATGCAGGGAAGCCTCCAAAAAATTGCAAAAAGGTCCTAATTCAAAATTTGTTGACCAGTCAGCTCTGCGGACGGGTCCCACATGTCAGGAAGCATGTTAAAATGCTACTAGGAGAAAATTAGCGTGATTCGCAATGTTGTGCCTCAAACTTGGTACTGACTCGCAAAAAATATGAATGTTGGTACTGACTCGTAACTGATGCCCGAATTGTGGTAGTATTATGCAATTTACTCGGAGGAATACGGACCCCGCTGCAGCAGCCCTTGGAGATGAAGGAGCAAGTGGAGAGGAAATAGTTAAGTACGAGATCGGTTAGTTTTAGATCATCAGCGGCAAACCCCGATAGCACTTTACATGATCACATCTGCCCGATTAGGGTCCGGACACGAAATAGGATCCAGCCCTCCGATAGAACAAAATGTGGGTCTGTTTTGTGTACGAACCGTGCTATACACACGACATACATTGTCCGATGTCTGTACGACAAAGCAAGGGAGCCATCCATCAGGCTCGCTACATACAGCAACACCATTGGATCGACCATTGTACATAAATCGGATAGCTATTCGTCTTATGTATAGTAGTTCCGTTTGTGAACACTCCTTCCCTCCCGTCTTCCAACAATCGGGGCTGACAAAGGGTGTACATACCGACATGCCTGACAATCTGACATGTCGGACACAGTTCCAGTTTGTCCACCTGGCAGTTATATAACCCAAACTCTACCTTCTATCTGAGGCCTACTTCCATGCCCCCCCCCAAAGTTCATAAGGGCAACATTGTCTTTTTTATCTTAGTTAATTGATTTATTTATCTAGAAAAAAGAAAAACAATTTTGTATTTCCTCCTCCTTCTAGTACTCGTTAATTATGTCCTCCCGGTCGTGGGGACTCGCAGGATGCAGATGCCTCATGAGATGGAGCCGGTGGCCGTGTGCCACTGGCTGAGCAGAGCGCGTCCGAGGGCGTGCTCCCGCAGAATCGTCACAAGTTCCTGCCCGGCTATCTAGATCTTGTATCACATCGACCTTCTCCTTGAGGCCTTGGTGTCCCAGCCTCTGTCTTCCCCTGGCTCTCCGGTGAGAATTTTTTCTCTAACTGGACTCTGGACTCTGGAGCGAGTCTGCGATGCGAGCTGGATAGGGTAGATCGTCGCACAAAGTGGCCACAGGCAAGCGTATGTACAAATCACACGGATATATATGGAGACTATTTTTGTGTTACAAAATATTAAAGACAATCCTACCCTTTAGTATGAAGGGGTACGGTTTAATCTCAGTTGTTGATAGAGTTTAGGGGGGAGCACTGAAGCAGAAGTCCTTCTATCCCTCCCACGATACTGACATCCGCTCTTGTTCTAGCCAACGACACCGCATCTCATTCGCCCCTGTATCCTGCTATCATGCATCACCGGGGGGTGTCCTTTGTCGTTGTCCACCAATCCTCCGCCGCTGCTCATAGAGAAGAACGAGAAGCTCACTGAGACTCGGGCGCTAAAGAATTGGGAAAACTCAAGGTGGAACCAGAGACCAAGCAAGCCGTAGTTCACAAACGGCCAAGGATCCTGACAATCGACACAAGCAACATGGATGCGAAGATGAAGGTTTGGTTTGATCAGGCTCCTACATGGATCTTTCCTCGCACCAATTGATTTCCATGCATATGTAAAGTGTTTGGATTGAACGATGTATGCGACAACCAAACTTGATTTTATGGCTAGGTAATTATGTACTTTTAATTTCTTATAATATTTATGTGCTAAATAGCTGAGATAAGAAAAAAAGAGCTAATAGTATTGCAAGAAAGTTACCAAAACGGATAGGGTCCAGTCCATTGGAGTGTGGCTAGTGATGCTCATGCCCTTCCTCTTCAGGAACTTTTGAAATCTCACTCTCCATATAACAGCCATACTTTAAATTCTTGCCATTTTCAGGTACGTGTTTGCAACCAACACATATGTTTTTGTTTGTCATTGTAAGTCCTTATTTCTACGGCTCATTTTTGTTTTATGCATAGGTTTAGAACTAGTCGTCTTCTTATTTTCGCATAATGCATGATGTAGAAGAACATTATAGCTATAGACTAGAGATGTTGGAGGAATCCTGGCGATGCTACCACCTCCACGATGACGGATCCTAGCACTTCCTTGATAACACAACAATAATTAGACCAGCGGGGGCTATACGTGCAGTACACCACCAACAGTGCAAGTTGCACCATCGCCGGTTCACCCACCATAGCAGCATGTTGGATGTAGCTAGGGTTGCGAAACTGATGTGCCGCGAGTCTGCATATAGGTATATCAAAAGTCAAGTATATACAAATCATAAAAAAAAATTCACCCCCAGGTTAATTTTTAGAACATACCTATGTGCGGGTTTATGTTGGCTCCTACTTGCAACCTAGATATAGCAGGGTAAATGGAGATATAATGATCGTGATAGCATGATGAAGTTTAAAGTACTGCACGTATAGCCCCCGCTTAGAATTAACCTAGTTTAAAGGGCTTTTGATCAGAGAAATCCCATGGAATTTTTAGTCCATATGTGGATTGTAAAAATTTAAGAAGATTTTGATAGGATTTCCATTTTAGAATTAATTTTTTCTATGAATCGCATTTGAATCAAAGGAATAAAATGACCCAAATTCCTACCACTGGAATAGGAATATCCATTACAACTTCCTTGTAAGACTCAATGGCATACATCGAGGCAATTTTTCCATGTTACATCATATTCCTATAGGTTTCTTATACTTTGTAATATTCTATTTTGCACAGGCAAATTTGCCTCATTCTTGTGTTTTCTCAATCTTATGATCCAAAGACGCCCTTGCAAAATTTGAACCCTAAGGATTTGTTTTCTTGCGTTCATTTGTGCTACTTGAAGATGAGTTTTTATCCACTCAAAACTACAGCCACCATATGTTTACTCGTGGTGTGTCAACATCATCGATATTAATCCCTAAAGTTATTCAATCTACAAAACTCAAAAGTATGTGACATTTTAATCACTTTTTACATTTTGTGTTCTAAGAAAAGCCCATGAGTCAAACATGCCCAAAAGAATTGTAGACTACTGAAAGTTGAAAAGTTGCATATCATGAAAATTGGGTATTCAATGCGTAGCATGTACTATAGCGATGCACAAATTAGTATAAAATATTAGAAAATATGTGCTGAAATTAGAAACCATCATTACATACCACATCGTGTGTAGGAACCATGATGCTATGTCCAATGGTTGAACCACCCGAACCGGTACGGAAAGGAAGCAACACAAGACGATCTTAGGTGAAAGCTCTTGTTTTTCCTACCGCGGAGATGGAATCATAACACCGAGGAACATCTTATTCATGTAGACATTATCTTGAATAGAAGCATGGTTAGGTAAACTATAAGGGCATTGAGAAAAACACGTTAGTTAAACACAAAACACTCTATTGCCTCCTGTTACACACGGTAACCAAATGACATGGACTTTATTGCATCTAGCACTTCGTGGACAGCCAATTAAGATGTCAAAGTTGACCCAAACCAAATCTCACTGCATGCAGCATCCAACAGACCAAGTGGCAACAATGAGAAATAATCGTCTGAGTAACCAAACACGCCCTTGGGTGACGTCTAGTGCAAAGGACTATGGAGCTTTGATTGCAAGCCTAGGCTCTTCTTTTTGAGGTCGATGTTATGGTCTTTAAAACCTCTAGTGAACTATCTTATTTAATTAATATGAAAAACATTCATTATTAAATATCCAGCCACATTAAGTCATTGTCATCGAATCAGTTTGCCCGCTCTATCTTTTAGCTAAGGCACCACGCTTACTCAAGTCGTGTGTATCCCGACATGATGTGCATCAAATTGATCTTCTCTATCATTTTTATTAGATACATATATACAGGTTACACTTAGCAAAATTAAACACATGTTTATTTATATATAATTCGATCAACATACAATTGAAAACAATAAAAATCAATTCTACATTAAGCAAAAAATATCAATTTTTTTACTTCATTATAACTTATTCTATCAATATACTATTAAGACTAATATATGACCCCATTACACTTAGCAAAATTAATTAAATTTTTTACTTATTTATAACTCATTTTGTGTACATGGGGTCATAATCAATCCGCTTCTTTTTTACACTTAGCAAAATTAATCACATTAAACTATTTTTATAGCTCACTTCGTCAAAGTCTTAAGCTAAGATGTTGTTATCATATAATTTGGTGTCATCGTTGCACATGTGCTTTCGCAATTTTACTTATACTTTCAAGGATACTTGAATTAATTAGTGTGTTCATATATGTGGATGCACCTACCCTTTAATAAATGTTCTTAACTGAATCATCTTGGTTCGAAGAAAAGACCAAAAGGGGAAAATCATACATCTCCATGGATTAGTTTATACCACTTAGGCTTATAGATATGTGTCACTAGTCACTTCATTATTGTTATATATCTTGCATATTGGGCTCTATTAGGTATATATACTTCAACAATTTAACAAATATCTTGATAGAAGTTTCCAGAGTATGTAATATTTTAGCACATGTTTTAGTAAATAGCCAATTCTAGAGATGTCTACAATGATTTGTTCTGGAACGATTGGTATTGTTTCTTAACTTCTTTTGTGTAAAATATTTTTTTTTGCATTTTTCTCACAAGCAAGTGTCTTTCATGGCCTGCAATGGACACTGCTATACACACGACGATTTCCATACGGCCTCGTGCGACGCGGCTGATCCACGTTACCGCAGCTGCGCACGCATGCAACCGGCCAGCTTTGCCGCCCGATGCGGCGTCGTACACAAGTCGGCCAGGAAACATCGTGTGAAGTACTTTCGGTCTGCAATAGCATCACTTGTGCGGCAATTTCTGCATCTAAACTTTCCTTAGTTTTATATGAAAACACAAAGTGTGTATATAAATTTGTTCCCTGATTCCCTTCCTAACCTGCTTAACATATCAAGATTTTCACATTCACGGTCTCACAGGTTAATTTTGACACTACGTACATGTATCATTTGAAGTCATAGACGACACATATATTTATACTAGTTGCGATTACAAACATAAAATTTGAGTATCTTTCTCATATATATGTGATTTTGCCAAGTTTCTAAATATTACGGAAGCCTAGGTGAGCTCTTTCTCATATATCTACGATTTTGCCAAGTCTCATATATCCTGCATGCTATTGTTATTTCGTTTGCATCTCACATCTGGTAGGTCCTATCCACATCATTAGCTTCTCATTTTTATTTCCTTTTTACATTATCATGCTATAGGTATAATCCTGCAACACTAACTCATACTAGATGCTATTCTTTTCGAGCGCTCGCACGGGTCATGCAAACAGCTCATAGAGGATCCAACATTGACAATTTGACGCCAAGCAAGGTTGAAGTGCGAGGTTTCCTTGTGTTACTTAGACTGGTTTCTTGTCATGTTAATAAGTTATATAACCTGCATGTCTAATAAGTTAATTAGCCATTCTACCTAAAACTTTGTCCTGACATTTGCATTCATGTTCTGTTGTGTTTCTATTGCGAATGCTTAATTCAGAAAAAGTCAATCTAGTTTGAATCATATACCTGATCGTTTTTAATGCTATCATTTTGGTGTTTTCACCTGCTTTCATCCTTCCAAACCTGCTATCTAGTTTGAATTACACACCTAATAATTTTTAATGCTATGTTTTTGATGTTTTTCAAGAGTTTTCATCCTTTCAAACCAGCTAACTAGGTTTTAAATGTTATGCCTTAATGTAGAGAAATGACAATCGAGTACAAGGACCAAAGTTCTAGCTACCCAGCTCAGATTCTTCTGGCAGATTTACCAGGAGTTGCACCCGCTTGAGAAAGAGCTATTGTCATCCTGAATGTGCTACTATAAGTTCATACTTACTTTAAATGATCTCTAATTTATATAATACTAATTGTTTCCCTTGTTCTTTGTTTAACCTATTTCTCCATATTTTAGCAGGCTGTAGTTAAAACCAAGCAGGAGTCCTCGGAAGGCAGGACTAAAAGTTGTGATCCCTCCTCCCATTCATCCTCACATTGCTTTTCTGGAGAAAAAAACTTACTTAACAATCCACCTAGAACAACTCCTGCAGGTGATAAATATATAAAGGATGTATTGCATGCAGAAAGAAAGGGTGTAGCTGCTCTCAGATCTGTAGCTGAAATGTTGAAGAAGAGGACAAATGATACATTGAAGAGAATTGCCATGTACGGATCTCTTATTGATAATACCAACACTTTGTAATCTTTCAAAATGTCTATCTTGTTGTATAATCTGTTGTAATAAACTTTTATTGTTGTGTAATAAGTAGTTTAAATTTGTGCGTGTTTATTAATTGATGTCTTGATATTCCTGTGTAGAAGGCCATAACAGTTGAAGACCAGAACAGTAGAAGGCCGGAACAGTAGAAGGCCGGAACAGTAGAAGGGTAGAACTCTACGGACCAAAACAGTAGAAGGCCAGAATAGTAGAAGACCGGAACAGTAAAAGGCCAGAACAATAGAAGGTTGGAATAGTGAAAGGCCAGAACAGTAGAAGACCAAAATTGTGTGATGGGCCTAAATAGTGGAAGGCCGAAACAGTGAATGACCTCAATAGTAGAAGGCCGGAACTCATAACGACAGAACAGTAGAAGGCCAGAACTTTTAAAGGCCAGAACAGTAGAAGGCCAGAACAGTAGAAGACCAGAACATTGAAAGACCAGTACAGTGGCAGGCCACTACAGTAACATGTCGAACTGTACCGGCCTGAATAGCCAAAAGCTCAAACACTAAAAGGTCTAAATAGTAATATGGCGAAATCCTAAAAAGGTTGGAACAGTAACAGACTTGAACAGTAAAAAACTAGATTGTCACCAGGCATGAACAGTAACGGGTCGTCTTGTTGCATGCGTCAAGTGGCCGCACAGTGTTAGGCTAACTTGGGCCTCGTGTAGGCCAAAAGTGTACGGGCCACGGCTGGCTACAGTACGAGGCCGATTCCAAATAGTGCAGGGGAAAACAGTAAAGGACCGTATTCCTATTGGGCTCTCCTCATGGGTCGACCTAGTTAATAATTAGTAGGCCTTGGTTGGGCCTGGTTTCAGCTGTAACTGGCCATTAACGGTGGCTACCACATGGCAGTTTGCATGTCATCAGCAATCAGCGCGGTTGGCGAACAGATCTACGGCAGAACAATTTTTCATGGCCGAAGGGTGCGATCCGCCATAGTCAGAAAAAAAATTGTGGTTGATTCATTTGTGACAAGTCTTTTACCACGAAGCCATCCTTCGTGGAAGAATTTTTAGCCACGAAAAAGGGTCTTCAACCACGAAAATCGTCTATTGTAAAAAGCAACTTTTCTTGTAGTGATTGGTGAGGATTGTAGATTTAGATCTCCTCTTCCAAAGCCCTAAAAAAGATGCAATAATCATAGGAGGGAAGGGAGAGGAAGCACGCTCAAGAGAGTCAATAATGGAGGTCAATTTAGTGCTCAGGAACCCTAGAAAACATTGGGGAAGAAGCCCCTTTTATAGAAGAAGGCAAATCTGATAGTTGGGAAAAATCTGTGCGAAAATCGGTGAACCAGACCCTAGACTAGATGAACCGGTCGCAGATTTAGAGAACCGGACCCCAAACCAACTTGGTTCGGCGCCATGCCAACTGAGTCGGTGCCCCCACCAATTTGGCCCTCTGTATACTCTTTCAGTGCCAAACTCGTTGGACTGGCCTCCATGCCAACAGAGTCAGCCCTAGACCTGATTGACCAAAACTGCCCGCTGAGATGAAAACATGGCGGATAAAAATAGCGATAACTTTTGTGTCTGGACTCCAATTTAAGCAAACTTTGATGTTTTTGAAGATAAGAACAAGCTTTATCTAGTAGAGGCTATAAAACCCAATAAAGAGCAAGAGGTAAAGTACCAAATAAGGAGAGGTATGAAACCTCCCTAAATAAGAACTGGTGAAACCTCCAAACTCGAAAATGCAATATAAGATGCATATGATTTCCGTTTATGATAAACTTGGGCTTGTTGAAGAGATAGCAACAAGCTCAAGAACTTCACACAGAGAAACACCAAGAATAAACAAGAATATGGGATGCATGGTATGCAAAGTATTGAGCTCCCTAAGATGATGTGATCAAGTTATCCAACCGAAATATCCTCTTGATAGTGCGGCTATCTATCCTATAACCCGGTTTCCCAACAACCACCTTGAGACCGATAAAAGGAAAACCTAGTAAGGCCATACCTTTGTCTTGCGCGGCCCACTTGATCTTGATGACAACGCTTCAAGCTCCATCCATGCCAGAATGCTTCACTTGATCATTGTTGCTTCGTGAAGACTCATGATTTGCTTCCCATACACCACTATGGGATTGCTTCATTAAGGCATATTTTCCCCATACACGACTATGGGATAGCTTCATTAAGGCATATTTTCCCATGCCCATTATTACCAATATGGATAGCAAGCTTCGACCATATGATCTTCTTGAGATGCTTATATTGAACTTGCACTTCTCAACCTTGATGACCATCACCACTTGAAGTCATCCTCTCATGGGCTATATGTAATCTTCACTTTTGATGCATTCCCATGGAAAGATACCTAGCCCATATAGAAAATGCAAAGGCACATATATAATGGGTTAGTTGACGAAGCATAATTGACAGCACTTACCATACCATAAGATCCATATGGTATATTCTTTATGCTTCATATGTTGACCAACTTGACTTCACTCTTCACTCTTTGTATTGGTCAACCATGTATATTCTCATTATCTATCTCAATATATTGAGGTACATAAAGAACTCTTCATTTGATTACATGATATAAATATTATTCAACCATAACTCAACTCATGAGACTATCATGACATCGACTTAGAGCCATAACTTGAATTCTTCTATGGAGATCAAACTCTCAAGATCTTGATCATATTATATTCTTCTGTTCAACTCGATAATCTTGATGCTAATATTCAAGGTATATCTTTATCCTCATGGCATCCATACTCGAATCCAACACATGGACTACAAGCATGACCTATGGAATATTCCTAAATATAAAAATCAAATGAAACATTATACCATAGGGATTATCATTAGTTACCAAAACCACACATAGGGACAGCTACCCTTACACTGGTCCTACCTAAGGATAAATAATACACTGTGGATGTCGTTGACAAATGTGGTGATGAAGGGGACGAAGATGAATATGAAGGGGATGATAAACTGGAAGAGGTGTACAATGACATGTTTGATGTTTCCCAAGAAAAAGCCAAATCGAGGAGATCATTGATGGCTCCCAAGTGCAGGAGATCAATTGTAGTATTTTTCAGTAAAGAAAATGTTGTCGAATCCACGAGGAGCTGAAGGTATTGGTTAGCAAATTTGACAAAGGAAATAATAGTAAATGCAGTAGATTTGGTGTTTTGGGTTTGTAGTTTTGCAAGAATGTAAAATGCTGAAAGTAAATAGCAATAAGTGAATGCTCTCAATGAGAGAAAGCCCAATCCTCTATGCAGCAAGAGGACAAGCTCAAGTGTGCGTGTACTTATATGTGACAAGCGTTCCCGAGGGCTGCATGTATTTACTTAGCATGAAGATTTCTACACAATAAGGTGAATATGTTGTCAAGTTTTATTCCCTTAGGGCGGAGCCTAATTAGGTGCAGCCATAGGTGAAGGAGATATGCCATAGAGGCAAATAATAAATAGGTTTTTATTGTCATATCTCAATTAGTTCATAATAGTTTCATATTGTGCTATAACTGTATTAATACAAAATGTTAATACACATGTGGTATGTAAAAGACCAAGTCTCTAGTTACCTCTAGCGAACTAGTTCATTGGTCATGAGAATGATTTAGGGTTTTGAGATCATGGGCATTTATGCCAATTTACAATGAGGTCATGTCATTAGTTGAATAATGTGATAGACAAACAGCCCAATGAATGATGTCATTAGGTGACGTTGCATTAACGAAGCTTGCAAGCGTGTGACTGGGTCACGGAATGCAATGACATGGGAACGAGAAAACAAGTTCATCCGTAACGAGATCGAACGAAGGTATGGGGATATCGTAGATCAAATCTCAGGTGAACTAGGTATCAAGTGGCAAAGGGAATGGGAAACGAAATTTATGGTTCAAACGACATTATCATCGTGGAATGCACAAGGGTCATTATGGGCATCTCGGTCCCGCTATTGATCATTAATGGGGATCATGTATGTGCCATTCCTGCCATGGGGAAATACAATGAAGGGTACGATGAGCTAGAGATCCTCTCTAAGTTGGAATCACCATATGAAA
Organism: Avena eriantha; assembly: GCA_910589775.1. Taxonomy (NCBI): domain Eukaryota; kingdom Viridiplantae; phylum Streptophyta; class Magnoliopsida; order Poales; family Poaceae; genus Avena; species Avena eriantha. The sequence goes on from OU342740.1 coordinate 295,204,873, forward strand.
GAGAAAAGGAAACCAGAAAAGTTCCGTGAGAGAACCAGAATCGTTCCGGGAAAGTTCTGAAGTTGTTCGGAGGAAATCAAAAGGGAACCGAAAGGTGTTTCAGGTCAAATCGGATTTTGTAATATTTATTAATCTAATTTGAAGGGGTATTCCACTAATGGGCCAAACTTCCTAGGGAAAAAGGGCCCATGAGGGAAACTGTAAGAGGGAAGGCCAAGGGCCAAACAGCCAAGGCCTAGCCGCCACAAGGGGGCCCACCCAGCCAGCCTAGGGCTATGCTGTAACACCCTCGAATCGGCCCTATGCAAGTTTTAGCCCTTTCCGCCAAACCCGCATAGAAATGATTCAAGGACGCCCACCAGGCACTTTCCTGCGGGTGGAAAACGAAGTAATACCATTACACAACAGTCCTCGATGGGACCCACAGAACATATATATACAACACCGACTCCATGAGTCAAGAATCCAGATATAATATACAAAGATCCAAATCACCGTGAAAACGATAGTGCGTCCGACTACAGACAAGATTCAAATGGGGCTAAGAGCCCTGAAGAATAACCAATGGTGTCCATAACCCTGCCCAGGCCAAGGCGGAAGGGTAACCCTGCTAACGACGTCAATCTAGAACCTGCTAAACAAAAAGGGGTGCCGACATAGGGCAGAGGAAAAAGAGGAGCGTCAGTACTGAGGCCAGTACACGGCGAGGCTAGAATTCGGCGGCTCTCGCCTACATAGGTATGGTGGGCTGAAGCGGCAGCGCAGCAGCACTAAACAACCTATAGAGACTCGGTATCACTGGCGGCTATTAGAGAGGGGTAAGAAAGACCTATTCGGATCCAACCTGAAGCTAACACCAAACAAACCCATCCTGGTATTTCCCCCTCGAGACCAAACGAGGAAGTCGGACCAAGGAACTGACACAGTTGGCAATTTTACTCATTCCATTATAGTTGCAGCAATTACTAATCAGATATAGATATCATGAGTCATCCTGATAGCATAAGTAGTGGGCAGTTTTAGTTAACATCCCGTTGTAGTTGGAACAGTTACTAGTCAGATATAATTGTCCTGAGGAATCCCAAACCCAACAGTTGTTGACACTTTTATCACATTCCATTGGAGTTGCAATACTTACTAGGCATATAGCATGTCACAAAACAACCCAGATCCACCAGCTGTTGGCATTTTTAATATCCATTCCGTTATACTTGAGCTGATTACTAGTCACATATTAAGTGAAATTTATAGCACTACTTTAGTTATGCTCATCTATGATCGATATAATGTGCTCCAAGTCGTCCATAACCGTGGACACGGCTTTCAGAAAGTTTTACCCTGCAGGGGTGCACAAATAGCAACACACACTTGATCAACCTCGGAAAAACCAACTCAAAACCCAACGAGGCATTCATGACAAAGCGATCACAGGATTCAGAAATATTTCAGGGGGCCACCCCACTAAGCTACCCGCAACGAAGTTGGCCGGGTCCGGAACGGACCCAGGGTTTGCGACGACGGCTGTAAACGACTGGGAACCCGAAAGTGTGATTGGGCTTGTCGATACCGCGAAAACGTGGCGCGATCCAAAATAGTACAGGTGCTCGACGCACAATCTTAAATAAAGCAGTAACATGGCATAGGTACAGGTTAGTAATTAAACCCCAAACTAGTTTGTGGCCCCAAGAAATAGAAATGAATCAAGCTCTGGCTCAGGGGGGTCCATAAGGCCTCCCGGATGTGGATAGTGCGAAAAATCAAGGAACAGGTATCAAGTACTCGGGGTCCTACGGGACACAAGTGGGCGTGGAAGAACCAAATAACATCTATTGCCCACCGATGCCTCTGCATTAGTTATATCTAGCATTTTAATAGTTGTAATTAAAGTCGTGATCATCTCCACCAATAAGCATCCCCACCAATAAGCATCTGCCAGCATTCCAACAACTGGGGTACTCGACAACACGAGATCGCACCTGAGAAAGCAACTACGACTCGCAAGGCCAGCTATCTACCAAACACAGGTAATGGGAGGTGTCCAAGGCAATATAGAGGCTGCACAGGATATATCTGGTACGGAACACTAAAACATCGCGACACGGATAGCAATAGATCAACAGGAGGAAATAAAGACTATAAATGCAAAATAGGTAGAAGGGGAAGGGATGCTCGCCTGGGAAAACACTGCCGAAGGATCATATCCGGAGAACTTGTCGATACTCGCATCAACTCATCGGCCTAATCCGCAAAGAAGCAAACACTAGAAGAAACACCGGATGCAATATTTAATACTATGGCAGAAGATCTGGCATGCTTATGATATGATGCATGGCATGGCACAGATGCGGCGTAACTAGTCAAAATTAAGCGGAACCGGGGTCCCGACAATTTATTATATGGTTCAAGTTATTTATCTACCCCGCAATTTAAATGTTGTCTTAACAAGACAGAACATGTCATCGGTTCGCTACACCAATTTAAATGGAGTCCGGGATAAGACAAAAATATCCCGCATAAACACTCCATATTTAATTATGAGGTGAATCGGCATAATGCCCCCAAACCACGATGATATGCATGCGAGATGAACAATTAATATGCAACAAGTTTTATATATAGCATTTATAAAATAGGGGCTCGAGAAAAGGGTTCACACATCGGGGTTCGGAAGATCTTGGGTTCCCAGGGTTCGGGGTTCGGTCTCAGGGTTCGACGGGGAAACGGTTCGACGGGATCGGTCTCGGACAACGGAAGGAGAGCCTGGCGTTCCGGGAAGAAGGACTTGGTTTGGCGTCGGGGGCGAATCGGATTCGCCCTGGTCGGTGTCGATCTTGTCGTCGCGAAGATCTTGTCGGGTCCGCGTATCGGGTCGGTCTTGGCATTCGGGATGAAGAACTTGGCGTCCTCGAGGAAGTACTTGGCATATCCGTGTCGACGACCTTGGCGTCTGGATTCTCGGGCATCGGATCCGGGAAGAAGTACTTGTCGCATCTGTGGATCGGTCCTCGGGGTCGAAGAACTTGGCGCGCCAGGGTCTCGGCGTTCTCGGATTCGCGTCGGCGTTCTCGGATTCGCGTCGGCGTGCTCGGCGTCGTCGGGTCCTAGGAAGAAGGCCTTGAGGGTCCAAGTCGAAGAAGGACTCGGGGTTGCCGAACTCCATCTCAACCATCATCGCGGCGTCGGTCGACGGAACAGAAGTAGATCCTGACGTCCATGGCTCGGTATCGAATAGGTGGAGATCTTGTCGGTGAGACGGTCTTGGCGTCTTAACCTCGCACGGGATATGGTTCCTTTTTCTGGTCTTGGACATCAAGCATTTGCACCGAATCATATTTCCCACTAAGGATCAAGGCAGCATCAGCTCTCCAAAAGAAACATAGACACAGGTCCCCGTGGTTACTGCTTGTGCACAAGTGCTCAAGCACACAAGGTCGTCGAGGCCAAATTGATGCGGCCCAGCGTTTGTACAGCGGACGAGGTTGGTGCTGCGCGGGACGAGGACAAGGCGGAGGGTGCCCTCGGCGTCGCTGCAGGGGAACGGGAAGGCGGTGGCGTGCAGAGGGCGATGACGGCCGCTAGCCGCAAGGAGGCAACAGGGGCGGAGCTTGCTCGCGCCAGAGTTGACCGAGGAGACGCAGCGGTAGAGGAGGGTCGGCCTGGAGAGCTTGGCGAGGCCGGCGAGGGAGGCGGCGACGAGCACGGGCAGAGGAGGAGACGGGAAGGTCGGGGCCGGGGCGGCGGCTCGTGGAAAAAGACGGGAACATAGGTGGCGGGGCCGGATGCGCGGAACGGCGGCGAGGGGGCAGAGAGGCGGGGCCACACTTGGGGGAGGCCGGCGATCGCAGGAGGTGGAGCTCGTGAGTCGACAACGTGGCCGTGCTGCGGCGCGCCAAGGCGGCGGCGGGCAGGGAGCGAGGAGGGTGCTCGAGGAGGCGGACGACATGGCGCCGGCGGCAGTCTGGGATCTGGCGGCGGCGAGGAGCTGGTGGGCGAGAGGGAGGAGAGAGGAGCGGGAGCCGACGGGGAGGACGAGAGGTATGTGGGGGAGGAGGCGCGTCGGTGGCGTGGTAGAGAGAGGGGGATGGGACAGGCGTGTGGGGATGCGAGGCCAGGGGCGTGCGACACGGGGAGGCGGGCGTAGCGAGGCGTGGTCGTGTACCGCGGGCGGGGGTGGGGCCAGGTCGAGGTGAGGGAGCGACGTGATTGGGTGGTTGTTGACTGCGCGGGAGCGTGTCGGTGTGGGGCGTTTCCCAGGCGGTCACGTGGGACGCGCGTCACGGGAGCGGGGCTGGGGATCGAGTTGGCGCGGGGTGGACGCGGGGTGCGGCGGCGGTTGGGCGGGAAAAAGATTGGGGAGCGCGCCCAGGAGGGTTTATGTCGGTAGCGGGGCGGGCGGTAGGTGGGAACCAGGTGGGACTGAGGCAGGTGGGGACAGCAGGGTGATGTGGCGGGCTGGGAGTGGGTGGAGTGAGGTGGAGGGTAGAGGCAGGTGGCGGCGGTGGGAGTGGGTCGGCTGGGTGTGGGTTGGTTTTAGCTTTAGGGTTTCGAGGTGGCCGGTCGGGCTTTCGGGCCTGGCGGGATGCCTCCTAAAAATAAAAGAAATTTTTTATTATTTAAAACGGGGCTTTTGAAAAACGTATTTAGACAAACCAAAATATTCCGGAGGCCTGAGTTTTAATTTGAAATAAAGACGGGGCGTTTGGAAAACAAAACCAGACTTTTTGAAAATAGTTTTGTACAAACACATGCATAATGATGACGATGCTCAAATGCAATGTGGCATGATGACATGAGCATGCGGTCATGATGATGCAATGCACAAAAACACCGCGATTTTCTAGTAGTGGTTTTTGCGGGATGCCACATATGCGCAGGGTGGGGCCCACCCCTGGCCGGCTGGCCCATGAGGCCCATGCGCCCCCCCTCTCTCCCTTGAATAGTCCCGCATGGGAAACCCAAAGGGGAGGGCACACCTCCCTCCCCCTATATAAAGGGGTGCCCATGGGTGGGATTAAACACACAATTTGAGATGTTCTCCATGTGTTAGCATGGTCCCAAGAAAGGACTGTTCGCAAAAGGGACGACGCACCTGCAGCATGCTGTTGCGCTACAGGGATTCCAAGTCGGAGATCTACTTCCGCACTCCCGGCAGGGATCAAGGAGCCGGAGGTAGTCATCGTACACCCTATGTGTATGAAACCATGAGGGGCCACACTTGGGGCACCTTGGATGTCATGAGCCGGAGTTGTTGCATGATGAAGATGGAGGAAGGGGTGACCTGCGAGGAGCTTCACACCTTGAGGTCGGCTATGAGTTCGACTACTTCAACCATGTTCCCCTCGGAACGTTAACCGCGTACTGTCTACAAGGGTATGTATTCTATACGCTCCGGTTGTTACTGCATTACTACATAGATGGATCTTGGTGTTGGGGTTCGCGTATGAAAACAATAAAATTTTACCCTATGCCCATGAACCCCTAATGCTGCCAGGACCTATCTATTAGTAATGCAGTAACGGGAGGGGCTTTTCGTGAACTTACCCTTGAAGACCGAAAAGCGTTGGCAACGCTCAGGAGAGCGTTGTTGATGTACATGAGCCAAAGCCGACCTCAAGGTAGTGATGAAGTCCTTGCGCTCCTACGGCTCCAACAACTCCTAGTGCCTCAAGTGTGACACCTCGTGGGGAGTTACATGCATCCGGTGCCTGGCGATGATGTCCGCTTCCCCGATCCAGCAGCAGTTGCGGAAGTAGAGCTCCTGGATCTGAATCCCGCAGCGCGACGGTGCTCTGCGGTGAAGATGTATGTCGTTCGCGCAGTCCGAACTTGGGACCATGGTCATAGGAGAGAGAGAGAGAGAGAGATAATATCAATTGGAGGTCTCTCCAAAAGTGAGGAAACCTTTATTGAATATTGTGTTGTATTTTCTGGTCAAAATACCCCACTACACATAGGGGGAGGGGAGGTACTACCTCCCTCAAAGTCCCAGGATGGGACTAAAGGAGGGGAGAGGGGGGCACCTGCTGGCTAGCCCTAGTGGTCCCCGCGCGAGGGGAGGGGGGCTAGGCCTAGCCGGCCACCCCCTTGCCCTTTCTCTCCTCTTGCCTTTCCCTCATGGGCCCTCCTCCCTCCGAAATTGGCCCATTTTTGACCTTTAATTGATTTCTCTTTTATTAAATAATTATGAATAAATGATTAAATAAATATTTAACATTCATTCACATATTATTCAATCTCTGTGGCTATGGAACACCTTCCACCTCCACTCCGGACATCCTCTGGACTTACTGAAACCCTTCTAGTTTTCTCTCTTTCTATTCTTCGGTGATTCTACCGATCCTATAAACACTCTCTAAGCATCATCAAGCCCTTAATCATGATACCCCATGGTTCGGGAACACTCCAGACATGGTTAGGACACTCCCGGACCAATGATCAACAGAGGGACCTGGATGGCCATGTGACCCTTGTGCATTCCACGAAGATCTTTCGTCATTTGAACCGGGACAGTCATGTCTTATTCCTTTTGTCTCTAGATACTTGCATTGCCCGAGATATGATCAATGACATCACCATGTCGTGTTCAATCTCGTTACTGAACAATGCTACTTGACTTGTTTCGACAAGTGATATCCCTGTGATCAAATCACATGCTGCGCAGCTATTGGATATAACTTCTTCGAGTGGGCCCTCGAGTATCTTTCCATCATGCGGATGGACAAATCCCGCTCTTGACATATATTACCTCTACTGTTCCTCCGAATACCTGAACACACCTTTATGATCACTGTATTACCAAGTGATGTTTGAAGCTATCTAAGCACTCTCGAGAGACGGTGATTTATATAGCCTCACGGTCTAAGGAATAGTCTACGAGGTCTATTCTAATCATCATAACTTGATCTTCGTGATATGATCGGGTCATGATGTTTAGGTTGGGTATTGGTTCATCATCTCATTCTTAGAATGAGTTGACTCCATTTCCAACTGGCATAAATGCCACATGATCAGGAAACCTTGATCATCTGTTGACCAATGAATCGGTGACTAGAGTTTCAGCGTGAACCCTTGGTTGTTTATATATCACACGTGTATTGGCATTTCCTTTTAATACAGTTATAGCATGATATAAAACTTAATCATAAACTTTATGAAATATGACAATAATATTTATTATTATTTTTCTCTAGGGCATATTTCCAACAGTCTCCCACTTGCACTAGAGTACAAATAAACTAGATGCATTTGTTCTTAACCATTGGCACCATATATCCCGGTACCCTAAACATGCTTGCTCATGGAAGAGGTTGATTCTTGGGTATGTGCTTTACAGTCCCAAATCCTTTGTAACTTACTAATGTCACCTTGATTGACATTAATACTTTATCATCACATGATAACACTTTGTGTATGCATCGTCGCTATGGTAGCAGAACGAGTCCGGATTCCAGGAGCCTACAGTGACTTTAGATCAACCTTGAGGGCTTTCTCATGGGCACTGTGCCCTAGGACACATCATTCTACATTAAAAGCGAACTAGCCCCGCCATAACATTATACATCACTTTAGATGGTACCCTTATCTATTATTATAAATGTAATCCTTGAAACACGAGTGCACCCTGTGCAACTTTTGATGTTTTGTTCACCTCGCTTCCTTCTGCACTTTAGTCAGTATTACAGGAGTTTCTAACATATTCCCTTATAACATAACCCTTTATGCTTTAAGATATGTCATCCTTTATGGATCTAGAAAACATGTCTACAGTTCTCCATTAGGCACTACGGACAAACTTAGCTCAACGTTCCGTGATTTGAACTTAATGACTTTTCAAACGTTCCTTCTTGGATCATATATTATGTTAAGTTATCATCATGGTTTTACAAGATAGAACCTATGTCTCAACATAGTGTACGATGATCATCCTATTCTTTTTTTCAACCATCGATGTTAGACTTAATTCTATTCCTAATTTGAGTTATCAAGGACCAGTTCCTTAACTAACTTCTATTCCGAAAACCCTTTTCAGAATCCTTTAAGAAATACTACATAATATCGTAATATACTTATTATCAACTTCTACTCCCTATAAATCATTATTTATCGGTACTTGCGCTTTTATTCTTAATGTGTCATATACACACTTAAGAATCACTCCTCTAAGCTCCTACTCAAAAATATGTTCCCAACATATTTGGGTATGAGTCACTACTCTTACTCAACATATGTTCCTACATATTTGAATTTGAGACTTATATTGCTCCCACTCAAAAATATGTCATTCACATATTGTTTTAGGAAGACTTTCATAGCTCCCACTCAATTTAATGAAATTGCATATCCACTCACTCTTTTGAATGACTTCAAAATCCTTTGATCAAATATCAAACTTGGAGATTTACTATGAGATACTAGTACTTTACTAGTTTTTAAATCCACCAGACTTTCAACACACTTGAATCAAATTCATTTGAATTTGTCAAATACTTGACAAATCGTGCTTTTGTCATTCACCCCCTTTTCCACTATGGCTTTGCAGTCATTTGGGAAAATCCAAGTAACCCCTTTACTTGTAAGATTCGACAACAAATTGCTTTCTAATCTCAAGGGAATTTTTCCTCTAGGATTTCTCATAACTTTAGCTTACCATTATTTCCTTAATAGTTCGTAGCTATGTCATATTCCGGTAATCATGAAAAATGATTGACAAATGTCTCCATACAAGATGTGGAGTATATTTTGAATCCTACTTTGTGTAGTGAAAACACTAGTGGGGAAAACACAATGATCATTATCATTGATTCTTTCCTTTATGAAGAGAGTCATTCAGGAACTCTTTCCGTTGCACTTCTCAACATTCTGATGCAGGGTTTTGAATCCTCATCGTGTTTTTCACTATCTTCCATTTGCTCCATAATCGAGAAATACCACTAGATATGAAACTTTCTCGAGAATGCACCAACGATTCAAGCAATACTAGTTTTGCTCTCCTTTTGGTTCTAGCTATGGCTATTGTATTCATAATTTCCAATGAATACTCTACAAGGACTTATTCGCTATTGTTTTGGTTATATCGAATAACCCCAAAACTTCCACGACGATCCATACAATATATGGTGCCGATTTCACGAATTTATATGGTTCACTATATATTCTAATTGAGTGCTAACTATTTATAACTAATAGCCTTTCACATCTATACTACAACGATTTATTTGGCGCCGTCTATTCACCCACTTTGATATCAAATATCACATTGTGATGCTTTGCATTTTGACATTTCAAACGCATTGCATTCCACAATTTTATTTATGCCAATCTTATAAATCGAATTCCATTACTATTGATAAAATCATAGCAATTGGATTCTTATTTAACTTTAATACCCTGTTTTGATGAAATACTTTGATCATATCAAATTGTTTCATACTTATGTTTCCTTTGGTAAACTTCTTTACACATTTAAACAATCATATAATGATAATCACATTTTTGTTAAAACACAATACATCGAATATGTATTCTCTTTTAACAATTCATCAAACACTTTGTATTCATGTAATAGACGGTGTTTAAGTAATTTCTGCCGAACTTAGGCATGATTCATATGTGACAATAATACAAGTGTCTTTCACATATTATCATTATAACTTTGAATTTAAACAATGGTTTCATTCAGTAATGAACATGTCATTAAGTTGGGTAATTTTTCAAGGCATTTTTAGTATTTTACAAATGTTCATGTATTATCAATTAGTTTCAAACAACAAGGATAATTCACACATAATAGAATAAGATATGAACACGAATAGAGATCATTCATAAAAGTGGAACAACTATTTGTTACAAACTCATATGAATAACCGTCTCACAAAGTGTGAGACACACTAAAGAAGTTCACAATCTTTTGATTACAATAACTATCCAAAAACATAAACTAAGTGATAAATATCGAGGGAGAGTGTCATTGGCCATCATCATCATGCTCGCCATCAACACGCAACATCACCTCCTCTCTAGCAAGCACCTCTCATGCAGAAGGACCTGTTTTCAGCAAAACATAACAAGTATCAAATATACTTAACATTCAACATGTGTTTGCAAGATTATAACATTTATAAAACTGTATATCAAACATATACCTTTGTCATTGATGACCTCATCGACAATGGGTTCAACCATCACATTCCTGAGATGTGATGTGAACCTATGGAAATCCTGTGTTTCCGCATCACCTCTCATGATGCAAGTCCTGACATGTGCTTGGTAGCTTGGTGGCAGCGACCGCAGCAACACGCCATTTGAAAAAGAGCTCGTCATCCAGCTATCCAGGAAGTATGCAGGCCTCATGTACGCATCATGCATGCGGTCCAAGTGGTATTCAAGTGAAGATTTCTCTTCCATCTTAATGGAGAGGAAATCTCCCATCAGCTCATGCTCCCATATGCATGCTTGTTCCACGAAATGTGTCCTAAGCTGTACCATTGTCGAACGAGGGTTAAGATTACCCACGACTGGCCACAGCTCATCCACCATCCCGTAGCACATTGTAACTGATATGAAGGTGGACATTTCACGACAATAATAGCGGTCCTCCTGCTATTCTGGGGTCTCATAGAAATAGTGCTGCTCCAAATCCATCTCGTTGAGTATATAGTCGACCACGTCATTCTCACTAAGGAGAACATGGAGATGCGCATCCCACATAGAAAAGTTTGATCCATCTAGTCTAAGCTTCTCTCCGTCTAACCAATCATCAACATGAAAGGTAGCATGGGGGAGAACCATTTTCTACATTTATAATTGCAAAAATGAATTTAGACTAAGTTTATAATTAAACGAGTTAATGAAATAACTCCACTAAAAAACACCTATCCCCTAAAGGGTTCTAGTGATAACACGACCCCTTTTCCCCACATCTCCCCCATCATCACGGTCATCAATGTGGGTCCTAGGGTGGATGCTAAATGTCAGTCAAATCATTCATGCGACTTGTGCTCGATCTTTCGACCATCCGTGATCCGAGGCCATGTCTACACATGCTAGGCTCGCCAACTCAACCTTAGTGTATTCGCTGTGCAACATGGCTTACACGCACTATATGCGAACGTAGATATGTCTGACACCCGATCATCACGGCGCTGCCTCATACCGAAGAACTTTCTTGGTGGTGCACACTAAGGGGGAACACAATCATTGGTAATTTTAACAAGGTTCATCTTATTAGGCTATAGTCGAGTATCTAATACTAGCACATAATAAGATATACAAACAATAACATTGAATGTAAGAGTGATGTGATATGGTCCTTCTCATCGTGATCTCCATCCCGCGACTCCGGATTCCGGTGCCAGGGTTCCAACGTCGTAGGCACCAGGGTACCGGTGCCTTTTCGGCGTGGTAGTCCATCACCTCCGTGACCGTCTACTACTACTCAGAAACATAAAGTATGTACTTTACCTTTGCCACAACCATATCACATCATAACGTCCCTGCAAAACAAAGTTAGACGCCTCTACTTTATCTTTGCATATTTTACGTGGTTGAATGGGCTTTTGCACAAGAACCGTTCTTACCTAGGAACTTTCACCACAACGCTGATCAAGTAGTTGGCTATACTACACCCCTTTCGGGGCCCTCCATTATAAATGGTATACCAACTAATGCGAGAGAGACAGACACCCCCCAAAGCCACTAACGAGGGGTAACCTCGGCAATGCCCATGATGATGGACTTGGGGTTTCACGAAAAGAGAACGCTGGGGATTTCATCGGATGTCAGGAAAACGATGAAGACAAAGTCACCTGAATATTGAGTAAAACACGCTATTACAAGTTGTCCTCTAGATTTCGGTGTCCTCTCTAAGCTTCTCCCGTCCTATATATAATAGGCCGGGTCTCAAAGCTGTATGCAGATAAGTTTCATACACGCATAATTACAATACCAACATAATGTCGGTTCATAGTCTCTTTCCTAATACAGTCAAAGCCTTTGTCAGTTGCTTCTTCTGGGCCGTCTTCTTAAATCTCCTTGGGTCGTAAGCCTTTTACCCAATGTAGGGTAGCCAATCATGAGCATCCGAGTAATCTTACCTATGTCAGTAGCCCCGGAGACTCTTGAATCATAGTTTCAGGTTGAGTCTCAAAGTTTATTTTCCTTTATTTTTATCACTTTTTTGTGTTTTGTAGGGATTTGGTACAATGAGTCTGATGCTTCCGATGGATCGGGAATCAGTTAATTGCTCCTGGGCAAAAACAAGTTTGTCCTACATCAAATTCAAGTCTCCGAGCTCTAATCCGGAATTTGTAACTGGCCAAATTCAGTTTGGGACGCTGAGGTCTTACTGAATACTGAATTCCAGTTTCTTATTTTATCGGGTACCGAACGATTTCGTCGGGATTTTTCATCGTATCGTTGATACAGATATTTTTCTCGCAGAGCACATTCTTGTGCGATTACCAGGCCACACAACACGAATCCTGGGGTCTTACCTTCATGTTTCTGAACATTGTATTCATATTTTTATCGCATTGGGTGCGATCCGAGAGTTTTTTGCTTTATAGTGGCTGAAGAACTTTTTGCTTTTTGTAACCGTTCCCAATAGGAGTATCTGTCATCGCATGTTTCCTTTGTCTTTCTTTATCGGGTGCGCGCTAGCGCTCCTGATAGGAGTAGCCCCCGAGGCTATGTTTGGATATATGTATCGAAACATAGGCTCGAAAACTTAATTTTATGGTGCCAGTGCTTCTGTCTTTTTTGTCGGGTGCACGACGAATGCTCCCGATAGAAGTAGCCCCCGAGGCTAAAGTCGTAATATTATATATTCGAGTGTAGTCTCAAATCTTTTCCTGGAGGAATTTACTTCGACTCCAATTTAATTTCTTCGGGTCATATCTTTTAAAACAAGCCGCAATTTCTTGCAATGCTTCCACTGTGACGTCAGTGATGACGTATCTGATGCTGTTGATTTCCAGAGGACACATCGTGACTGGACGTGTCGAATGTGGGGCCATGCAACAGTAATGATGATGCGTGATAGCGTATTCAACGGAGATTCTTGAGTGCACGTCCCCTCTTCGTGCAAAAATCGAGGCGTCACGCGTTGTCCACCATTTTTACCGCGGCCATAATTTCTTTAGGTTTTCCTTTACGGAATCCTTGGAACACGTGTCACCATCATGTGCGTTTCTATCGGTTCGGTTTTGCATCGAAAACGGTTTGGACCTTACTCCTTGGCTCTTTATAAGGGAAAGGAGGTGTGTTTTAATGTTTTACCTCACCTTCCCCTGCTCCATCTTCTTCCTTGCGCTCTTGCCCCCTTGCGAACCCCTGCTCCTGCTCCCTTGCAAAACTCCAGTTCTTATGCTCGTATTCCCCTTTTGCCACCATGGGCGAAAGCAAGGCTACTGGAACTTTTGTTGCTGCCACGAAGGCCACCAGGAAGAGGGTCGTTGGATGGGCTCCCACCAAGTGCACAGCGCGGGAATTCCGTGAGGTGCGGAACTCCGGCCATCTGACGGAGGGTTCCTTCAAGCTCCCTGGAGACGAGGCTGCTCCCATCCCCGAGCCTGGCTGGAGGTTAATGTTCCTCTCCTTCCTCTCCCGTGGTCTTTCTCTTCCTGTCCACGAATTTCTTCGTGGCCTTTTGTTTGTTTATGGCGTGCAGCTGTATCAGCTCACGCCCAACTCTATTCTTCACGTCGCTTGTTTCATCATTCTTTATGAGTGTTTCCTTGGGATTCATCCCCATTGGGGGCTTTGGAAGCATTTCTTCTATGTTCGTCATAACGCCACTAACACCATCGTCCATGATGTTGGTGGCACCATTTTTTCTGTCCGATCCGATGTTGATTACTTTGACTTCAAAATCACGGATTCTGTCCAAGGTTGGAAGTCCAAGTGGTTTTATGTCAAGGATCAGCCACTCGAAGGCCAATCTTTCGGGTTAGCCCCCTTTGATCCTAAGAAAACCTGCCGTAAACTTGACTCCTAGGATCAGCATCCTTCTACCAAAGAAATGGCATAAATCCAACCCTATGTCGATCGTATTTCAAAGTTGTGGCATGCGGTTGGCAAGGAATTGTCGGGTCTCCAGGTCCTGGTATACTTTTTGTGGATTCGCGTCCAGTCGCTTCAATCCCGGGTTTCTAGCATGTGGGCGTACACCGGGAGGAAGGACCCGATGAGAATTTCTTCGAAAGACCTTACCCTCAAGGTGCATGAGAAAAGAGTCCGGAGCTTCACCACTTTGACCAAGAAAAGCCCGGTTCCTTCAACTTGTCTTGTGGAGCCATTGGCAAGAAAACCCGGCTTCCCGAGGTAAATTTCTGGCTCCTTCACCTTTCTTCTTTTTGTAGATGCACTTTTACTCTTTCAATGACTAGCGTTTTTTCCATGCCTTCTGCTTTGTGTAGGATTTTGATCATCTGAGATCGCTTCCTCCTCTTCCTAGAAGCTGTGAGACCCCTGTCCATTCTTCCGCGTCCGACAATCTCCCTATGACTGGGACTGCCGTGGATGAGGAGGGGGAGTTCTCTACATCTAATTCTTCTTCGAAGACGCAATCTCTTCCTTCGGCTGGCTCCTGAGATTTCCGCGTGGAGCGTGCTAGCAAAAAGAGGAAGCACCCTTATGCTGTGGAAAGGGTCGAGGACTCGGATGACTTGACTGCTTTAAGCCTTTCGGTGCTTCTCCGATCGCGGCTACTCCTGCCTAGGTGAATTTGTTTCGTCTTGTGCAGGACGTATCTTCGTAAGTATTCAACTGCTTCCTTTTTCCGTTTTATCGAGTGGTTTTACCGCTAATGCTTGTTCCAATTATGTTGTTCTTTTATAGTGATGATGAAGATCCTCCCGCATCTCCTCTTCGCACATCTATGGGCTGCTCTGCAAAGAAATCTCCTCCATCGTCGGTGGAGCCGAAGGAAAAGCCCCTGTCTTCTGTGGAGAAGATCATTCAAAAACATACTGCCACTTCTTCCAAACCACCGCCGCAAAAAAGGAAGAAAACAGCGGGTAAAGGGGTGGTGATATCAGAAAAGCCTATTGATGTGAACATGAAATATGTAAGTCACTCTGTAATTCGTAACTTCTTATGCTTATAGCCTCTTTTATTTTTGCCCTGATATCCCTTGCTATGATGTTCCTCTTCATCCTTTGATGCGCGAGATGGTCGATATGGCCACTCGATTTATAAAAATCCATGATGAAGCCGAAGAAATGAAAAGTGTGTCCTTGCTTGTTTTCAGGATTTACTTGTGAGGTTTTCTTCCTTAGTTTTCATGATCCTGTTATGCAGCAACCGCCAAAGAATCCGAAGTTATTCGGGACCAAATGATTAAGCATGCCGATGACCTAGAGGCCAAGATACGGGTTGCTGAGGAGGCTTTGGAGGTTGTCAGGTAGAAGGCGAAGGCTGATGCCGAAGAGTTGGCCAAACAAGCCGCTATTCGAGATGAAAATTTTCTGAAGCACTTGGAGGCCCTTGATGCTTCTCTGACCCATAAGTTTTCTTCTCTTGCGTGTCTTTATTTCATTTCTTCCCTTTGGTCATCAATCCTTTCCGTCTTATTTTATTTTTCAGAATTGACTGGCTAAGACCTGACTCTGCATGAAGATAAGAAGGTTGATCCTTTGTCAGACACTATTAGCACCTTGGAGGCCAACATCGTTCGTGGGTGCAACCTTCTTGTCTGATCCCGCCGTGCCTTCAAGAATCTTCATGCCGAGATATTTCCAACCAAGGATGTGCCGAACAACCTGAATGATCTTGTCGCCGTCTTCGGTGCTGATCTCGGACCCCTTGTTGGTTATAGTTTGACGCAGTCATGGAGTGGTGCCAAAACTTCGATGGCCCTGGCGATGGCGCACGGCGAGAAGGTCGACTAGGAGAAGGTTAGCTCCTCTGTCCCAATCACCCCCAAAGGTCAAGCAGTTGATCTAAAGCCTTATATTAAGAGGGACAGAAAATATTCTCGGCTGCTCCTAGGTCTGGGCTCGGGTTCAGAGAACCTGGTCTCCCCTTCTTCGGCTGCCCCTGCTATGAGGGGTAACCTCGGCAATGCCCATGATGATGGACTTGGGGTTTCACGGAAAAGAGAATGTTGGGGATTTCGTCGGATGTCAGGAAAATGATGAAGACAAAGTTGCCTGAATATTGAGTAAAACACGCTATTACAAGTTGTCCTCTAGATTTATGTGTCATCTCTAAGCTTCTCCCATCCTATATATAATAGGCCGGGTCTCAAAGTTGTATGCGGATACGTTTCATACATGCGTAATTACAATACCAACATAATGTCGGTTCAAAGTCTCTTTCCTAATATAGTTAAGGCCTTTGTCAGTTGCTTCTTCTAGGCCATCATCTGAAATCTCCTTGGGTCGTAAGCCTTTTACCCAATGTAGGGTAGCCAACAATGAGCATCCTAGTAATCGTACCTATGTCAGCCACTTTATATGGTACAAGCCGTATGTCAAGCGTGGACCAGTCTTGCGAATGAACGCGTAAAGTTGGTTTGGGGCCGCTTCATCAAGCATTATTGCGGTATACACAAGTACACGTGGGAGGGTAACAACTAGAATTTCGACGCCCACACGCTACATCTCGTGTGTTCTACCCGTACTAGCATTACTACGCATAGATCTAGATCTGATACCATTGTAGGGGTTCGCGTATGAAAACAATAAAATTTTACCCTAGGCCCCTGAATCCCTGATGCTGCCAGGACCTATATATTAGTAATGCAGTAATGGGAGGAGCTTTTCGTGAACTTACCCATGAAGACCGAAAAGCCTTGTCAACGCTCAGGAGAGCGTGGTTGATGTAGATGAGCCGAAGCTGACCTCAAGGTTGTGATGAAGTCCTTGCGCTCCTACGGCTCCAATGACTCCTAGTGCCTCAAGTGTGACACCTCGCAGAGAGTTACATGCATCCGGTGCCTGGCGATGACTCCCGCTTCCCTGATCTAGCAGCAGTTGCGGAAGTAGAGCTCCTAGATCGGAATCCCGCAGCGCGACGGCGCTCTGCGGTGAAGATGTCTATCGTTTGCGCAGTCCGAACTTGGGACCACGGTCACGGGAGAGAGAGAGAGAATATCAATTGGAGGTCTCCCCAAAAGTGAGGAAACCTTTATTTAATATTGTGTTGTATTTTTCTGGTCAAAATACCCCACTATATATAGGGGAGGGGAGGTACTACCTCCCTCAATGTCCCAGGGTGGGACTAAAGGAGGGGAGAGGGGGGGCGCGCGCCGGCCAGCCCTAGTGTTCCCCGCGCGGGGGGAGGGGGCTAGGCCCAGCCGGCCACCCCCTTGCCCTTTCTCTCCTCTTGCCTTTCCCTCATGGGCCCTTCTCCCTCCGGAATTGGCCCATTAAGCCTTTTTGACCTTTAATTGATTTTTGTTTTATTAAATAATTATGAATAAATGATTAAATTAATATTTAACATTTATTCAGATATTATTCAATCTCTGTGGCTATGGAACACCTTCCACCTCCACTCCGGACATCCTCCGGACTTACCGAAACCCTTCCGGTTTTCTCTCTTTCTATTCTTCAGTGATTCTACCGATCCTGTAGACACTCTCTAAGCATAATCAAGACCTTAAGCATGATACCTGTAACTACCTCGGTGAATTACGCTCTTAGTTACATGCCTGGATGAATGAAAGTGGTTAAAATAGTACGGTGGGGCCCAGGGCCACTCACGGTAGACCTTTCGGCCGTCCTAACCACTTTCAGAACATCAGGACAAGAACGAGCGGCGTAATTGGCAGGCAAAGGGATCAACTACATACACAAATGAGTATGTATGCAAGCCCCATACAACAGTCCTCAGAGCCATTCCATCTAAAAGAAATAGAAATATTGCAACGCCATACGGCAAGATTTAAATATCCTAGATAGAGATAATAATTTAGGATAGCTCCTCATACAACAAACATCAGAGTATCAGGCGGAAGCGGAAAACAAGATCCGAGTACGGATAAGAAGCAAATCGGCAGAAGATGCCACATGAATAAACACATCCCGTCCACTGATCTCACGGATCCCCGTTCCAGGAATCTCTACACCGAGTGATCGTTGCCAACATCATCTGTCTCCTCCACCCAGTATCCATCTTGCGAATACGCCTGTTCATCTGAATCAAACAATTTATCGTGTGAGACCCTAGGGGTACTCAGCAAGTCTTTATGCCACTAAAGGGGACACAACCTGGGGTGACGCAATTGCAGCAGAAGATAATATCTAACAATTCTATAGATACTCGCTAACCATCCGCCTAACCAATGATAGACGGATGTCCGTGAAATAAGAACAACAGTTATAACAGTATAATTAACAGATCCATCCTCCTCCTCGCTTACCAACGAGGAAGCGGACGAACAACCCCCATCATCCGTTGGCAGTTATATTGACCATTCCATGAGCATTGCACTATTTACTAGTCAAGTACTTAGTCAATTTAAAAGCGGTACTTTAGTTATACTTGTCTATGATCGAGAAACTGTGCTCCAAGTCGTCCATAACCGCGGACACGGCTTTCAGAAAGATTTACCCTGCAGGGGTGCACGAATAGCAACACACACTCGATCAACCTTGGAAAAACCAAATCAAAAACCAACGAGGCATTCACGACAAAGCAATCACAGGATTCATAAATATTTCAGGGGGCCACCCCATTAAGCTACCCGCAACAAAGTTGGCCGGCTCCGAGACGGACCCAAGGTTTGCGTCAATGGCTGTAAACGACTGGGAACCCGAAAGTGTGACTGGGCTTGTCGATACCGCGAAAACACTCCGCATCCAAAATAGTACAGGTGC
This sequence comes from Avena eriantha, assembly GCA_910589775.1. NCBI lineage: Eukaryota > Viridiplantae > Streptophyta > Magnoliopsida > Poales > Poaceae > Avena > Avena eriantha. The sequence continues at coordinate 295,223,694 of OU342740.1, forward strand.
TCCACGCACAATCTTAAATAAAACAGTAAAGCATGGCATAAGTACAGGATAGTAACAAAGCCCCAAACTACTTTGTGGCCCCAAGAAATAGGAATGAATCAAGCTTTGGCTCAGGGGGGTCCATAAGGCCTCCCGGATGTGGATAGTGCGAATAAACAAGGAATAGGAATCAAGTACTCGGGGTCCTACGGGACACAAGTGAGCATGAAAAAAACCAAATAGCAGATATTGCTCACCGGTGCCTCTTCCATTAGTTATCCCATTACTACACAGTTTATGTTGTTTAGGTACCTCATTATTTATCAGACACTCACACACCCTACACATGCTTTTCTATGACTCGCATGGCTCAAACAACTCCTGTAGTAATGGCTCATGGGATGGAGGAACAAGCTTCGGTGGGGTTTAAAAGTAAAGGCTATGCAGTACATTGGGATTCAATTTAATGCAATCGCGACTCAATGATGCAAGAATAAGATAGAAGCAATAGGTATTATATGTATGCAAGCATGTGGTAGTGCTTGCCTGGCAGCTCAGTTGAAGCGAGAGATGGATCTGGGTAGTACTCCTGTGATTCCTGGTAATTCTCCTGCTGGGCGTCTATTCGAAGAAGAACCAAACAAACAAGGGCCAACATGAATAAAGTGCACAAGCATATGAATTAAAATGCGACAAGCAAACAAGCATGCCACGATGAATGATGCACAATTTACATGGCATTAAAGTAGCATGGCATGGTGAGGTGTGGGGTACAAGAATAAAGCATTTTAATATTTATTTAATCAATTTTTATTGCCATAAACAGTTCAGATATTTAATAATGACATGATGCAAGCTTCAATTCAGAACAAGGACTGCATAGATAGAACAGGCTCGTCGCGCTGATCGATTTAGACATATTATTTGCCCAAATTGGAGTTATAGAATTAAAGTTATTAATTTATTAAGAGAAGGGCATTTTATTGTAATTTTAGTCATCTCGAAATTTTAATGTGTTCAAATAATATTTTGAGTGGCATATTTGGATTCCTAACATTTTTGTGATTCCAAAACATATATCATTTGTATTATTTGGATTTGTATTATAAAAGTTATTTAAAATCTGATTTGAATTTGAATTTAAACAATTTTTGAATTTGTTTTGTTTAAACAGCTAAACGGGGAAACTTTTTACACCCAGGAGAATTCGACCCAAGCCACTGACGGGTGGGCCGCTGCTGACTGGGGCCACGCGCGCGGAAAAAGGCTTTTCTCACCTTGGCCTTAGCTAGCCTCTGCGATTGACAGGTGGGCCAGCGACTAGAGGCCCACGTGACAGCGGCTGAGCACGCAGCGGCTGACCGGTGGGGACGCACTGGACCGCGGGTTAGGGCACGAAACTACGGGTGCATTTTAGCAAAAAGTGTACAGCGGCTAGCAGGTGGGGTAGGCTGGACCGCGGGTTGAGCGCGACATAAAAAGAGGGGGTTTCTGTAAAATGGTCACGACCCACTGTTTATCTGTTTCCTCTGTCAAAACTGACAGGCCGATGCTCGACTGACAGAGCGCGGTGCGCGCGGGGCTCGACCTCGCGACCTGCGGGGTGCGCGACGAGGGCCTGTGCCAGTACGGTGGGCTACGGGATGGTGACAGGAGAGTAGGCGCGGCCTAGGTATGCCGTTGCGCGACGCGCCGGCATGCCAACGCCCGCGGCCATGGCGCACAGCGGGTGTTCGGTGAAAGGAACGGCGACGCTAGATGGCGATAGCGAGACGGAGGTTGTCAGGGAGGGAGAGGGTCGTACCGCGGCGAGATTGGTGTGGTCAGATCGGCCCAGGAGGCGCTGTAACGACGAGGACGCAGAGGCCGGGGGAGATTAGGGTTTCGGCGACGTCGTCATGTTGCGGCTGTTGGGGGCCTTCTCCTCCTCGCTAGCGCGTACGAGGCGATATAGGGGAACGTCCTTGGTCTCCTCGTCCACCTCCACAACATGCACGCCGGCAGGAACGACGAGACGCAGGGGTACTGGCGGTGACTGGCGGCAAGATCTGGCGACGGTGAAGAAGAAGGAGAGGAGAGGCAGGCGTTGGTGGTGGATCTGGCGAGGCATAGGAGGCGTGGGGAAAAAGTACAAGGCGAGGGAGAGGGCGAGGTAGCGTGTGGGCACGGGGCAGAGATAAAGGTGGCTTCGGCCACCTTTCTCCACCTCCTCTGACGTGCTCGAGCTGGCTCGGCGTGAGCAAGGCAGGTGCAGGGAGAGGGGCTGCAGGTGGGCCAGGTAGGGACGGCGTGGTTGTGGGCTGGCACGGAAGGTAGAGAAAGAGAGAGGAGAGGGGGCTCGGGTGGCTCGGCTAGGTTAGGAGAAGCTCGGGTTAGCTAGGGCTAGGGTTAGGAGAGGGGGGTAGATGGGGTGTGGGACCAGGGAGAGAGGGTGGCCAGGTGGCCATCATGGTAGAGAGAGAGGTTAAGGTTAAGGGTTAGGGTTTAGTTAAGAAAAATTAGGGTTTGAGGTGAGAGGGTGTGTTAGGGTTTGATTTAGAAATTTTAGGTGTTTAACACATGCCTATAGATCAAGTCAAGATGAAGGAGTGAGGGAGTGTGTAGGGGTTAAAAGATGCATGATCATGACATGGGCAAGTGTAAAGGAGAAAGAAAACAATGTGGGTAGTTTCTCATATGATCATGCATGAAGAAAAATAAATGGTGTTGATGAGATGATGGGGATGGTGGAGATGGATGGAGATGATCCACAAAGAAAAGAACCAATAAAACCAAGAGGAATCAAATGGGCTAAAGGTGGTGGTACTCTTGCATGGCCCATGCAAAAATAATAAATGCCATGTTTTATTTTGTGAAAACAATAATAATAATATGGCATTATTCTTATGCATTCCCAAGAAGTGGAAATAAAGTCCAAGCAAAAAGGAAGTTAGGATTAGATCCACCCCACCCACATGAGCTAGAATAAAATCAAAAGAAAAAGAAATACAAGCTCATGGATAATGAGATGGTGGAATTATAAGGTGGTGACAAGAAAGGTGGTGGAGTGGAATAAAAGATATGCCCCCAACTCAATTTGGGCACCAAGCGTTTATCAAGATTCAAATACAAATTACCAAGAGCTAAATACAATAATAATGCATATGAGAGAAGAACCAAAAGGATAAAGGTTTTATATGATGCTCAAATGCAAGGTGGCATGATGACATGAGCATGATATAATTATGATGCAACAATTATCTGTAAGGAGTAGCCATTATCTTACTAGACCAAGTAGCATTACAATTGTTAGACAATTGGGGTGCTACAACTCTCCCCCACTAAACAGGAATCTCGCCCCGAGATTCTAGGAAGAAGAAGACTCAACGAGGGTAGGATACTTGGCACGGAGCTCATCTTCACGTTCCCAAGTGGCTTCATCAACGGAATGGTGCGACCACTGCACCTTGCAGAACTTGATGGACTTGTTGCGAGTCCTTCTTTCTACGACTCCAAGAATTTTTATGGGGTGTTCTTGATAAGATAGATCTTCTTGGAGATTGATGAGTTCATGGTCCACGGTCCTGCCGGGATCCTTGAAGCACTTCTTGAGTTGAGAGATGTGGAAAACATCATGGACTTTGAGTTGTTCAGGGAGCTCAAGAGCATAAGCAACTTCTCCTCTCCTTCCACGAATTTTGAAAGGACCGATGTATCTAGGAGCCAGCTTTCCTTTGATACCAAAACGGTGCGTGCCTCTCATGGGAGTGACACGAAGGTAAACGAGATCACCAGGGACATACTCCATGTCCGTGTGCTTTCTGTCATAATTGCTCTTCTGGCGACTTTGAGCAATCTTCAGGTTTTCAAGAATGATGTGAACTTTCTCCTCCGCTTGAGTTACAATGTCGGGGCCAAACAATATTCTTTCACCTGCTCCCGACCAACCAATCGGAGTTCTGCATTTGCGACCATAGAGTGCCTCGAATGGTGCCATCTTTAGACTTTTCTGGAAACTGTTGTTGTAAGAGAATTCAGCATAAGGAAGACATTCTTCCCACTTCATGCCGAAAGAGATAACGCAAGCACGGAGCATATCTTCTAGAATCTGATTGATCCTTTCAACTTGTCCTTGCGACTGAGGGTGGTAAGCCATGCTGAAGTTTAATTTTGTTCCCAAAGCATTTTGGAAATTTCCCCAGAACTTGGAAGTGAAGATGCTTCCACGGTCTGAACTGATCTCAAGAGGAACTCCATACAGAGAGACAATTATGTTGATATAGAGCTCAGCCAACTGAATTGCAGAAATTGCTTCCTTGACTGGAAAGAAGTGAGCTACTTTGGAAAGCCTGTCAATGACACCAAAAATTGCATTGTTGCCCTTCTGCGACCTTGGAAAACCAGTGATGAAGTCCATCTCTACTTTCTCCCATTTCCACTCCGTAGGATTCAATGGCTGTAGAAGACCGGAGGGTTTCTGATGGACAGCTTTAACTCTGCAACAAACATCGCACTCCGAGACATACTTGGCACAATATCGTTTCAAACCAGGCCACCAATATTGTGTTTTTAAGTCCATGTACATCTTAGTGCTGCCGGGGTGGATAGAAAGAACAGAATCATGCGCCTCCTTGAGAACTAGCTCTCTTAAACCCGGGTAGTTCGGAACAAACATCCGGTGTTCAAAGAAAAGAGTGCCTTGGTCGTCTACGTGGAAAGACTCATACTTCGGAAGCTGAATGTTGGAGATGATCTTTTTAGTATAAGGATCCCCAAGCTGAATGGAACGAACTTTTTCTTCCAAGAGCGGTGTTGCTAGAAGGTTCAGAAGACACCCTTGATCCACAATTTCAAGGTTGAGCTTGCGGAATTCCTCGCACAAGAGAGGCTGTTGTTCTTCCACCATGAGATTGTTGACATAAGCTTTTCGGCTGAGAGCATCGGCCATGACATTGGCTTTGCCCGGGGTGTAGTTGATGGTCAAATCGAAATCATTGATTGTTTCAATCCACCTCCTCTGACAAAGGTTGAGATCAGGCTGTGTGAAGATATACTTCAGACTCTTATGATCAGAAAAGATCTCACAACGGTTGCCAAGCAAGTAATGCCTCCATACTTTCAAAGCAAAGACAACTGCTGCGAGTTCGAGGTCATGTGTAGGATAGTTGATCTCATGCGTCTTCAACTGTCAAGAGGCATAAGCAACAACTTGTTTTTCTTGCATAAGGACCGCACCCAATCCTTGCAATGAGGCGTCACAGAATATCTGGAAAGGCTTTGATGTATCTGGAGGAACCAAGACTGGTGTGGAAGTGAGCTATCTTTGAGTGTTTCAAAGCTTGCTTGACATGCAGGAGTCCAAAGGTATTTCTTGCCTTTCTTGAGGAGATCGGTAAGAGGCTTCGCAATCTTCGAGAATTTTTGAATGAAGCGACGGCAGTAACTAGCCAAACTAAGGAAACTCCGGACTTCTTTGACATTTATGGGTGGAAGCCAGTCCATAATTGTCTTAATAGTTTCTGGGTTGACGGCAATGCCCTTGGCAGAGATGACGTGACCAAGGTAGGTGACTTGAGGCAGCCAGAATTCACACTTGGAGAACTTTGCATACAGGCGGTTCTCACGAAGCTTGTTTAGGACACACCGAAGGTGTTCTTCATGTTCTTCCTTTGACTTAGAATAGACTAGAATGTCATCCAGATAGACCACAACGAACTTATCAAGATACTCCATGAAAACCGAGTTCATAAGCCTCGAGAAGGTGGCAGGTGCGTTGGTGAGACCGAAAGACATGACCGTGTACTCATACAGACCATAGCGGGTGGTGAAAGCTGTTTTAGGAACATCTTCCTTGCGAATCTTGATTTGATGATATCCACTTCTCAAATCGAGCTTAGAGAATACCACAGCTCCAGCTAGCTGATCGAAGAGATCATTAATCCGTGGAAGGGGATATTTATTCTTGATTGTTTTAGCATTGAGTGCCCGATAGTCAACACAAAGTCTATCAGTCTTGTATCGCTTCTTCACAAAGATGGTTGGACTATCCCAAGAAGAAGTAATGTGCTGAATGAAACCCAACTTCTCTTGTTCATCCAACTGACGTTTGAGTTCAGCCAACTTAGCAGGACCCATTTTATAAGGCCGCTTGGAGATAGGAGCGGTACCAGGTTCAAGTTCAATGACAAACTCAACCTCGCGATCCGGAGGCATACCCGGTAACTCTTCAGGAAAGACATCTGGGAACTCACAGACTATAGGAACACTCTGAATACCTTCCATAGCATCATCATTCAGAGCCGCCAAAGAATAAAGCTGAATTGCAGGAGTCAGACTTGGAGAATAGACTATATGGCCTTCAGGAATTTTCAGAGAAACCGAACGTTCAACACAATCAAGCACAGCTGCATTTGCTGTTAACCAATCCATGCCCAAGATAACATCAATATCAGAATTGCCTAGAATAATTAAGGAAGCCGGAAACGAAGAACCACCAATCTCAATTTGATTGTTATGGCTGATTTTGGAAGATGCCATTGTTGCTCTAGGAGAAAGGACCATTAACCGTTTAGGGAGAGGATCCATTGCTAACTCATTCTCATTTGCAAACTTGTGAGAAACAAAAGAATGTGATGCACCCGAATCAAACAAAACTCGTGCAGGAACTGAGTTAACAGGAAGCATACCCATCACAACTCCAGGTGCATGCTCAGCTTGAGCGACGTTGTCACAGTTGGCACGAGCAACCGTAGACCCAAGCTTGGTGTTGATGTTGAGAGCCCGAGGTGGAGGTGCACGAACCATAGAAGAACTTGCCGCAGGTCTTGGAGGTGGTGGTGGAAGAGCTTTGTTGTTCATTGGACAATTCCAGTGCTGATGCCTAGTGTTTCCACAAGTATAGCAAGCACCAGGTGGACGTGGAGCAACGTAGCCAGGGACTCCGCCAGGCGCTCCAGGGTAGTTGTGGTTGTAGCCCCTGGGAGCCACAGTAAAGGAGTTTGGTGGCCTTGATGCGTAGCTTGACGGTCTTGGTGGAGCAGGGAGCGACAGTGGGGTGCTAGGAACCCAGACACGACGCTTAGAAGGAGCTATCATAGCAGAAGAGCTTGCTGTATCACGGCTGTGTTTCTTTGACTCCTCAAACACTTGCCTACTTGCTTCTTCCTGCAGAGCTGTGTGTTGGAGTTCCAGAAAAGACGCCGGCCTTGCATGAGTGATTGCATATTTGATGGAAGCATTGAGGCCTTGCCGGAACCTCTTTTGCTTCTTCTTGTCATCAGAGATCTCATCGCCACCATAACGAGAAAGGTTCATGAAGTTTCTGATGTAGGTATTGACATTGTCAGTGCCCTACTTCAGGTTGAGAAACACTTCCTTCATCCTTTCCATGACAATTTCTGATAGATATTGCTCTTTGAAAGCAGCAGTGAATTGCTCCCAAGTAGGCTGAAAACCAGAGAGATCTGCCTTGAGGTAATTTTCCCACCATAGAGCTGCATATCCCTTCAGAAGGTGAGTGGCACATTTGACCCATTCTTGCTCGGGAACATCCGCAGTCATCAGCAACCTTGCCACTTCACGCAGCCAATCATCCGCATCAAGTGGCTGATCAGACACCTCAAATTGGTGTGGGTTGAACTTGAGAAAACTCTTGATGTCTCCTCGCTTGGGAGGTGGAGGTAGCGGAACAAACTCATTCCTCCTCACGCTTTCCTCGAAGCGTTGCTGGTTCTGCTGCATAGTGCCCAAAGCATTTGCAATACTTGCCAAAGCAGCCCCAAGTTCAGGTGGTATGTCCTCCTCAGAACGGCGTGGTGGTGCCATCCTGTGATTGATATAAAACACAAGTCAGTACTATAATGGAGAATGATAATAATCCAAAATAGTACCAAAATGGAATTAACCAAGATTAAAGGATGCAATTCACTGAGATGATATTAAAATATCAACAAATTTCAAGGCAACTAGAAGATATTAAGCATAACGCACATGACTGAACAAGGAGTGTGGTACACAAACTAACAAAGAAAAAATTTCCGCAAATTTCGGCATTAAAATACCACTATATGCGCAAAACCACTTAACGAATCAAGATTAGTAACTCTACTAGTTCAATATACAAGAGCAATGATAAAAGTAGTGGTATGGTCGCGACTCCATCCCGCACTCAAATCATTACTCCGCACATGAATAAGTAAAACACATATCCCAATACCTTCTTTTAAGATGAACCTAAAAATTGGTAACTACGAAAAAGAACACCCCAACAAGATAACGTCGGATAACAAAGAGTAAGATAGATCGCATCTGTATACAACAAATCAGAATAGATCGCGTCGGTTTACAAAGGCCTGTCGGTATGGAATGTACCAACAGTTGATAACCAAAGGCAGATAGTGACAACATTTGGATGCAACAGATAGACAAGGAATTCACACACACACACACAACCTATGGGACTACGGAACCAGAACACGTGAATCCTAGTTGTAATTTTTAGGAGAGGATTGAAAACATTACACTTCCTTACCAGAAAAGGGTGGGTGGGTGGGTAAGAAGAAAAATGGAAGCAGTCCTACTCTCACGTTTGTTTTTCCCTAGTATACATAACTACCAAAAATATTTGCTAGACTGACAACGACCATTTTGGCTGAGACCCTGAAGGGCGGGATGGCTCGGATACCAATTGTAACTACCTCGGTGAATTACGCTCTTAGTTACATGCCTGGATGAACGAAAGTGGTTAAAATAGTACGGTGGGGCCCAGGGCCACTCATGGTAGACCTTTCGACTGTCCTAACCACTTTCAGAACATCGGGACAAGAACGAGCGGCGTAATCGGCAGGCGAAGGGATCAACTACATACACAAATGAGTATGTATGCAAGCCACATACAACAGTCCTCAGAGCCATTCCATCTAAAAGAAATAGAAATATTGCAACGCCATACGACAAGATTCAAATATCCTAGATAGAGATAATAATTTAGGATAGCTCCTCATACAACAAACATCAGAGTATCAGGCGGAAGCGGAAAACAAGATCCGAGTTCGGATAAGAAGCAAATCGGCATAAGATGCCACATGAATAAACACATCCCGTCCACAGATCTCACGGATCCCTGTTCCCAGAATCTCTACACCGAGTGATCGTTGGCCACATCATCTGTCTCCTCCACCCAGTATCCATCTTGCGAATACGCCTGTTCATCTGAATCAAACAATTTATCGTGTGAGACCCTAGGGGTACTCAGCAAGTCTTTATGCCACTAAAGGGGACACAACCTGGGGTGACGCAATTGCAGCATAAGATAATATCTAACAATTCTATAGATACTCGCTAACCATCCGCCTAACCAATGATAGACGGATGTCCGTGAAATAAGAACAACAGTTATAACAGTATAATTAACAGATCCATCCTCCTCCTCGCTTACCAACGAGGAAGCGGACGAACAACCCCCATCATCCGTTGGCAGTTATATTGACCATTCCATGAGCATTGCACTATTTACTAGTCAAGTACTTAGTCAATTTAAAGCGGTACTTTAGTTATACTTGTCTATGATCGAGAAACTGTGCTCCAAGTCGTCCATAACCGCGGACACGGCTTTCAGAAAGATTTACCCTGCAGGGGTGCACGAATAGCAACACACACTCGATCAACCTTGGAAAAACCAAATCAAAAACCAACGAGGCATTCACGACAAAGCAATCACAGGATTCATAAATATTTCAGGGGGCCACCCCATTAAGCTACCCGCAACAAAGTTGGCCGGCTCCGAGACGGACCCAAGGTTTGCGTCAATGGCTGTAAACGACTGGGAACCCGAAAGTGTGACTGGGCTTGTCGATACCGCGAAAACACTCCGCATCCAAAATAGTACAGGTGCTCCACGCACAATCTTAAATAAAACAGTAAAGCATGGCATAAGTACAGGATAGTAACAAAGCCCCAAACTACTTTGTGGCCCCAAGAAATAGGAATGAATCAAGCTTTGGCTCAGGGGGGTCCATAAGGCCTCCCGGATGTGGATAGTGCGAATAAACAAGGAATAGGAATCAAGTACTCGGGGTCCTACGGGACACAAGTGAGCATGAAAAAAACCAAATAGCAGATATTGCTCACCGGTGCCTCTTCCATTAGTTATCCCATTACTACACAGTTTATGTTGTTTAGGTACCTCATTATTTATCAGACACTCACACACCCTACACATGCTTTTCTATGACTCGCATGGCTCAAACAACTCCTGTAGTAATGGCTCATGGGATGGAGGAACAAGCTTCAGTGGGGTTTAAAAGTAAAGGCTATGCAGTACATTGGGATTCAATTTAATGCAATCGCGACTCAATGATGCAAGAATAAGATAGAAGCAATAGGTATTATATGTATGCAAGCATGTGGTAGTGCTTGCCTGGCAGCTCAGTTGAAGCGAGAGATGGATCTGGGTAGTACTCCTGTGATTCCTGGTAATTCTCCTGCTGGGCGTCTATTCGAAGAAGAACCAAACAAACAAGGGCCAACATGAATAAAGTGCACAAGCATATGAATTAAAATGCGACAAGCAAACAAGCATGCCACGATGAATGATGCACAATTTACATGGCATTAAAGTAGCATGGCATGGTGAGGTGTGGGGTACAAGAATAAAGCATTTTAATATTTATTTAATCAATTTTTATTGCCATAAACAGTTCAGATATTTAATAATGACATGATGCAAGCTTCAATTCAGAACAAGGACTGCATAGATAGAACAGGCTCGTCGCGCTGATCGATTTAGACATATTATTTGCCCAAATTGGAGTTATAGAATTAAAGTTATTAATTTATTAAGAGAAGGGCATTTTATTGTAATTTTAGTCATCTCGAAATTTTAATGTGTTCAAATAATATTTTGAGTGGCATATTTGGATTCCTAACATTTTTGTGATTCCAAAACATATATCATTTGTATTATTTGGATTTGTATTATAAAAGTTATTTAAAATCTGATTTGAATTTGAATTTAAACAATTTTTGAATTTGTTTTGTTTAAACAGCTAAACGGGGAAACTTTTTACACCCAGGAGAATTCGACCCAAGCCACTGACGGGTGGGCCGCTGCTGACTGGGGCCACGCGCGCGGAGAAAAGGCTTTTCTCACCTTGGCCTTAGCTAGCCTCTGCGATTGACAGGTGGGCCAGCGACTAGAGGCCCACGTGACAGCGGCTGAGCACGCAGCGGCTGACCGGTGGGGACGCACTGGACCGCGGGTTAGGGCACGAAACTACGGGTGCATTTTAGCAAAAAGTGTACAGCGGCTAGCAGGTGGGGTAGGCTGGACCGCGGGTTGAGCGCGACATAAAAAGAGGGGGTTCTGTAAAATGGTCACGACCCACTGTTTATCTGTTTCCTCTGTCAAAACTGACAGGCCGATGCTCGACTGACAGAGCGCGGTGCGCGCGGGGCTCGACCTCGCGACCTGCGGGTGCGCGACGAGGGCCTGTGCCAGTACGGTGGGCTACGGGATGGTGACAGGAGAGTAGGCGCGGCCTAGGTATGCCGTTGCGCGACGCGCCGGCATGCCAACGCCCGCGGCCATGGCGCCACAGCGGGTGTTCGGTGAAGGAACGGCGACGCTAGATGGCGATAGCGAGACGGAGGTTGTTCAGGGAGGGAGAGGGTCGTACCGCGGCGAGATTGGTTGTGGTCAGATCGGCCCAGGAGGCGCTTTGTTTGTTGTTTGTTTGTTAACGACGAGGACGCAGAGGCCCGGGGAGATTAGGTTTTTCGGCGACGTCGTCATGTTGCGGCTGCTGGGGCCTTTCCTCCTCGCTAGCGCGTACGAGGCGATGTAGGGGAACGTCCTTGGTCTCCTCGTCCACCTCCACAACGTGCACGCCGGCAGGAGGAACGACGAGACGCAGGGGTGTACTTGGCGGTGACTGGCGGCAAGATCTGGCGACGGTTGAAGAATGAAGGAGAGGAGAGGCAGGCGTTGGTGGTGGATTCTGGCGAGGCATAGGAGGCGTGGGGAAAAGTACAAGGCGAGGGAGAGGGCGATGGTGTAGCGTGTGGGCACGGGGCAGAGATAAAGGTGGCTTCGGCACCTTTCTCCACCTCCTCTGATCGGTGCTCGAGCTGGTCGGCGTGAGCAAGGCAGGTGCAGGGAGAGGGGACTGCAGGTGGGCCAGGTAGGGACGGCGTGGTTGTGGCTGGCACGGAAGGTAGAGAAAGAGAGAGGAGAGGGGGCTCGGGTGGCTCGGCTAGGTTAGGAGAAGCTCGGGTTAGCTAGGGCTAGGGTCTAGGAGAGGGGGGGTAGATGGGGTGTGGGACCAGGGAGAGAGGGTGGCCAGGTGGCCATCATGGTTAGAGAGAGAGGTTAAGGTTAAGGGTAGGGTTTAGTTAAGAAAAATTAGGGTTTGAGGTGAGAGGGTGTGTTAGGGTTTGATTTAGAAATTTTAGGTGTTTTAACACATGCCTATAGATCAAGTCAAGATGAAGGAGTGAGGGAGTGTGTAGGGTTTAAAAGATGCATGATCATGACATGGGCAAGTGTAAAGGAGAAAGAAAACATGTGGGTAGTTTCTCATATGATCATGCATGAAGAAAAATAAATGGTGTTGATGAGATGATGGGGATGGTGGAGATGGATGGAGATGATCCACAAAGAAAAGAACCAATAAACCAAGAGGAATCAAATGGGCTAAAGGTGGTGGTACTCTTGCATGGCCCATGCAAAAATAATAAATGCCATGTTTTATTTTGTGAAAACAATAATAATAATATGGCATTATTCTTATGGCATTCCCAAAGAAGTGGAAATAAAGTCCAAGCAAAAAGGAAGTTAGGATTAGATCCACCCCACCCACATGAGCTAGAATAAAATCAAAGAAAAAGAAATACAAGCTCATGGATAATGAGATGGTGGAATATAAGGTGGTGACAAGAAAGGTGGTGGAGTGGAATAAAAGATATGCCCCCAACTCAATTTGGGCACCAAGCGTTTATCAAGATTCAAATACAAATTACCAAGAGCTAAATACAATAATAATGCATATGAGAGAAGAACCAAAGGATAAAGGTTTTATATGATGCTCAAATGCAAGGTGGCATGATGACATGAGCATGATATAATTATGATGCAACAATTTCTGTAGGAGTAGCCATTATCTTACTAGACCAAGTAGCATTACAATTGTTAGACAATTGGGGTGCTACAA
>OU342740.1:295237859-295543526 GCA_910589775.1 Avena eriantha
CACTTTCAGAACATCGGGACAAGAACGAGCGGCGTAACTCGGCAGGCGAAGGGATCAACTACATACACAAATGAGTATGTATGCAAGCCACATACAACAGTCCTCAGAGCCATTCCATCTAAAAGAAATAGAAATATTGCAACGCCATACGACAAGATTCAAATATCCTAGATAGAGATAATAATTTAGGATAGCTCCTCATACAACAAACATCAGAGTATCAGGCGGAAGCGGAAAACAAGATCCGAGTTCGGATAAGAAGCAAATCGGCATAAGATGCCACATGAATAAACACATCCCGTCCACAGATCTCACGGATCCCTGTTCCCAGAATCTCTACACGAGTGATCGTTGGCCACATCATCTGTCTCCTCCACCCAGTATCCATCTTGCGAATACGCCTGTTCATCTGAATCAAACAATTTATCGTGTGAGACCCTAGGGGTACTCAGCAAGTCTTTATGCCACTAAAGGGGACACAACCTGGGGTGACGCAATTGCAGCATAAGATAATATCTAACAATTCTATAGATACTCGCTAACCATCCGCCTAACCAATGATAGACGGATGTCCGTGAAATAAGAACAACAGTTATAACAGTATAATTAACAGATCCATCCTCCTCCTCGCTTACCAACGAGGAAGCGGACGAACAACCCCCATCATCCGTTGGCAGTTATATTGACCATTCCATGAGCATTGCACTATTTACTAGTCAAGTACTTAGTCAATTTAAAAGCGGTACTTTAGTTATACTTGTCTATGATCGAGAAACTGTGCTCCAAGTCGTCCATAACCGCGGACACGGCTTTCAGAAAGATTTACCCTGCAGGGGTGCACGAATAGCAACACACACTCGATCAACCTTGGAAAAACCAAATCAAAAACCAACGAGGCATTCACGACAAAGCAATCACAGGATTCATAAATATTTCAGGGGGCCACCCCATTAAGCTACCCGCAACAAAGTTGGCCGGCTCCGAGACGGACCCAAGGTTTGCGTCAATGGCTGTAAACGACTGGGAACCCGAAAGTGTGACTGGGCTTGTCGATACCGCGAAAACACTCCGCATCCAAAATAGTACAGGTGCTCCACGCACAATCTTAAATAAAACAGTAAAGCATGGCATAAGTACAGGATAGTAACAAAGCCCCAAACTACTTTGTGGCCCCAAGAAATAGGAATGAATCAAGCTTTGGCTCAGGGGGGTCCATAAGGCCTCCCGGATGTGGATAGTGCGAATAAACAAGGAATAGGAATCAAGTACTCGGGGTCCTACGGGACACAAGTGAGCATGAAAAAAACCAAATAGCAGATATTGCTCACCGGTGCCTCTTCCATTAGTTATCCCATTACTACACAGTTTATGTTGTTTAGGTACCTCATTATTTATCAGACACTCACACACCCTACACATGCTTTTCTATGACTCGCATGGCTCAAACAACTCCTGTAGTAATGGCTCATGGGATGGAGGAACAAGCTTCAGTGGGGTTTAAAAGTAAAGGCTATGCAGTACATTGGGATTCAATTTAATGCAATCGCGACTCAATGATGCAAGAATAAGATAGAAGCAATAGGTATTATATGTATGCAAGCATGTGGTAGTGCTTGCCTGGCAGCTCAGTTGAAGCGAGAGATGGATCTGGGTAGTACTCCTGTGATTCCTGGTAATTCTCCTGCTGGGCGTCTATTCGAAGAAGAACCAAACAAACAAGGGCCAACATGAATAAAGTGCACAAGCATATGAATTAAAATGCGACAAGCAAACAAGCATGCCACGATGAATGATGCACAATTTACATGGCATTAAAGTAGCATGGCATGGTGAGGTGTGGGGTACAAGAATAAAGCATTTTAATATTTATTTAATCAATTTTTATTGCCATAAACAGTTCAGATATTTAATAATGACATGATGCAAGCTTCAATTCAGAACAAGGACTGCATAGATAGAACAGGCTCGTCGCGCTGATCGATTTAGACATATTATTTGCCCAAATTGGAGTTATAGAATTAAAGTTATTAATTTATTAAGAGAAGGGCATTTATTGTAATTTTAGTCATCTCGAAATTTTAATGTGTTCAAATAATATTTTGAGTGGCATATTTGGATTCCTAACATTTTTGTGATTCCAAAACATATATCATTTGTATTATTTGGATTTGTATTATAAAAGTTATTTAAAATCTGATTTGAATTTGAATTTAAACAATTTTTGAATTTGTTTTGTTTAAACAGCTAAACGGGGAAACTTTTTACACCCAGGAGAATTCGACCCAAGCCACTGACGGGTGGGCCGCTGCTGACTGGGGCCACGCGCGCGGAAAAAGGCTTTTCTCACCTTGGCCTTAGCTAGCCTCTGCGATTGACAGGTGGGCCAGCGACTAGAGGCCCACGTGACAGCGGCTGAGCACGCAGCGGCTGACCGGTGGGGACGCACTGGACCGCGGGTTAGGGCACGAAACTACGGGTGCATTTTAGCAAAAGTGTACAGCGGCTAGCAGGTGGGGTAGGCTGGACCGCGGGTTGAGCGCGACATAAAAAGAGGGGGGTTTCTGTAAAATGGTCACGACCCACTGTTTATCTGTTTCCTCTGTCAAAACTGACAGGCCGATGCTCGACTGACAGAGCGCGGTGCGCGCGGGGGCTCGACCTCGCGACCTGCGGGGTGCGCGACGAGGGCCTGTGCCAGTACGGTGGGCTACGGGATGGTGACAGGAGAGTAGGCGCGGCCTAGGTATGCCGTTGCGCGACGCGCCGGCATGCCAACGCCCGCGGCCATGGCGCACAGCGGGTGTTCGGTGAAAGGAACGGCGACGCTAGATGGCGATAGCGAGACGGAGGTTGTCAGGGAGGGAGAGGGTCGTACCGCGGCGAGATTGGTGTGGTCAGATCGGCCCAGGAGGCGCTGTAACGACGAGGACGCAGAGGCCGGGGGAGATTAGGGTTTCGGCGACGTCGTCATGTTGCGGCTGCTGGGGGCCTTCTCCTCCTCGCTAGCGCGTACGAGGCGATGTAGGGGAACGTCCTTGGTCTCCTCGTCCACCTCCACAACGTGCACGCCGGCAGGAACGACGAGACGCAGGGGTACTGGCGGTGACTGGCGGCAAGATCTGGCGACGGTGAAGAAGAAGGAGAGGAGAGGCAGGCGTTGGTGGTGGATCTGGCGAGGCATAGGAGGCGTGGGGAAAAAGTACAAGGCGAGGGAGAGGGCGAGGTAGCGTGTGGGCACGGGGCAGAGATAAAGGTGGCTTCGGCCACCTTTCTCCACCTCCTCTGACGTGCTCGAGCTGGCTCGGCGTGAGCAAGGCAGGTGCAGGGAGAGGGGCTGCAGGTGGGCCAGGTAGGGACGGCGTGGTTGTGGGCTGGCACGGAAGGTAGAGAAAGAGAGAGGAGAGGGGGCTCGGGTGGCTCGGCTAGGTTAGGAGAAGCTCGGGTTAGCTAGGGCTAGGGTTAGGAGAGGGGGGTAGATGGGGTGTGGGACCAGGGAGAGAGGGTGGCCAGGTGGCCATCATGGTAGAGAGAGAGGTTAAGGTTAAGGGTTAGGGTTTAGTTAAGAAAAATTAGGGTTTGAGGTGAGAGGGTGTGTTAGGGTTTGATTTAGAAATTTTAGGTGTTTAACACATGCCTATAGATCAAGTCAAGATGAAGGAGTGAGGGAGTGTGTAGGGGTTAAAAGATGCATGATCATGACATGGGCAAGTGTAAAGGAGAAAGAAAACAATGTGGGTAGTTTCTCATATGATCATGCATGAAGAAAAATAAATGGTGTTGATGAGATGATGGGGATGGTGGAGATGGATGGAGATGATCCACAAAGAAAAGAACCAATAAAACCAAGAGGAATCAAATGGGCTAAAGGTGGTGGTACTCTTGCATGGCCCATGCAAAAATAATAAATGCCATGTTTTATTTTGTGAAAACAATAATAATAATATGGCATTATTCTTATGCATTCCCAAGAAGTGGAAATAAAGTCCAAGCAAAAAGGAAGTTAGGATTAGATCCACCCCACCCACATGAGCTAGAATAAAATCAAAAGAAAAAGAAATACAAGCTCATGGATAATGAGATGGTGGAATTATAAGGTGGTGACAAGAAAGGTGGTGGAGTGGAATAAAAGATATGCCCCCAACTCAATTTGGGCACCAAGCGTTTATCAAGATTCAAATACAAATTACCAAGAGCTAAATACAATAATAATGCATATGAGAGAAGAACCAAAAGGATAAAGGTTTTATATGATGCTCAAATGCAAGGTGGCATGATGACATGAGCATGATATAATTATGATGCAACAATTATCTGTAAGGAGTAGCCATTATCTTACTAGACCAAGTAGCATTACAATTGTTAGACAATTGGGGTGCTACAACTCTCCCCCACTAAACAGGAATCTCGCCCCGAGATTCTAGGAAGAAGAAGACTCAACGAGGGTAGGATACTTGGCACGGAGCTCATCTTCACGTTCCCAAGTGGCTTCATCAACGGAATGGTGCGACCACTGCACCTTGCAGAACTTGATGGACTTGTTGCGAGTCCTTCTTTCTACGACTCCAAGAATTTTTATGGGGTGTTCTTGATAAGATAGATCTTCTTGGAGATTGATGAGTTCATGGTCCACGGTCCTGCCGGGATCCTTGAAGCACTTCTTGAGTTGAGAGATGTGGAAAACATCATGGACTTTGAGTTGTTCAGGGAGCTCAAGAGCATAAGCAACTTCTCCTCTCCTTCCACGAATTTTGAAAGGACCGATGTATCTAGGAGCCAGCTTTCCTTTGATACCAAAACGGTGCGTGCCTCTCATGGGAGTGACACGAAGGTAAACGAGATCACCAGGGACATACTCCATGTCCGTGTGCTTTCTGTCATAATTGCTCTTCTGGCGACTTTGAGCAATCTTCAGGTTTTCAAGAATGATGTGAACTTTCTCCTCCGCTTGAGTTACAATGTCGGGGCCAAACAATATTCTTTCACCTGCTCCCGACCAACCAATCGGAGTTCTGCATTTGCGACCATAGAGTGCCTCGAATGGTGCCATCTTTAGACTTTTCTGGAAACTGTTGTTGTAAGAGAATTCAGCATAAGGAAGACATTCTTCCCACTTCATGCCGAAAGAGATAACGCAAGCACGGAGCATATCTTCTAGAATCTGATTGATCCTTTCAACTTGTCCTTGCGACTGAGGGTGGTAAGCCATGCTGAAGTTTAATTTTGTTCCCAAAGCATTTTGGAAATTTCCCCAGAACTTGGAAGTGAAGATGCTTCCACGGTCTGAACTGATCTCAAGAGGAACTCCATACAGAGAGACAATTATGTTGATATAGAGCTCAGCCAACTGAATTGCAGAAATTGCTTCCTTGACTGGAAAGAAGTGAGCTACTTTGGAAAGCCTGTCAATGACACCAAAAATTGCATTGTTGCCCTTCTGCGACCTTGGAAAACCAGTGATGAAGTCCATCTCTACTTTCTCCCATTTCCACTCCGTAGGATTCAATGGCTGTAGAAGACCGGAGGGTTTCTGATGGACAGCTTTAACTCTGCAACAAACATCGCACTCCGAGACATACTTGGCACAATATCGTTTCAAACCAGGCCACCAATATTGTGTTTTTAAGTCCATGTACATCTTAGTGCTGCCGGGGTGGATAGAAAGAACAGAATCATGCGCCTCCTTGAGAACTAGCTCTCTTAAACCCGGGTAGTTCGGAACAAACATCCGGTGTTCAAAGAAAAGAGTGCCTTGGTCGTCTACGTGGAAAGACTCATACTTCGGAAGCTGAATGTTGGAGATGATCTTTTTAGTATAAGGATCCCCAAGCTGAATGGAACGAACTTTTTCTTCCAAGAGCGGTGTTGCTAGAAGGTTCAGAAGACACCCTTGATCCACAATTTCAAGGTTGAGCTTGCGGAATTCCTCGCACAAGAGAGGCTGTTGTTCTTCCACCATGAGATTGTTGACATAAGCTTTTCGGCTGAGAGCATCGGCCATGACATTGGCTTTGCCCGGGGTGTAGTTGATGGTCAAATCGAAATCATTGATTGTTTCAATCCACCTCCTCTGACAAAGGTTGAGATCAGGCTGTGTGAAGATATACTTCAGACTCTTATGATCAGAAAAGATCTCACAACGGTTGCCAAGCAAGTAATGCCTCCATACTTTCAAAGCAAAGACAACTGCTGCGAGTTCGAGGTCATGTGTAGGATAGTTGATCTCATGCGTCTTCAACTGTCAAGAGGCATAAGCAACAACTTGTTTTTCTTGCATAAGGACCGCACCCAATCCTTGCAATGAGGCGTCACAGAATATCTGGAAAGGCTTTGATGTATCTGGAGGAACCAAGACTGGTGTGGAAGTGAGCTATCTTTGAGTGTTTCAAAGCTTGCTTGACATGCAGGAGTCCAAAGGTATTTCTTGCCTTTCTTGAGGAGATCGGTAAGAGGCTTCGCAATCTTCGAGAATTTTTGAATGAAGCGACGGCAGTAACTAGCCAAACTAAGGAAACTCCGGACTTCTTTGACATTTATGGGTGGAAGCCAGTCCATAATTGTCTTAATAGTTTCTGGGTTGACGGCAATGCCCTTGGCAGAGATGACGTGACCAAGGTAGGTGACTTGAGGCAGCCAGAATTCACACTTGGAGAACTTTGCATACAGGCGGTTCTCACGAAGCTTGTTTAGGACACACCGAAGGTGTTCTTCATGTTCTTCCTTTGACTTAGAATAGACTAGAATGTCATCCAGATAGACCACAACGAACTTATCAAGATACTCCATGAAAACCGAGTTCATAAGCCTCGAGAAGGTGGCAGGTGCGTTGGTGAGACCGAAAGACATGACCGTGTACTCATACAGACCATAGCGGGTGGTGAAAGCTGTTTTAGGAACATCTTCCTTGCGAATCTTGATTTGATGATATCCACTTCTCAAATCGAGCTTAGAGAATACCACAGCTCCAGCTAGCTGATCGAAGAGATCATTAATCCGTGGAAGGGGATATTTATTCTTGATTGTTTTAGCATTGAGTGCCCGATAGTCAACACAAAGTCTATCAGTCTTGTATCGCTTCTTCACAAAGATGGTTGGACTATCCCAAGAAGAAGTAATGTGCTGAATGAAACCCAACTTCTCTTGTTCATCCAACTGACGTTTGAGTTCAGCCAACTTAGCAGGACCCATTTTATAAGGCCGCTTGGAGATAGGAGCGGTACCAGGTTCAAGTTCAATGACAAACTCAACCTCGCGATCCGGAGGCATACCCGGTAACTCTTCAGGAAAGACATCTGGGAACTCACAGACTATAGGAACACTCTGAATACCTTCCATAGCATCATCATTCAGAGCCGCCAAAGAATAAAGCTGAATTGCAGGAGTCAGACTTGGAGAATAGACTATATGGCCTTCAGGAATTTTCAGAGAAACCGAACGTTCAACACAATCAAGCACAGCTGCATTTGCTGTTAACCAATCCATGCCCAAGATAACATCAATATCAGAATTGCCTAGAATAATTAAGGAAGCCGGAAACGAAGAACCACCAATCTCAATTTGATTGTTATGGCTGATTTTGGAAGATGCCATTGTTGCTCTAGGAGAAAGGACCATTAACCGTTTAGGGAGAGGATCCATTGCTAACTCATTCTCATTTGCAAACTTGTGAGAAACAAAAGAATGTGATGCACCCGAATCAAACAAAACTCGTGCAGGAACTGAGTTAACAGGAAGCATACCCATCACAACTCCAGGTGCATGCTCAGCTTGAGCGACGTTGTCACAGTTGGCACGAGCAACCGTAGACCCAAGCTTGGTGTTGATGTTGAGAGCCCGAGGTGGAGGTGCACGAACCATAGAAGAACTTGCCGCAGGTCTTGGAGGTGGTGGTGGAAGAGCTTTGTTGTTCATTGGACAATTCCAGTGCTGATGCCTAGTGTTTCCACAAGTATAGCAAGCACCAGGTGGACGTGGAGCAACGTAGCCAGGGACTCCGCCAGGCGCTCCAGGGTAGTTGTGGTTGTAGCCCCTGGGAGCCACAGTAAAGGAGTTTGGTGGCCTTGATGCGTAGCTTGACGGTCTTGGTGGAGCAGGGAGCGACAGTGGGGTGCTAGGAACCCAGACACGACGCTTAGAAGGAGCTATCATAGCAGAAGAGCTTGCTGTATCACGGCTGTGTTTCTTTGACTCCTCAAACACTTGCCTACTTGCTTCTTCCTGCAGAGCTGTGTGTTGGAGTTCCAGAAAAGACGCCGGCCTTGCATGAGTGATTGCATATTTGATGGAAGCATTGAGGCCTTGCCGGAACCTCTTTTGCTTCTTCTTGTCATCAGAGATCTCATCGCCACCATAACGAGAAAGGTTCATGAAGTTTCTGATGTAGGTATTGACATTGTCAGTGCCCTACTTCAGGTTGAGAAACACTTCCTTCATCCTTTCCATGACAATTTCTGATAGATATTGCTCTTTGAAAGCAGCAGTGAATTGCTCCCAAGTAGGCTGAAAACCAGAGAGATCTGCCTTGAGGTAATTTTCCCACCATAGAGCTGCATATCCCTTCAGAAGGTGAGTGGCACATTTGACCCATTCTTGCTCGGGAACATCCGCAGTCATCAGCAACCTTGCCACTTCACGCAGCCAATCATCCGCATCAAGTGGCTGATCAGACACCTCAAATTGGTGTGGGTTGAACTTGAGAAAACTCTTGATGTCTCCTCGCTTGGGAGGTGGAGGTAGCGGAACAAACTCATTCCTCCTCACGCTTTCCTCGAAGCGTTGCTGGTTCTGCTGCATAGTGCCCAAAGCATTTGCAATACTTGCCAAAGCAGCCCCAAGTTCAGGTGGTATGTCCTCCTCAGAACGGCGTGGTGGTGCCATCCTGTGATTGATATAAAACACAAGTCAGTACTATAATGGAGAATGATAATAATCCAAAATAGTACCAAAATGGAATTAACCAAGATTAAAGGATGCAATTCACTGAGATGATATTAAAATATCAACAAATTTCAAGGCAACTAGAAGATATTAAGCATAACGCACATGACTGAACAAGGAGTGTGGTACACAAACTAACAAAGAAAAAATTTCCGCAAATTTCGGCATTAAAATACCACTATATGCGCAAAACCACTTAACGAATCAAGATTAGTAACTCTACTAGTTCAATATACAAGAGCAATGATAAAAGTAGTGGTATGGTCGCGACTCCATCCCGCACTCAAATCATTACTCCGCACATGAATAAGTAAAACACATATCCCAATACCTTCTTTTAAGATGAACCTAAAAATTGGTAACTACGAAAAAGAACACCCCAACAAGATAACGTCGGATAACAAAGAGTAAGATAGATCGCATCTGTATACAACAAATCAGAATAGATCGCGTCGGTTTACAAAGGCCTGTCGGTATGGAATGTACCAATAGTTGATAACCAAAGGCAGATAGTGACAACATTTGGATGCAACAGATAGACAAGGAATTCACACACACACACACAACCTATGGGACTACGGAACCAGAACACGTGAATCCTAGTTGTAATTTTTAGGAGAGGATTGAAAACATTACACTTCCTTACCAGAAAAGGGTGGGTGGGTGGGTAAGAAGAAAAATGGAAGCAGTCCTACTCTCACGTTTGTTTTTCCCTAGTATACATAACTACCAAAAATATTTGCTAGACTGACAACGACCATTTTGGCTGAGACCCTGAAGGGCGGGATGGCTCTGATACCAATTGTAACTACCTCGGTGAATTACGCTCTTAGTTACATGCCTGGATGAACGAAAGTGGTTAAAATAGTACGGTGGGGCCCAGGGCCACTCATGGTAGACCTTTCGACTGTCCTAACCACTTTCAGAACATCGGGACAAGAACGAGCGGCGTAATCGGCAGGCGAAGGGATCAACTACATACACAAATGAGTATGTATGCAAGCCACATACAACAGTCCTCAGAGCCATTCCATCTAAAAGAAATAGAAATATTGCAACGCCATACGACAAGATTCAAATATCCTAGATAGAGATAATAATTTAGGATAGCTCCTCATACAACAAACATCAGAGTATCAGGCGGAAGCGGAAAACAAGATCCGAGTTCGGATAAGAAGCAAATCGGCATAAGATGCCACATGAATAAACACATCCCGTCCACAGATCTCACGGATCCCTGTTCCCAGAATCTCTACACCGAGTGATCGTTGGCCACATCATCTGTCTCCTCCACCCAGTATCCATCTTGCGAATACGCCTGTTCATCTGAATCAAACAATTTATCGTGTGAGACCCTAGGGGTACTCAGCAAGTCTTTATGCCACTAAAGGGGACACAACCTGGGGTGACGCAATTGCAGCATAAGATAATATCTAACAATTCTATAGATACTCGCTAACCATCCGCCTAACCAATGATAGACGGATGTCCGTGAAATAAGAACAACAGTTATAACAGTATAATTAACAGATCCATCCTCCTCCTCGCTTACCAACGAGGAAGCGGACGAACAACCCCCATCATCCGTTGGCAGTTATATTGACCATTCCATGAGCATTGCACTATTTACTAGTCAAGTACTTAGTCAATTTAAAAGCGGTACTTTAGTTATACTTGTCTATGATCGAGAAACTGTGCTCCAAGTCGTCCATAACCGCGGACACGGCTTTCAGAAAGATTTACCCTGCAGGGGTGCACGAATAGCAACACACACTCGATCAACCTTGGAAAAACCAAATCAAAAACCAACGAGGCATTCACGACAAAGCAATCACAGGATTCATAAATATTTCAGGGGGCCACCCCATTAAGCTACCCGCAACAAAGTTGGCCGGCTCCGAGACGGACCCAAGGTTTGCGTCAATGGCTGTAAACGACTGGGAACCCGAAAGTGTGACTGGGCTTGTCGATACCGCGAAAACACTCCGCATCCAAAATAGTACAGGTGCTCCACGCACAATCTTAAATAAAACAGTAAAGCATGGCATAAGTACAGGATAGTAACAAAGCCCCAAACTACTTTGTGGCCCCAAGAAATAGGAATGAATCAAGCTTTGGCTCAGGGGGGTCCATAAGGCCTCCCGGATGTGGATAGTGCGAATAAACAAGGAATAGGAATCAAGTACTCGGGGTCCTACGGGACACAAGTGAGCATGAAAAAAACCAAATAGCAGATATTGCTCACCGGTGCCTCTTCCATTAGTTATCCCATTACTACACAGTTTATGTTGTTTAGGTACCTCATTATTTATCAGACACTCACACACCCTACACATGCTTTTCTATGACTCGCATGGCTCAAACAACTCCTGTAGTAATGGCTCATGGGATGGAGGAACAAGCTTCAGTGGGGTTTAAAAGTAAAGGCTATGCAGTACATTGGGATTCAATTTAATGCAATCGCGACTCAATGATGCAAGAATAAGATAGAAGCAATAGGTATTATATGTATGCAAGCATGTGGTAGTGCTTGCCTGGCAGCTCAGTTGAAGCGAGAGATGGATCTGGGTAGTACTCCTGTGATTCCTGGTAATTCTCCTGCTGGGCGTCTATTCGAAGAAGAACCAAACAAACAAGGGCCAACATGAATAAAGTGCACAAGCATATGAATTAAAATGCGACAAGCAAACAAGCATGCCACGATGAATGATGCACAATTTACATGGCATTAAAGTAGCATGGCATGGTGAGGTGTGGGGTACAAGAATAAAGCATTTTAATATTTATTTAATCAATTTTTATTGCCATAAACAGTTCAGATATTTAATAATGACATGATGCAAGCTTCAATTCAGAACAAGGACTGCATAGATAGAACAGGCTCGTCGCGCTGATCGATTTAGACATATTATTTGCCCAAATTGGAGTTATAGAATTAAAGTTATTAATTTATTAAGAGAAGGGCATTTTATTGTAATTTTAGTCATCTCGAAATTTTAATGTGTTCAAATAATATTTTGAGTGGCATATTTGGATTCCTAACATTTTTGTGATTCCAAAACATATATCATTTGTATTATTTGGATTTGTATTATAAAAGTTATTTAAAATCTGATTTGAATTTGAATTTAAACAATTTTTGAATTTGTTTTGTTTAAACAGCTAAACGGGGAAACTTTTTACACCCAGGAGAATTCGACCCAAGCCACTGACGGGTGGGCCGCTGCTGACTGGGGCCACGCGCGCGGAAAAAGGCTTTTCTCACCTTGGCCTTAGCTAGCCTCTGCGATTGACAGGTGGGCCAGCGACTAGAGGCCCACGTGACAGCGGCTGAGCACGCAGCGGCTGACCGGTGGGGACGCACTGGACCGCGGGTTAGGGCACGAAACTACGGGTGCATTTTAGCAAAAAGTGTACAGCGGCTAGCAGGTGGGGTAGGCTGGACCGCGGGTTGAGCGCGACATAAAAAGAGGGGGTTTCTGTAAAATGGTCACGACCCACTGTTTATCTGTTTCCTCTGTCAAAACTGACAGGCCGATGCTCGACTGACAGAGCGCGGTGCGCGCGGGGCTCGACCTCGCGACCTGCGGGGTGCGCGACGAGGGCCTGTGCCAGTACGGTGGGCTACGGGATGGTGACAGGAGAGTAGGCGCGGCCTAGGTATGCCGTTGCGCGACGCGCCGGCATGCCAACGCCCGCGGCCATGGCGCACAGCGGGTGTTCGGTGAAAGGAACGGCGACGCTAGATGGCGATAGCGAGACGGAGGTTGTCAGGGAGGGAGAGGGTCGTACCGCGGCGAGATTGGTGTGGTCAGATCGGCCCAGGAGGCGCTGTAACGACGAGGACGCAGAGGCCGGGGGAGATTAGGGTTTCGGCGACGTCGTCATGTTGCGGCTGCTGGGGGCCTTCTCCTCCTCGCTAGCGCGTACGAGGCGATGTAGGGGAACGTCCTTGGTCTCCTCGTCCACCTCCACAACGTGCACGCCGGCAGGAACGACGAGACGCAGGGGTACTGGCGGTGACTGGCGGCAAGATCTGGCGACGGTGAAGAAGAAGGAGAGGAGAGGCAGGCGTTGGTGGTGGATCTGGCGAGGCATAGGAGGCGTGGGGAAAAAGTACAAGGCGAGGGAGAGGGCGAGGTAGCGTGTGGGCACGGGGCAGAGATAAAGGTGGCTTCGGCCACCTTTCTCCACCTCCTCTGACGTGCTCGAGCTGGCTCGGCGTGAGCAAGGCAGGTGCAGGGAGAGGGGCTGCAGGTGGGCCAGGTAGGGACGGCGTGGTTGTGGGCTGGCACGGAAGGTAGAGAAAGAGAGAGGAGAGGGGGCTCGGGTGGCTCGGCTAGGTTAGGAGAAGCTCGGGTTAGCTAGGGCTAGGGTTAGGAGAGGGGGGTAGATGGGGTGTGGGACCAGGGAGAGAGGGTGGCCAGGTGGCCATCATGGTAGAGAGAGAGGTTAAGGTTAAGGGTTAGGGTTTAGTTAAGAAAAATTAGGGTTTGAGGTGAGAGGGTGTGTTAGGGTTTGATTTAGAAATTTTAGGTGTTTAACACATGCCTATAGATCAAGTCAAGATGAAGGAGTGAGGGAGTGTGTAGGGGTTAAAAGATGCATGATCATGACATGGGCAAGTGTAAAGGAGAAAGAAAACAATGTGGGTAGTTTCTCATATGATCATGCATGAAGAAAAATAAATGGTGTTGATGAGATGATGGGGATGGTGGAGATGGATGGAGATGATCCACAAAGAAAAGAACCAATAAAACCAAGAGGAATCAAATGGGCTAAAGGTGGTGGTACTCTTGCATGGCCCATGCAAAAATAATAAATGCCATGTTTTATTTTGTGAAAACAATAATAATAATATGGCATTATTCTTATGCATTCCCAAGAAGTGGAAATAAAGTCCAAGCAAAAAGGAAGTTAGGATTAGATCCACCCCACCCACATGAGCTAGAATAAAATCAAAAGAAAAAGAAATACAAGCTCATGGATAATGAGATGGTGGAATTATAAGGTGGTGACAAGAAAGGTGGTGGAGTGGAATAAAAGATATGCCCCCAACTCAATTTGGGCACCAAGCGTTTATCAAGATTCAAATACAAATTACCAAGAGCTAAATACAATAATAATGCATATGAGAGAAGAACCAAAAGGATAAAGGTTTTATATGATGCTCAAATGCAAGGTGGCATGATGACATGAGCATGATATAATTATGATGCAACAATTATCTGTAAGGAGTAGCCATTATCTTACTAGACCAAGTAGCATTACAATTGTTAGACAATTGGGGTGCTACAATACCCCACGGTTCGGGAATACTCCATACATGGTCGGGATACTCCCGGACCAATGATCAACAGAGGGACCTGGATGGCCATGTGACCCTTGTGCATTCCACGAAGATCTTTCGTCGTTTGAACCAGGACAGTTGTGTCTTATTCCTTTTGTCTCTCGATACTTGCATTGCCCGAGATCTGATCAATGACATCACCATGTCGTGTTCAATCTTGTTACTGAGCAATGCTACTTGACCCGTTTCGACAAGTGATATCCCTGTGATCAAATCACATGATGCGCAACTATTGGATATAACTTCTCTGAGTGGGCCCTCGAGTATCTTTCCGTCACACGGATGGACAAATCCCGCTCTTGACATATATTGCCTCTACTGTTCCTCCGAATACCTGAACACACCTTTATGATCATTGTATTACCAAGTGAAGTTTGATGCTATCTAAGCACTCTCAGGAGACAGTGGTTGACATAGCCTCACGGTCTAAAGAATAATCTACGAGGTCTATTCTAATCATCGTAACTTGAACTTTGTGACATGATCGGGTCACGATGTTTAGGTTGGGTATTGGTTCATCATCTCATTATCCGAATAAGTTCACTCCATTTCCAACTGGCATAAATGCCACATGATGAGGAAACCTTGATCATCTGTTGACCAATGAACCAGTGACTAGAGTTTCACCAAGAATCCCTTGTTGTTTTTATATCACACGTGTATCGACGTTTCCTTTGAATACAGTTATAGCATGATATAAAACTTAATCATAAACTTTATGAAATATGATAATAATCCTTATTATTTGTCTCTAGGGCATATTTCCAACACTTGGGTGTTAGGGAGTTCGAACCTAGGATTTTTTTGTTTTCTGCTACGGAACCCTTCAGTGGTATCAGAGCCAATCTATGCGTAGGAGTACTGTACAACCAGTATGCACAAGTATTGTGCGGGCATTTACCCCTTAGTTGTTACCCTCTAACGTGTACTTGTTTATATCGTTGTATTGTTTGATGAAGCGGCTCAGACCGACCTTACACGTATTTGTATGCGAGACAGGTTCCACGCTCAACGTACGGCTTGCTCCATATAAGTGGCTAGCGGGTGTCTATCTTTCATTCAATAGTTGATATAGCATTTACAACAGAGGTCCCCGAAAGGGGTGTAGTAGAGACAACTTTTAGATCCATGTTGTGGTTGGTTTTTTGTAGATCAGAAACGGTTCCATTGCGAAAGCCCTAACAACCACGTAAAACTTGCAATAGATAAAGTAGAGGCGTCTAACTTTATTTTGTAGGAGGGCATGTGATTTGATATGGTCATGGTCATTATGAAGGTAAAGTACTTTACTTTTCTATTACTAAGTATTATAGTAATAGTCATCGTTCCGATGGACGACCGGGTGGTGGCGTTGTGGACTTGGTCTCAAACCAGGGGCAAGATGGAGATCGTGACGGAGTGCTTGATGGAGATCAAGGCGCAAGAAGAAGGACCATATCATATCACAATATACATGTGATGTTGATACCTGTTTTACATCTTATCGTATGCTAGTATTAGATACTCAATGGTAGCAGATAAGATAATCCCCAAGTAATTCCAATGATAGTGTTCCCCTTGTGTGTGCACCACCAAGAAAGTTGTCCATTATGAGGTAGGCCGTGATGACCGGGTGTCAGACATATCTGCGTTTGTATACAGTGGGTGTAAGCCATGTTGCATTGCAAATACACACAAGTTAGATTTGGCGAGCCTATCATGTCAGACACGGGGATCGGAACACAAGAGATCGAAAGATCGAGCATGAGTCACATGGTTTATGTGATTGACATTGGGGAGTGTCTAACTTTGAAACTGCATTGCTAGCCATGATGATCAGGGGTGGTGTAGCGGATTAGGATCGTGTGATCACTAAAATCATCTAGGAGATGACAATTTTAGTGGGAGCTCAATTAGGATTGAACTCATATTATGAACTTAGTCTAGATGTCTGTTTGCAAATACCTTGGGAGATCATGGCCTATCCCATCGAGGTCCTTTGCGACCATGGGAAATTTATTGCTTGATGTAGAACTTAGCAAAATGGTCCAACTTCATAGATTAATACCCACGCCTGAGGGATATCCTCGTAAAAGGTGATCTTCTCTTCTTTATACAATAACCATTAGGAGATAATCCGATGACTCCACAATGTTTGTGTTTTCTGCATAATCATCCAATAAGCCATTGTCCATTTGATGGAGAGTTGGATTACAATCTTGTATTCTGCAAGATCAGGCATATAAAGTATGAGCTGTTGGATGAGTTTTCCTCCATGATGGATGAAAAGATAATATTTGGGGAAAAACTTAGCGATCTTGCATTAGAGTTGTGAACTCTCAGAAGGGCTTGATTGCAATGTAGGTCATGAATTAAAATGGTATATGTTAGATATACAAAGTTATAAATGTAATTCTTGCCAAACTTGTTGCAGTTTACATAAGTATTGGATACTTGTCCTGTTTTGTGAAAACATGATGGTCTGCTTGAGAATTGCTGGAATTGAGGCAATGTAGCTTGATGGCAGCAAGCAAGACAGTTGATGGCCGACATCACCCCTTTCCCCAAAGGTTTATCATTTGGATTAGTGGACTTGAATATAATTTTGTAATTCTTATTTTTGTGTCTTTCTTTTGGCAAGACGATTGTTCATATGAAGAAGTTACAAGCTAGTTGTATTGTTCTTATGAATACTACCTTTATGGTCACACTACGATTATAAATGAGTTATTATCATCACTATGTTAATGATAATAGTTTAAACATTTATAAAGGGTTAGAATGATAAAGGATATCCAAAGTTTAATGATGACATGACACTATAGTTTAAGTCATTTTGGTTATTGCATGTTTTTCATAATAAATGAAGATCGGGGTCTTAGATGCTTAATCTAGAGACTTTGCAAAACCATGCCTCATTGGGCAGAATGACTAAGACTCCGCATTCTGGTAAAATGGTGATATGCGAAGAAATGTTGAACTTTATGCATAGTGATGTATCGTATTTTCAACAAATAGTGGAAATCATTATTTATACTTCATGTTGAAATTTATACATAGTGATGTATCGTATTTTCAACAAATAGTGGAAATCATTATTTCACACTTCATTGTGGATTTAAGTGAACATGAGTATTTACTTAATGAAACATAAGTTTGAAACTGTTTTAAATTGTTTAAAAGATTTCAAAGTGAAGGAGGATATTGAATTAACAAGAATACAAAAGTCTCTTTGATTTGATCGACATGACTTAAGTATTTATTTTAATTTTAGCATAAATGGACATGTGAAAGAGGTTTCACAAATTATGATAATAGGGCAAATTCAAAGTGTATTGAAATGTCAAAATATCATAGTCATTATGTATTAGATACAAATGGTATAATATTATCTCTTATCGGGGTTATAGTTATCATTTAGAGTTAGAGATCGAAATGAGAAAACACTCGGTTGACATACAAAGGAACATCTAAAGATTCATGGAAATATGACCATAAGAGTTATCACATGTTCGAGTTTCTAGAGGTTTCGATAATTCGAAATTGTGGCGAATAAACAAGTCTTTGTAGCGTATTCTTAGGCGACTATGAATACATGTTCCACAAGGTGCAAACCTGCTATTGTCCAAAGTTAATGTATCTTGATGAAGATACATGTGGAAGAGAGTAAAAGATCAAAACAAGGTATTTGACCTTACCTCCTGATTGTTGAGTAGCGCAGTGAAATTTGTTTCATGAAACCGAACTCTACAAATAGAGGAAAAAATGATAATGATCATAAAGTTTCAGCAAATACTTTTACTAAAGAAATTAGGATTCAACAATATATACTCTGCAAGTTCCTGGAAATATATTATTGATTCACTTGTCATGTTTATGAACAAGACATTCCTACGAATTACAAAGAAGCATGATGGACCTAAGTGCGAGAAATGACTAGGAGTCATAAAATCATATATTAAGTTACATTTAAGATTGCAAAGTAATATGTTACTTGATCTTATTAAGTAAAGAAGTTTACTTGATATTTCTGATTGACTTCAAAGTCATAAGATGGAAATGAAACTTAATGGAGACGTAAAGCTCGATTTGTCATAAATTATGGACAAATTCAAAGAGTTGACTACAAATGTAGCGATGCTTAAGTCTATTGTATTTACACCAGAAATATATGGATATTGAAGTCTCGTAACTAGAATTCTTGATTTGATGATGATCAAAGAATTTTGGAATGTCCAAGGTTATCGAGAGGACCTGCATTTGAGTGGGCTCTATTTAGCTTGGCCAAATCTTAATATGTAAGAGACATATTTTGAGTGGGATATAAGTAACTTGGCTAAATCTTAATATGTAGTTAACATATTTTGAGTGGGAGCTAAGTGAAATCTCAGGATCTCATATATGGATGCCATATTTGAGTGGGAGCGTGAAATCATTCTGAGATATGTGGACAACATATATGAATGATGTGATTGGTATTGATAAGATTTAAGTTAGTAAATATGAATGAAGTTGAACAAGTTATTAAACAATGAGATCTATCAAGATAGATTGGTAAGTTTAATAAACATCATAGTCGAGTGCTCCCTGGACTTGATTCTGAAGATGTTCAGAATATTCTAGATAAAGATTCTGAAGTAGTTCAGAATGGAACAAGGAAAAGAAAGAGGTTATTACTTATATGAAGCATTGAGTTAGTCTTGGTATTACAACCATGGTTAAAAGAAAGAAAGAGAAGTGTTGCATCTCCTATGCCTCAGTCATAGCTTCTTCCATACAACCATATTGTATACTCGACGTAATGTGACCCGAGGTTCTGGTTGGAAGGAGAAGCTCTTAAATGTAAGAACATGTCTTGAAGTGATTCTTGAGTTAATCACCAAACTAGAATTAAGTTTGTCCTGAAAAGGCAAGAAGTAAATTAAGGCGCATAGTTGCTTTTCATGCACTAGGATCTACATAGATATAGAAGTATAAGGGATCCATCTGACGCGATGTATATTGTTGCGGCAGGACTAGTTTGTCTTTTCGCAGAGGGTGTGTCCCAGGGCACAATGCCCATGAGAAAGCTCGTTGTGGCTGATCTAACGTCACTGCTGGCTCCTGTATACAGACCTCACTCTATTGCCATAACTACTATATATACACACAAAGGAGTGCGAAGTGTGTTTCAACATTTACATGACAACAGTGAAAGCGACCGTCACGGTAAATACTATAAACAAAGTCTCACTTTGTCACCAAAGGAATACTTCAACCCATTATGAGATAATGGTATGAATGTCAAAGTTAGGAAGATATTAACGATTTGCAAATACATAATGATCTGGTAAAACAGAACATGGACATGGCGTTTTCCATAAGCGCATGATCAATAAACGTATATGTGATATGGTTTATGATGAGTAAACTACGAGCTAGATTATTTGTACTCTAGTGCAAGTGGGAGACTGAAGGAGATATGCCCTAGAGGCAAATAATAAATAGGTTTTTATTGTCCTGTCCCAATTAGTTCATAATAGTTTCATACTGTGCTATAACTATATTAATACGAAACATTAATACACGTGTGGTATGTAAACAAACCAAGTCTCTAGTTACCTATAGCGAACTAGTTCATTGGTCATGAGGATGATTTAGGGTTTTGAGATCATGGGCATTTATGCCAATTGAGAATGAGGTCATGTCATTAGTTGAATGATGTGATAGACAAACAACCCAACAAATTGTATCATAATGAGATCTAGTTACAAAGTTCACCATTAATGATAAACTAAGGAAATCTCGCAGCCTGATCCTTAGACTGTAAGATAATGCAAATCACCATTCTGGGGGGAGCTTAGATGGTTATCAAGTATCATTCCGTGACTAGATGATCAAAAAGGTGCCACTCAGGTTTTCCAAAGGGGCGTGTAGAGAAGTACATATCAAGACCAGGATTTGCACATCCATGTAATGGTAACGTTGCATTAACAAAGCTTGCAAGCGTGTGACTGGGTCACGGAATGCAACGACATGGGAACGAGAAAACAAGTTCATCGGTAACGAGATCGAATGAATGTATGGAGATACTATAGATCAAATCTCGGGTGAACTAGGTATCAAGTGGCAAAGGGAATGGGAAATGACATTTACGATTCAAATGACATTATCATCGTGGAATGCACAGGGTTCATTATGGGGATCCCGGTCCCGCTATTGATCATTGATGGGGATCATGTCTGTGACATTCCCGAGCTGTGGGGAAATACACTTAAGGGTACGATGAGCTAGAGATCCTCTGTAAGTTGGAATCACCATATGAAAGAGAAAAGGAAACCAGAAAAGTTTCATGAGAGAACCGGAATCGTTCCGGGAAAGTTCTGAAGTCGTTCGGAGGAAACCGAAAGGTGTTTCGGGTCAAATCGGATTTTGTAATATGTATTTACATATTAATTAATGTAATTAATATTAAAATCTAATTTGAAGGGGTATTCCACTAATGGGCCAAACTTCCTAGGGAAAAAGGGCCCATGAGGGAAAACCGTAAGAGGGAAGGGCCAAGGGTCAAATGGCCAAGGCCGAGCCACCACAAGGGGGCCCACCCAGCCAGCCTAGGACTGTGCGCGGGGTGGGGCCCACCCCTGGCCGGCTGGCCCATGAGGCCCATGTGCCTCCCCCTCTCTCCCTTGAATAGTCCCACATGGGAAACCCAAAGCAGAGGGCACACCTCCCTCCCCCTATATAAAGGGGTGCCCATGGGTGGGATTAAACACACAATTTGAGACGTTCTTTAGGCATTTTCCTTATAGAATTCCTCTCTCTCTCTCTACATAGTTGTCTCCATGCATTGGCACAGTCCCAAGAAAGGACTGTTCGTGCAAGAGACGGTGCACCTGCAGCACGCCGTTGTGCTATAGAGATTCCAAGCCGGAGATCTACTTCCACACTCCCGGCAGGGATCAAGGAGCCGCAGGTCGTCATCGTACACCGTATGTGTATGAAACCACGAGGGGCCACACTTGGGGCACCTTGGATGTCATGAGCCAGAGCTGTTGCACGATGAAGATGGAGCAAGGGGTGACCTGTGAGGAGCTTTGCACCTTGAGGTTGGCTACGAGTTCGACTACTGCAACCACGTTCCTCTCAGAACATTAACTGCGTACGGTCTACAAGAATATGTATTCTATATGCTCCGGTCGTTACTGCATTACTACATAGATAGATCTTGGGCGTTAGGGAGTTCCAACGTAGGAAATTTTTTGTTTTCTGCTACGGAACCCTTCAATAGGTATGAAATAAATACACCACTTATGATGGGTCCTAGATCCATTTACATGAACATCTAGGAACCATTAAGACATACATGTCCCACCATAGCAATTGGTTCATTGGTCCCCGGCATATAATCCCTCTAATGCAACTTAAAGAATTGGAAAATGGTTTTTGTCAATTCCATCCCTTCCAACCCCTATCATTTCATCAAAGTATTCTCCTATGAGCCCATGTAGGTGAAATAATATGTAGTCGATATTCGCATAAAACCATCATAGAACAATATAAAAGATAGAAAACTAGACCACATACTCATTGCATATTATATGAAAATCATAGCCAATTCATCCTATGCCCTCAGGAACATGGGGATCTACTCACAAGTGCCAAACATGATATGGACTAGTAGCATATGGATTAAACACAGTCTGAAAATATAATCTCTCCACCAAATAAAGACAAGATGTCAATCACAAACATGTAAATAGCCCTTAAAATAATATCCGGGGTTCAGTCAATCAAAAACTATGAGGGGAACGAGATGGATCTTGGAGATGATGATGGTTATGATGATGGTGCTGATGGAGATGTTGATAAAGAGGCCTCCCCCTACACCTAGGAGGAGTGGTGATGATGATGGCGTCGATTTCCCCCTCACCGAAGGCTCTGGTGTGGCAGGATCTGCCCCCTCCCGGAGTAGGAGATGACTTTCGCCTCCGCCGCCGCCTCTGTAAATCATGGGAAAAATATGGCACTGGTTTTCTGGCGATACAAAGTTGTCTCTAAAAAGGAGGAGTTGAGACGACGCTCGAGGGATGAAAGAGCCTGTGTGGCGCGCCCAGGGGGTGGGCGCGCCACCTGGCCTCTTTCGGGCCTCGTGGCTCCTCTCGCTTCATTCTTTGGCCCAAGTTGGTTCTCCTGGTGAAAAACTTGTCAGGTATTTTTTCCTTCGATTTATTGACGTCCAAAAGATCATGAAACAACAAAAACATGAAAAGGAGGTTTTCTGCCTCCTAGAAATTAAATACCAATGAAAGGGACTTTGTAGGAAAGTCCTGTAAACCATCTAAATATGTATAAATAATGAAGGATCAAGATAAATAGGATTCTAAATAGTGCATAAAGGTCCTAAAAATGATGATGCAAAATGCAAGTATTAATCATCCAACTACACCGTGGCCAAAGACGCGGCATTGATCCGGGCTTGGGAGGCCGATTCCATGGATGTTTTCACCGGGAGTGATCAATCCCAGAAGAAATATTGGCAACGGATTGGGGAGTACCTTTTCAGTGTCCAAAGGAAGCATTCGCACATTGAGATCTCTCCAAGGCCGATGGGATACAATCAAGAAATCTTGTAGCTGTTGGAGTGTTTCTTATGAACAAGTGAAGAATCATCCCCCAAGTGGCATCAACATTGATGAATATGTGAGTTATCTTGCGATATTGTGCTCACTTTTCACATTGCATTTTCACTTGTGTTTATTTGTCTTTCCATCGTTTTGATATGTAGGATGGGGTAGCACAAGTGAGGTACATGGACATGGCCGCATCTAAGAACAAAACCTTCCAACTCTAGAATTGTCGGGCATTTTCTTGAGCATAGTGGGAAGTGGAGGTTGAGGGACCAAGAGGCACCTCCTCCAAGAACATGGTCGGCAATAAATTTAGATGAAGAAGATGAAGAGTATAATGGTGAATTGAAAGCCAAAATAGGAAGACCAGATGGCACCAAGAAGGTGAAGGCTGAGTTGAGGAGAAAGGCTGATCATGAAAAGTTGAGCGACAAGATCGACGAGATGATGGAGCACAAGGTGGTTGTAGCATGGCAACAATTGGAAGCCAAGATCAAGTTGGTGGAGAAGAGAGAATATGACAAGATAAAATGTGGCTCGCAACTCATGAAGATGAGAAGCGTAAAGGCTGAGTTTGAGGAGCGGAGGCTCCGTCTCAAAGAGGACAAGGCTGGGGAAGCCATCATTGCCAATGATACACGAGTGATGATGATGGATCCTGCAAATATGGATCCGATCACGAGGGAGTGGTGGGACGATAGAGGGCTAGAGATCCTCAAAGCAAGAAAATATCGCAAAGTTGCTGCTACTGCTGCAAGTGGTGCTGCCGCAACCGCTACTACGAATGGTGGAGGTGTCCATGGTCTTGATAGCGCCTAGTATGTAGCTTGCATTAAAAACGATTGTTCGATTTCGTTTGTATTTTTGAAACTTCGAAGAATTCTATGTGTCGTACTTTCATCCCTTAGTGGAACAATGATGCTAATCTATATTTTTGATGTTCAAACTTCGAAAAAATCTGTGGTATTTTAGTATTTCTTGTGAAACACTAAATTGTGTGCAGGTTACGGTAAACTCTATTTTGTGGTACACGTGATGGGACGGAATTGATGCCGCGTAGATGAGCCATAAACGAGAATATTCAGCTTTACGGTACACTTATGCGACATCTGTTCCGCCCGCCATTTTTCGCACCATAGAGATGAGATACAATTCAGCACAAAAGCTTTTTCTGGGTTCGCGGTATGTTCTAGAGATGGTCTAAGGGCGTGTTTGGTTGCTCGGGCTAGAATTTCCCATTTTTGTGACTTGGCCCGCTGGGTGCTGCATGGGGGAGATTGCCCTCGGGCCAGGATGAGCTGTTTATTTGGTTGCCTATATTTTTGTTTCCCTACTAGGAGAACCCATATGGCCACTCTGTTTGGTTTCCCAGATTGGGCTCTGCTGGTGCAATGTTGCACGTTTGGGAGCCCACATCCGGCCCGATATGCTTACCTCGCATGGCAAAATAGTGAGCTTACCAACTAGCAACCAAGGTTTAAGATCTTTCATGATCGATCAACCTGAATCAGAACAACTGGTAGTGGATAATCCACCTGATTAGGCCAACGATGATGATGTCTTTGATCATACTTGCACCCTGTATAGGTGGAACCTTCTCGTGTGGATGAACTTGTTGACAAACTGATGCTGGTGGATTGAAATTGATCTTCGTTTGTACTGAAGGTTGTTCCTTCTTGGGACGCTCTACTAAGAACTCATAGTAGGCTTTTTGTGCTTGTTGTAGAGTCTTAAACCCCTTATGGAGGTTGCCCTGGTAACCCGTCACTTGTTGGCTGCACTCCTCTCATGTCTTGTAGATTCCCGGCTTCTTGCCGTAGTACACCACGTACCAGTTGTATTTTT
Organism: Avena eriantha; assembly: GCA_910589775.1. Classification (NCBI taxonomy): domain Eukaryota; kingdom Viridiplantae; phylum Streptophyta; class Magnoliopsida; order Poales; family Poaceae; genus Avena; species Avena eriantha. Next base: position 295,262,577 of record OU342740.1, read on the forward strand.
GTGAGACATACACATAAGCAACATATTAAGCATCACAAGTAAGTAAGGCAGGCAGATCAATTTCACAAACACAGGGCACAAGCATAAACTAGTTAAGCATGCATGATCATATGGGCACAAGCATCAACAGTTCCAACCTACCAAGTTAGTGTGATCCAACCGATCACGACCAACATCTATGGTGAGATCCTACCACCACATCAAAAGGGGTGCAATCCTAACACCGCATAAGTTCTTCATCATGTGAGGGGTTAGTATATACCACCTCACAATAAACAGACATAAGTTTTTATCAAGTCCCTAGCTACCTCAAAATATACAACTTCTTCTTCATCATGCATGCACGGCCGACACCATCTCCATGATCAGGGAGCAAGCACTACACGTAGTAGTGATTGGCCAGGAAGACAACATAAATTAAAGGAGATGTTACTGAAATTAGTTAACACCGAGATGTGTCCCCTATAGTGGACATCCTCCAAGATGATGGTGCGGGTCTCCTCGTCCCAGCTAGCTCCACTAAGGTCTCTGAGCTTGGAGATATGGACCCACCTGGTCCTCCACTTACGCAGGTGGTTGTACACCTGCTGGGAGGACACCTCGATGCCACAGAACTCAAACAACTTGTGGGCAACAGTATTCAGGTGCACTTCTTTGAACCCCTTCTCTGTCCTGACGCCACTCTTGATGATCTCGCACATCTGGTTGACCACGAACGTCGAGAGGAACGGTTCCCACTTCATGGTGCCCTTAACCCCCTTGCACTGGCCTGTGTTGTGGGCTTTGCCAGCCTTGGCTTTCTTCTTGACCATGGTTTTGGCAGCTTGCTCTGCAATATGCTCTACCGTGTACCCGGTCATCGGAGGCGCAGACAAGATCTTCGTGCACTGAGGATAGGTGAGCCTTAGAGGCGGTAGCTGGGATTGGGTCTCAGCGACAAAGGTCTCCTGAGAATCCAGGAGGGCCTGGCAGAAGTCATTGTAGCTCATGTCCTACAGATTTCACGGTCGCACGTATCAGGACCTTGACTACACACATGAACACAAGCCTAAACATTCAATGAGTCGAGGAAAACACCAATCTATGATTATACCTAGCCGTTCCTTAGGCATACTAACCTAGATCTACCACAAACTACAATCAGATCTACAAGGCTAACAGACAGAAGCTACTAGACCTGGGATTTGATGGAACTCACTGACATCGGAGGAGCGGAGCACGTCGTGGATGAAGATCTTGGGGAAGAACGGCTGTAGCAGTCGGTCTACAACCACCACCGCCGCTCCCGCCGCTTACCTGTTGCGCGATGCAGAACCTTGCCGGCTTGAGAGCTCGAAGAATGGGGAAAATTGTGGCGATTGACGTTGGTGTGGCGGGTGGTGATTTATACCGGCGCGTGTCAGTGGACGGTGACGAAATTTCTCCCGTCAGCTTTTGGGGGAAACCCGCGGCTCGCGCCATCGCCGAGGTCGCATAGGCGGCGCAACTTTCCCCCCTTTTGCACGAGCGGGGCCTGTCCTAGCGGAAACGCCCTCCCAGCGGGCCAACTTTTGGGCTGCTTTGAAGTTCGTGCGATGCAAGAAACACATGCGACCCAATACACCAAACGTTCTTATTTCTTCTCAGCGCATGCGAGAAACCCAAAAACGGGCAACCAAACATGCCCTAAGAAGCTGGTGGGTCGCCGAACTGAACACGCCCTAGATATGAACATCTCCAGCAGTCAGCAGTCGCTTTATAATTTGGCGCTGTAAAAGTTGTTTGCAGCGCGCGGCTCCGGCGTGTCCTCTACTAGAGTCTCTATTTCGCGTCCTCGGTTTTGCAGCGCGATGAAGCGCACGCGTCAAATATACCGCTTTAGATAGCCTTTCCGACTACGCGCTGCAATTTTTTTCTGAACTCGCTCCTTTTTGTAGCCTCTGCCAAAGCACGGATTATTGCCCCCGCGCTCTAAAAACCGGTTTTTAGCACCGGGGCCGGATCTGACCCTAGGCGACCCTGTGCCACCGCCTAGGGCCCACGACCAGGAAGGGCCCATCCTCTAGACTATACGATTGTACGTGTTTTATTAATTTGGGCTATAGAAAATAAAGAGAAGACATATGAGCCTATCGGAAAGAGAAGGCGACATGATAACACACATAACTACGTAGTGATCGATTTCACGCTCACAACGAAGTTATCTGCAATTGATCTGCCTCTTCGACTCTTCGTCTACATACAAGTGAGTCTGCGACCTTGTCTCGGTCGTGTTGCTACTCTTTTAGTCTTCCTGTCGTAATATAACATTTCGTAAGTGCTTAATAGTAACTTATACATGTCTTCGACTAAGAATATGCGGTTAGATGCTAACTTTTAATATTTTGCAAGTGAATCAGATACACAATATTTCTATATATGCATATGTATATTAACATCAGCGCCCACGACACCAATTTCGTCAACGACACCGCAAAATATAGAGCCGGCCCTGTTTAGCACGCGGGGCTGTTTTACAGCTGTTCTGGAGCTAATGCTCGCTCCTTGGCACCCGGCGCAGAGAGGAAGACAGAGCCCATCATCAGTCTACTTTTATCGCTATGCCTAGTGAAGCAGCCACCGTCCTAGAGCTAGGGGGCACAGTAAATAAAAAGAGCTCGCCACGACGGCACTACCGACAGCCTGCCAGGGTCTTATCCCTGCCCGGCCAAGAATAGAAGCTCCCGGCCCCTATAGGTGCCTAGCCGTTGTCTGGTCCATCCACACACACACACACACACCACACCACAACAGCTCTACCACCACCTACAAACTAGGGCTCTTTATTCCCAGATTCTCTACACCAGCACCAAGGGTTTTTGGAGCCTAGCTCAGTCCACCGCAGATCATCTCCAACTTGGACGACAGGCAGGGGCATGAGCATCCATGTATTGATGATTCTAATGCCAATGCTCCTAATTTTCCTCCGTCTCCCGGAGTGTGAAATCATGGCGCCGGCCGGCCTCTCCCTTCTCCTGGAGATGAACATGGCGCCAACCACTTTTTTCTTCACGCCCCTTTCGCGGAGGAAAGGTTGTCTGCCAACGTGGGTGCGTGCGTCCTTTCTACTGCCGTGTCGTGCCCAACTCACGGGATAAGTCCAAATGCCATGTGGTTCGTGGTGAAATGTTTGGAACGCAGGAAATGCCTCCCGGTGCCTCAAAGCGGTGTGGCTGGATTGGGAGCTCGAGACGCCCACAGGTCAAGAGACAACAATATCCTTCGACACAGCGCGTGTACTGGACAGGGCACATGTTCCAGTAGAGGACATGTCTGTTTTGCACGATGGCAGCAGCACGGCGGCGCTTAATTGTCGTGGACCAAAATGGGGGCGGCAAAAATCAACCATAGGTGTCGTGCGTCCAGGCAGGCAATGAGACAGCCGAAGAGATGCAGGGGCAGCGCCCGCCCGCCCACCAATGGGAGAAAAAACAGCAGCTGCTCCAGTCCCGACTCCAGGCTCGAGAGAACTACTTCACTTCAGTTCAGTTCAGTTCAGGCTCGAGAAAAATTGCTTCAGTTCAAACGACAGGCTTGGGAATTCATTCTTCCAACAACCCTGAAACACTTCAAGCAGTGGAGCTTAGCTACGGAGTATACATATCAAGTTGCAGCAGATAAGCGCAAGCGCGTAAAATTCGCCATTAGAGCGCAACAAGTTGACCACAGGGTGGGTCTGTACAGTACATATCTTCCTTCGCACTCCCCCGAAAGGGAAGAAAGAACATGAGCAATCCTTGGGCAAAATCATTATCTACAACCAAAATGACCAATCCCCAAACAACGCAAAACAGCAGAGGGAGCAGCCTTCTCCCCATATTTCATCCCTAAACTTTAACTACATATATATGTTGCATCTTTCCTATATAGATTACTGGACCGCCCCCAAAGAGAGAGACAAGAAAATCATACTGATGGTGCTTGAGATTCTACCGCACCGATCCAGCTCGCTGGCAGACGACGTCGAGGGCCTCAACGACCGTGCCCGAGAAACCAGCAATGGCCTGGAACATTCCTGGGAGGCCGGTCTGGATGTTGTTCAGCGTCATCGACCTGGTCACCTCCACAGCCTTGGCGTGCCTCGTTATCTCGTCCTCCACCTTCCGGCGGCACTGGGCGATCTCGGCCTTCTTCTCCGAGAGAGGGTCGCGGGCGTCGAAGCTGTGGCCGTCGATGCCGTCGCGCCCGCTGCCGGGGAGGCCGAGGCCCACGATCGAGTACGACTGGTAGTACTTCTTCTCGATGGCCCTGAGGGAGTTGGTTTTCTTCTCTAGCTCCTTTGAGTACGTCTCCGTACGCTTCTTGATCTTCATCTCCTCTGCCTGCTTCGTGTAGATGACGCGGACGACGTTCACGAAGCTCTTGATGGCCTCTGAGGCTACCGCGTCGGGGAGCCGGTCCAACGCTTGCTTCCACTCGTCGCAGAAGGTAGTGAGCTCGCGTGAGATGAGCGACGCGTGAGCTCCTTGGGGAGCAATGCTGTCCACTTGGAAGAGTGTGAGCTTCAGCCACCCATAGAGAGAACGGATGTAGTCACGTTGGTACTTGATGAGCCGGTTGAAGTTCGAGTGCCACGCTGAGACGGCGGCCTCCAGATCACGGGTTGCAAGCCTGTGGAGGTCGGACGTTGACTCCGCCATGGAGTTGTCCACCAGACCGCGCACCTGCTGAACAATCTCGTTCTGGGTCTCATGGAAGTAATTCATTGATCTCCACATGCTCAACAACCTGCATGTCAAAATGCAGAAACAATTAATTAAGTACTTCCACACGGCATCACAATATATCTGGAATCAAGGATTACGGAACAAGGCTTACGCAAAACAAAGCTCGACAAGCTGTGGTGCAAGCTCGTTGTCACGGACTCTCACGATGGCTGAGGATGTGGTTGTGGCAGCTTCGGATGTAACAACTATCAGCGATTGCAGCTTGTTTATGGACACCTTGGTCTTGTCCAGCTTGGCACTATCCCTCCCGCGGTATTCCAAGCTTTGCAGGGTAGAAAGCTTCTTCTGATGCTCAATCTTCACGCTCTCTCTAGCCTGCACCAGTTAAAGTTAATACGTAGTATATGCCTGAGCTGGAATACAGAGTGAACCAAAAATAAAAAATCAAGCACAGTGCAATAACTTGAAAGGTAATAGCACATTCTATCCCAAATTGAGGAAACCAAATGAACACTTGTTGGCTTCGCTAAACTTATCTAACATAAATGTTTTAGTGATACCTGCAAAAGGAAATGCCCCAGCATAAGAACTTTCTGGTGCTCAGGACACTGATATGTTAAATCTAGCTTCGGCATTACCAGATATGCTATGTACATTGAAGATAACCTATCGAGGATCAATACCTTTATATACTGTAGAGTGAAAAATCTCAAAGGACAAGCGTAGTTTAGAAAATTTAGAGCATAAAGGAAGGGAGGACAATTTTGAATGTGCGGTTAGGAGATCTATCACCATATATCGTTGCTGCCTTTACTGAAAGCAGCTAATATATCAAACCAATGCTCCAGCTGTTAGAAAGGAGGAAGCTGCAGGGCCTCTCTAAAAGAAGCTTTCTGCAACAGGATCAGATTCTTCTTCCACGATTGCTGAACAAAAGGGGGGACTCCTACACATTAAAATTGTATGAAGACCCCAGCTTCAAATCTAGAGAGGCATCACCTAATCAAGCAAGAAAGACACAATGTCTAGTCATCTGTATACTATAATACATTTGTACCTACCACAATCCTAATAAAGCCAAGAGATAGATAGAGCTCTCTTCTTCATGTAAGTGTTTCAGCTAGTTTCACTTCACCTTGCTCACGGGTTTTTTCAAGGAAAAAATATACAAACGATGCACAACTTATTCTAGCATTGTACCATGCTGTTCAAGTGGTACATCGGCACGAACAGTCACAAATTACCTTGTGACTAACAGACACAAATGGTCATGGCCATGGATAGAAAAAATTACCTTGACCTCCTCATAGAGCTTCTTTTCCCAGGCCAAAAGTCGTTCCAGCGTCGAGCCATGGCTCTTCCCTTCCATTGACCCGACCTCCAGTGCATTAGCATCGAGCTTATAGCGTACCGCCAATGGCGGCTTTGACGTCCACGTCGATGACAGTGCTGATAGCACGCTGTTGGAGTGGTACACAGTCTCTACAGAAGGAGAAATCGAATTATAAGGTAAAAAAATGAGTCCAAATTTGAGCAATAAAGCATTATGAACATTTGAGCGATAAAGGTTTGCATCATGGTAGTAGAATAATCGTAAAGCTCTAGGAGCATTTGAATCGCACTTTGGGGAGCAATTTGTGGAATATGGATTACTTACTTTTGAGCTGCCGGAAGTTTCGGTCGAGCTGGGCGCGGCTGGCCTCCAGGAGCTCCGACACGCCGTCGCCGGCGTCGGCCGCCTTGACGAAGTACTCCTCGATGGCGGCGACGATCTCCGAGAGCGTGCGGTGGCGCACCACCATCCGCATCTCGGTGGCCGCCGTGACCGTGGACGAGGAGTCCCCGGCCTCTGACCTCTCGGCCCTCCTGAGCTGCATCGGCATGGCGGCGTACTCCGACGGCGCCGTCCCGCCGTACTCCGATCTGGCCGCGAAGCCGCACTCCGATCTGTTTCCCACCTCCCCGTCCTCTGATCTGGTCTCTGACGTGGTCGTGGACGCGTAGTGGTCCTCCTCGTCCTCCCATCCGCCGCAATGCGCATCTTCCCTCTCCTCCTCGTCGTCGTCGTCCTCCTCCTCCTCTTCTTTGAGGTGGTCGTGGCGGTGCTGGAGGTAGCCCCTGGCCTTGGCCTCCTCGTCGAGCTCGCGGAGGCGGTTGGCCTCCTCGAGGTCGGTCTTGCGGCGGTCGAAGAACTCGGAGTCCGGCGGCGACGGCGGGTAGAAGTTCTCCCAGTCCCAGGCCGAGGACGAGGACGGGGTCCCCGCCACCGGTGGCTTCCGGAACGAGGACTGCGCCGGGCTCGCGACGCTCGAGTCGGACAGGATGTGCGGCACCTTGAGGCGGCGCATCCTGGGATCCCTGTCGAGCCTGACCGAAGCAGGAGGAGGAGGAGGCTGCGTCTGCTGCTGATGCTGCTGCGGCGGCGGCGGGTGGTGGTGGCGAGGGAGCGGCGTGGGGGGCGGCAACGAGGACGAGGCGACGGAGGAAGCGGCGGCGGGCCCCGGCGCGGGCGCGTGGAGGGCCGGCGGCGCGGCGGTGGTGAGGAGGACGGGCGCGGTGTTGTGGGAGACGGCGAGGGACGGGTGTCCCTGCGCGAAGCGGGAGAGCGCGGCGGCCGTGAGGCGGAGGGAGCGGAGGTAGTCGGCGTGCGCGGAGGCGAGCTGCTGGCGCGCCGCGACGGCGTCCTTGATGTTCCGCCGCCGCTCCTTGCAGCGCCGCACCGTGTCCTCCTGCTCCACCTTGGACGCCGCGCACCCCATCGCTTAGCTGCCTCCCTCTCCTCCTCCTCCTCCCCCCGCGGCAGATCTCCCTCCTCTCTCTCTCTCTTCTTGCTGCTGGCGCCTCTCTCTCCACTCCCGTTTCTTCCTCAGTTCTTCCTCCCCACTGTGCCGTCAGAGAGGAGGGCGAGGAGTGTGTACTTGAGGGGGGGAGTGAGGTGCGTGCTCCTTGCTTCGCCTCGGCTGTGCCATGTTTTCTTAATTTTTTTTCGTTCTTTTTGAGCTGAGAGGGTGCCTCCCCTAGATTAATTTCGGTTACCCCTCCTTTTTCTCCCCTCTCTCTCTCTCTCTCTCTCTCTCTCTCTTCTTAACGGGCCTCTTTTCGGTCGGTCTTTCTTTCTTGGTGCTGTCGTGTTTCCGGGCCCGACTGCCGGTACGTGTGAAGTGGGCCAACCAGACGAAACGCTTTTACTGTCCTGCGTAGGCAGGCTGAGGTGAGGTGGCTAAGCCAAAATTTACACGTCAGCGCTATATATCCGGAAGCAAAATTTTAGCCATTTCTATCCAATGGCTTTTTTTTTGTGTGTGCGTGTGTGGGGGTTCCTAAACGAAGGATATATAGAAATCTGCAGCAAAATGGTACACACAACTTCTTTTATGAAATTATGCATCAAAACCTTGCAAGATAGTACATCCACCTTCCACCAAGCTTGACGAAGGGCGGCCATGATCATGATCTCCCAACAACGCACATCTAAAACGGGCGCACCGGTCCTGCAGACCCTAAGCGTGCATCGTATGCACGCGCTATAGAGGTCATCGCTATCGTCCTCCACGAACCCATCTTCACGACAGTGGTCTACCTTGTCAGACCTTTCCATCGACGCCAGACAGCGTCACCACCCTTCACGCACGTCAAATAAGACGTATTCGTCACCGAGACCCTGCTGCACCATGCCGCCAAAACTCGACGACCGCGAAGCGGTAGAAGCCAAGCCGACTCCACCTTCAAGCCCCTCTAGCCATCACCTACTCCAAAACAAATGCCCTCACGAGGGAGTGCGGTGCCGGGTGCCGCCACCATCCGACCCGGGAGACCTAGATCTTGGCTTTGCCCTAGAGAAGTTCGAGCAAGGAGGTGAGAGTTGCGACGACGATGTCTTTGACAAGGTAACGACACGGGAAGACGCCGTGACGTCCGCCATGACCGAATTCGACGTGGTTTTTGACCGACAGTCACACCTCCTGAAACTCCATGTTCTCTAGATCACCAAAACGTTGGCTCCCCCGCAGGGCCTAGCTCGGGACAAGGCCGGATAGCACCGTCGTTGGATCCACCGCCAAGCCCCGTAGAAAAACATTCCACCGCTCTTGGGGGCGACAATGCAGCCGGCGCGCTGCTGACGCCCTTCACAGTTCAGTCCACAGCCATAAAGGACCCGTCCTACCAAGCACTACTAGGACGAGAGCACACCACACCAGGAGATATGCGCGCTATTGCACCGCCGCCATCTTGGACCATCGTCTCCGCCCAGGTCGACGGCCCTCCTCACGGCGAGACACCTCGGGAGACAGTGGCCCTGCCTCCATAATCGGCGGCATTGGCTTCTATTCATCCGGCCGGGTTTTCCGACGGAGGCAAAGGGAGTGAGCTAGGTGGAGGGACACGCCTGAAAGCAGCTAGGGTTTAGTCTCCGGTGCCACCCAAGCAGGGCCGACACAGGATGAGCTGGCACTTGCTCCAGTTATCACCATGTAAATGTATGACGTCTCTGAAAAAATGAATGATGGCACATATAGCTTAGTGGCATCTGGCACGAGTCAGGTACTCAGCTTGTCCTTACTCCTTACCCACCAACCACGTTACCACTCCACGATCGACAGTCACGATGTCTGATACAAGTAGCATGTCGAAGGCAGGTACGCATGGACCGTATCCTAACTGTTACGTTTCAAATCAAAAATAGTCGTCGAGAGCGAGAACACGATCAAGATTTAGATGCGGCCCAGCGTTTGTCATCAGACCAGAAAAAAGCTCAGTCTGGACGACGACGTGGCCGAATCGTGCGTCAGGCCGTCAGCTAATTAAAGATCAGGGAGCACGGGGGACAATGTACGGGCATCGCGCCGAGGATACCCTGCCTGCCCGCGTGCCTTCCGTGTCTTTTTTAATCCCCTTTCCGCTGGGAATGGAAAACTGAAAATGCCGTGTCGATGGCGGGCGGTGTGGAAAAAAAATATAGCAACGATATGTTTGTGTGTGCGCTGAGGGACTAGGGAGGACAAGTTTTCTCCTTATAAATTCCGTTGAAAAAATGAAAAATATAACTGCTGCACACACGGTGGCGTGGCTTAGCGAGAGCAATCCTGAGCCATGCCCTTCCCCGTTTTGCCTAGTACCTAATATTTCACGCCATTAGGGAATTTTTAACAATTTTTACCAAATTTGACAAATGAGTACTTCTGAACGATTGGAAGAAATCGCCAATTCTATTTATAATTGGAGCTAATTATTCATGCGTCGGGCCTGGTTCGTAACATCTCTCTGCGTTCCGAAGAAAATGTCGTATATTTGTCTAAATTCGAATGTATCTAGACACTATTTAGTATATAAACGCATTCGAAGTTGACACATTTGTGACATCATGTTCAGGACGGAGGGAGTGCTCGGTATTTGCAAAAAAAAAAGTTTCAGGGATCAGCGGAGATTATTAAGGACCAACTGGGCGAGGTTGCAGCTAATCAACCTTCCTTTGATGACGGGGAGAAGATGGTCGTGGGAGCCATGGAAAAGGGAAGAATTTCTAGAGATGTTTTACCAAAGCTGAATATGGGAACACCTTTTACTCCTAAAAACAATAAGGAATCTTTGGGTCTTGAGGCTGGTCTTGGGAATCCTTCTGCGGCAACAACTGGTGATATTTTTGCAAGACAAAAACCATCTTTAACTGAGGTAATTGCCTTTGGTGGTATCCTGAAGCCTGTTGCTCAGGAGGTACGGTCACTCAAGTGACCATGTTAGGGCTCAGCCCAATGTTGACGCCACGCGAAGCGTGCAGTGGATTTGGTGCAGCGGCGTGATGTCCTCGAAGGTAAAAATTTAAATCCAACCTTTTTAATTATGTCTTTTTTAAATATTGATATTGCAGAAAGAGCGAAATCAGTTAGGATTTCTCTGGGAGAATCGTCGTCACAAAGAATTGAAGCGGCTAATTTAATTAAGGATAGCGAGTTAAATAGAACTTTGACACTACTTGAACATTGTGCTGCTAAGCAAGATACTAACAACCGTGGGGAAGAAAGTTTAGTAGTGTCTAAGGTTTTAAATCTATGTGATGATCTAGTTGAGGAGGAGGTCACTGAACAAGATGATCTTGACGAGAATCTAGTTAAAGAACTCATCAGGCGTGTGGGCGCAAGAAAAAACAATATGCCCCTTCCACAGTTTCGTCGAGGTATTAGAGTTAGAATAAAGAAAACATATTGAGACGCAGGGTTTACAAGAAATATTTTGGAATATTGAAGGTTTTCATGATCTAGCCAAACATTTTTTATTTTTCGAGACTATAAAACTAGATTTTGTTGCCTTGCTCGAAACGGGGTGATCCAAATTTACGATTCCCTTCCTGAAACACATGACACCGGGATGGACTTTGCATGGTTCTGCTTACCTCACCAAGGGCTCTGGTGGTATTCTCATAGGAATTAATACTGAAACACTTCAAGTTAACAAGGTTGACTCCGGTAATTTTTGTGTAAAAAATCATATAAAATATCGCCATCATGGTTTTCAATGGATCCTGATTCCGGTTTATGAGGCTGCTCAAGATAGCTTGAAACATGAGTTCTTTGCAGAATTAGTGTGAGTTTGTGAAAGATCACGAAGCCAATTCCTTCTGTCTTCATGTATGAAAGATCATGAAGCCAATTCCTTCACCGTCGTGCCAATTTTCCTGATGATGCTTGCGCAAAGACCTCCACTTTAGCGATTAGACTAGTCAAGCATATGGAACCCCATCCCAGACTCGCTCAGCAGGTGCAAGACCCTCGTGTGTGTGCGCGAAAATCCCATATGCCGTCGGATGCGAAAATCCAAGTTCGTGCCGCATACCTTGTCGCTGCATTGGATCGGCCTCCTTTAGAACACCTCCACTCAGCTTCTTAGGACGTTGTTTTCATGATTTTTTTTCGTTAGGACGACGATTTTTTGCCCAGTCGCGTTCTTAGAACGCCGGTTTCGTACGAATTTAGTACAAAATACATCCGGTGTTCTCAGACCGATCCCGCGGCGCCGGGAACGGCCTGGAAACGCTTGATGGAGCGAAAACGAGGGTGGGTCAGCCCTGTCAGCGATGTATCCCATTTCCCACCACCAGTCACCTCTCCCGTGAAAGATTTCCCCAGCTGCCTTGTCGCCATGCTTGCGCCGGCGAAGCTCCACCAGTTTAAGCCGAAGTCGCACCTGTTGATAGGTCCGCCACCACCGCCGAACCTTCCCCCTGCAGCCTAGGCCACCTTTCGTCGCCCTTCTTTCGTCGTAGCTCGGCCACGCTTCGGGCTCCCAACACCTCGTCCTATGTTTAATTTTATGTCGAACTATGTTTAGTTTCATGCAGAACTATGCTGAGCATTGCTCTGTATTTATTATGCCGAAATATGCCAAAAAACAGGACGAATTTAAGCTAAATTTGGGCGAAAACACGCCGACCCGGGAACACGGCCTAGGCCGTGGGTGGGAAACTGGGCGTTCCCAGGCCGAAAACTAGCTCCGTCCGGCGCTAAATAGCTCCGAATTTCGGTCTGGGAACGTCCAATGAGTGAAGATGCTCTTAGCTCTGATCTTTGTGTGAATTGCATAAACACCACTGCAATTTTTAGCCATTTAAAAAATATCATCGTAATTTTAGTCATTACAATTCTATGTACATCTCATATATGCCATTACGTCCACTTAAACACATGTACCAGACCATATACACTTGTAGTTTAATCGTATATACGTATACAATGTGAGCCCTACCTAAATCAGGCTGAGTTGTCTGGCTCAAGCAGAAAAAATCGCATGAATTTATCTTGGATAAAGTTGGATTTTTTATATATAGCTCCAGGTTCAAAAACGTTCAATAAATCGTAATATGCATACACAAACATTTGACATGTATATCAAAGCCATTCAATATTGATCAGGGTGCAAATAGATATCATAAATGTATACGTATCGAGAACATTCAATAGAGATTCACGTCCAAATGGGCAGCACATGCACTTGAGCTCCATGCACGCATTGGAGATCAGCTCTTAGGAGAACAACAGGTAGGTACCGGAGCTGACCCGCAAGCTTGGGAGGTTGACTAACTCCCGGTTGGAGCCCGCCGTATAAACGCATGTACCACATGAATACGTGTGTTTAAATGAGTGTAATACATAAAATTGTAGTGGTATCTTTCAAAACTTGAAAGTTGTAGTAGCGTCTTTTATTTCATTTTTATCCTGTTTTATTTTTGTTTCTTCTTTTTATGTTTATCTATGTTTTCTTTTTTTCTTTTCACATTAACTTTTATTTTTTTTAAATGTTAAGATTTTTTAAAAATAGATTTAAAATTTATAAAATTTGAAAATCTTCATATTTTGAAATATGTTTAGATTCTAAAAATGTTCATATTTTAGAAATTTTAATTTTAAAATGGTTCATATTTAAATAAAAGTTTAGATAAAAAATAGTGCTCGGACCTATTGAAAAATTACCTACGGAATAGACTAGGGAAAGGTCCATAGAAAAGAATCCTACGAGATTTATTCCTACGAATCAAACAACGATTATAGGAAAAAAATCCATAGGATCATAATCCCATGAAAATACTTTAGAATTCCTACGAATCAAGCGAACCCTCAAGTTTGGTTTTTTAACAACATATCTCCAACTGTGTAAAAATTGCAATGACATAGATCCAAATAACCCGCAGCAAAATTGCAGGGATTTTTTTTGCCTCAGCGTTTTAGCTAGGCTAGGAACATAGATGAAGTTATGGGATGCATTTGGTAAGTTGCATTGATTTTTTGGCCCAGCCAGGCATGACTGAAGTTGGCAGTGCTATGCATAAACAACCTTTGGGCCATTTTGTGCAGTCTGTTTGGTATCCTGCATGAGGGGTGGTTGCATGGGTTGGGATAGCATACCAAGAAGTTTGGTTGACTGTGCAATAATCTTTTGGTCCATCTCATACAAACTATTCATGTATGGTTCCTCATTGGATCACTACTGGAAAAAGGCTTATAGACGCTAGGTGGTTAGTGACAGGCAAAACTGTGCCAGTCACTAGTAAGTATTACCAGTGACGGGCAAAGATAAGCTTGTCACTTGTACAAAACACTAGTGACAGACATATGAAAGTGATTGTCGCTAGTATTTTTTGGGGAGGCCGGCTAAATGAAAAATTAGTTAGTGACATGCATCTATAAATGTTTGTTATTGATAATGCAATGATTAGTGACATGCTCAAAATGTACCAGTCACTAATATTTATCATGGAGATCAGCTAAAAGGGCAAATTTTTTAGTGACAGATATTTCTAAAGGCCTGCCACCGCTGATGGGATATGTTTTTCGAACACGTATAAGTCCAGCCCGAACCCGTATTCCCCGAAGCCCGAAAATCAGGTGTTAATTCGGGTATCAAATATGAAAACCAGAATTAAATTGGGAAATTCGGGTTACAGCCCATAATACCCGAACAAGCAGAAAGAGACGTAAAGCGCAATGTCTTCGGTAGGTAAGATAACAATAATGGTACACATACAGACAGTTTTTACGGAATCTGACTTACCGGCTGACGTGGGAGATCACGGAGCGATTCCAGTTTCGATATTCACGGGAGGCAAAAGATATGCACCAGCCCGCTTTCTCCACCTCATCCCGTAAAACTGATCCGTAAGAAAATTTACGTACGTCTAGCATTTCTGGTAAGATAATAGCCCAACATCAAAAATTCCCACCAGCAGCCCAATGGCCCAAAGTTACATAAACGTTATCTCCGTAACACACACGCAACCTTTTCTTTCGATCCCAACCGTATCTCCAGAACACGCCGCCACAAGCGCACAACTGCACAGCCAGAAGCGCATCTTCCCCTCCCAAATCTCGAACCTCTGTTTTGGCTCCTCCATGAGGGTGCTCGCGCCTCTTCCGCTCACATGCGTCCGCCGCCGCATAGCATGCTGCTCCTGCTCGACGCCGGCCGTTCGCCACGCCGAGAGGCTCTCGCACGAGGAGCACCAGGGGGTTGGGTGCCTACGCTGCACGGTGTGGTCTCCATCTTGATGAGTAAGGGGATTGTTGATGCGTGTTAGTTCGGACAAATCGGGAAAACCAAACCCCTCACCCGTAGCAGCGCCCTACCCCGTCCCGAGGCCGCGCAGCCTTATCCTCTCCGCCCGCCCACACTTCCTCTGCCGGGGCGCCAAGGTAACGACCCCAACTCAACCCGGCGCTCTCTACCACCCTCCTGGCGGCGCCACCCGCCCAATTTGGCCGTCGGGTCATCGCATTTGGGCGCCGCTGCCAGTGGATTAGATGGGCTAGCCGTCAAGTGTACCGATACTAGTCCCTAGGGTGTGAATTCAGGCGAGGGGAGGAGGTTCCAGTTTGTTCCCCCGACAAAATTCGACGAGCGTATGGACTCGTGTAGGATTTAGTGTGGTTGCTACTGGGATTGGAGCAGTTTTTCCCAGATGTCGTCGGCCGCTGGTGCTCGCCAGGCTCTCCAGGAGTTCGACCTCTGTAAAATTAACCCGCTAGCGGTTTAGTTTTTTCTTTTTCTGGGCCAAATATCTTGCTAGCTTCAAATTCTTAGTGCAGTAGAGTAATTGATCATACAAAGATCAGTGTACAACTTTGTTTAGGCCTATGTGTATGCATATATCTGCAGGTTTTTTACAGGGGCTAATGTACCTTTGCAACTTTGGTTGAACTGTTCCCATTATCCAAAGTGAAGCTTGTGTGTGTTACAAAATCCCCGGATTAGAGGGGTTCTATATATGCTTCACATTGTTCTGTCATTCTGATGTTATTGTTGCTTTGACAGAGATTATGGCTTCACCATTTGGCGCCACTTCTACTGCTGGGCTCATGGCAGCTCTGACTGGCATTGTATCGGACAAGAAGCTGTTTTCAGTAGCATCTATCTCCCTTGACAGCCAACCATGGAATGTGCACCTCCAGAGGAAATGCAGCTTCAGAGTAAAAGTAGTGAAGGAATGGAACTTCAACAAGGATGGCTCAGGCACCAAGAAGCTCTAGGCGAGCTTCACATATCTTGCACATCCTATTTGAGTTTTCATTTTATGCCAATGCATGGTGAGTCCTGAACAAGCGCTACTACGCTTTGGGATAATTTAATCTTTCCATGTAGAGATAGATGGACATTTTTTCCATTTTAATTGTGCTTGAGCTTGCAATCGGGGTTGTCTCACTGACTTGTTGGTCGAAGCAGAAAAAATGACTAGCTAACACCATTCATAGTAGGAAAAAGAACCAAAAAATGTGCAACTTCCCTATTTCCCATCGAGATTTTTGTACTCCATCATTCATCAAATCACCTTCGTACAACCAATTGTTCAGTCACCGCATGATATCTACAGATTTACTACAAGTCTACAATGTACAGTATTATATATTTTGTGGAACCTACAACAGATTATATATGCGTCATATTTTTGTGGTTTTGCCAAATCTGATTCATATTATCATGTCTATGCAGACGCTGGGGTTGTCTGATGTCTTAGTGTTGAGATTTGCTTAGGTGTTAGGAAAAAGAGAACTAAAACAGATGGCTAGCACTGTCGAATTAGACATAGTCGTACTCATCTTTTTGACAGTAGAGGTGTGTCACACATGCATACACCATTATACATGCACACATGCGAGAATGTGATCAATGACATCCGATGTTGCGAAAGAGAGGTGTGCTTGCAGCATGCAGTATATGGAAATGTTTAATATGCCAATAAATTGATGCTATTAGTGTATGGTATATGTTTTTCATACCAGTGACAAGTTTTGATCATTAGAAGTTTTTAGGACATAGTTACAACATCAATGCAAGTAGAAGTCATCCATCACAGATATCCTTGATCTTTTTCATCTTATTTTTGTTAGCCTCATTAGCTCTGAGCATACTCAAAGATGATGTATTGAAGTTTTTTCTTTTGGTTTTGCTCAGTCATAGCTAGTTGTGACACAGCTTAGGTCGTAGTCACGTTTACGGCCATTCGATTAATCATGGTCAAGATTCATTCTGGCATGGCACACGCCTCCTGTTGGGAGCGTGAGTTGGCGGAAACACATGCCCAACATGCTGCCATATATGTACAACCGTGTGGGCTAGCTGGTTGCAGCATTTTTTTTGACTTTTAGCCTACTAGTGTTGTTTGTATGTAATGGACAACGAAATGTACAGTGAAGGATTGCAGTTTCTAAGCAGAGAATTAGGCGACTGAAACTTAATTGTTTTCTATATTTTTTATTTTACAATTTTGCTAATTGTTTTCTTGTAACAAGGTGAGTTGACTTTTGTTCTTGTGGGGTTTTTTTGTGTGTGCGTGTGCGCGCTTCTTTTTATGTATATATTTATATATATCCACTTAAATATGTTTTTTAATTTTTGTGTAGATCTTACCGAGTTGCAAGCGTGAATTTTCTCAGTTGCAAGTGGGGTTGCAACTGAGATGATTTTCAGTTGCACGTGGTGCTGCAACTAGGAACTTTTTGAGTTGCAAATAGAATTGCAGCAGAGATTTTTTTCCTAAGTTGCAAGTAGAGCCGCAATTGAGATTTTTTAGTTGCAAGTATAATTGCAACTGAAATATTTTTTCAATTGCAAATAATGTTGTAACTAAGATTTTCTCCGGTTGCGAGTGTGGTTGCAACAAACATTTGTCAGTTGCAAGTGCGGTTGCAACATATATTTTTGCAGTTGCAAATGGTGTTGGAACCGTAAATTTTCAGTTACAAGTGGATTTCTAGTTGCAAACTAGTTATGATCGAATATTTGTATATGCGAGGGGTTTACGACATTGAAGCTTTTAGCAATGATTTAGAAGGAAAACTATTAGTAGAAACCCGAGGAGTACTAGACACATTATCTCTCCCACACGAACTAGTATAGGGGATGGCCAAGTGCATGCATATTATATGGGACAACAGGGTGTATATACTTTATCCGTGAGGAAAATCATCGTGCAACTGCACCAACACCACATGCATGCGGACCCGTCGGGGTAACGTCATGTAAGTGTAGCCTGAGTCTTTTTTTTGAACGGCCAAGGGTGCAAACACACCTAAAATATAATGCTGCATAAAGAACACGTGGCATGAACAAATACAAAGAGGTCCAGAACAACACTCGCTCAATGGACCTAAAATTCGAAAAAGAAGACCTCTACATTTATGGAAAACACCCTAAAACAAAGAAAGAAAAGCAATCAAGCCTAGGGTGTCTCTACCACCATCGCCGGCGACCTCGGAGGCAAAGCCAGCGTTGAGGTCTGAGCAGAGAGATCGACCAAACTCGAACCGGCGAGAAGAACCTCCGCATCCGGCCACCTCCAAAACTCTAGGGACGGATCACTTGGAGAAGAGGAGTTGACGAGCACCGGCGTAGAGGAAGAGCAGCGGCGGAACAACAGTCCTACTGCCATAAAGTCCGACGCTGTGATGGAGCAAGTCCACCAAAACACATCGGAGAAAAGCTGCAGATCAACATAGCACCATAACACCTCTTAGGCAAGAACCTTCTAATCCTCTAAGCTGCAAAACAGGGACTCAGCTCCACCCCTCCCCTCGCCACCACGGCCGGCCGGAGAAGTGGCAGCAAATCACGTCTGCAGATCAAGGCATCATCGCTGCTCCTATCCCCTAGCCCCTCGCCGCCTTGGCCGGCCAACAAGAGAGAAGCAGCATCGAGAAGCCTAGGATAGAAGAATCGCCGCACTTATTGAAAAGGGCTTTCGTTGACACCCTCCACCACACCGACCTCCCACCGGAGGAGCTCGTGAGGGAAAGGCATGAACGACCCTCTGCCGTCGCGCGGAGACACCAGAGGGATGAAGCCCAGAGGGCGGGTTGAAGCAGCCAGGCACCACACTCCACCTCCTCCCTCGCCGCCATGCCGACTGAGGAGAGAGAGGCGGGAACCACCAACCAAATCTCGGCCCCGAAGAAGCCTTATTGAGGGGGTCGCCGATAGCCGCAGCATCCCAGCACCGCCGCTAGGACGACAACAAAGAGGCATCCCAGCCTCCGCCGGATCTAGCCCGAAGGATCCACCAGAACCCATACGGCATAAAGCCAACTAACGGCACATGTCCGCAACCTAAACCTAGCATGTACACGAGAAACACCTGGGCCTCTCCTCACCTTCCCTCAACCGGCGGCGCCGGCGAGGTCAGCCTCGAATTGGCCCGGCTTGCTCAAGAACACCAGGGTACTTGTTAGAGTACGTATACGTGTATATGCTAGAGATAGACTAGGACTTTACATCTTGTACTCCAAGTCTCCACCTACCCCCATGTAACTCTATATAAACCCCCACAAGGGTCATTGCAATACAATACAATATTCTAGGGATCAATATTTTCCACTTGGTATCAGAGAGATTAGCCTCACGGCGCCGATCCTAGGTTCTTCCACCACTTCCGCAACGCGCCGCCCCCGGAGAGATTACTCCTCGGGGGCGCAGCACCCGGTCTCGATCAAAGATCGGATCGGTTCTTAGATTAGGTTAGATCCAAATTTTCGAATTCCTCAATTCCGTAGATTAGATCCAATTAGCCAAATAGATTAAATAATCTCCATGACCATCTTCAAGAATCGGCAACAAATTCAGCATCGAGAGCTCCGTGTGTCTACCAGCCGATCTAGCCGACTAGCAGCCAAGACGCACACGACCACGTCGTGGGCGCGTTCCAGCGGCCGCGCGACTTCCTGAACCCACGCACACGGGCCCGCGCGTGCCTTGCAGGCAATGTCGAGGGGCAACCCGCAAGGAAAAGTGTGCCCGCCTAACTCCATCCAGATCGATCTCTCATGGAGGCCCTCATTCATGCAAAGAAGGTCCATCTTGTCTCAATCTGAGGTATAGTCGTGATGCCTATTATACTTTACATGGCAGGAAAATCCAGGCCGGCTCCAGGATGCCAACACCTGCATGGACGGACCGCCGCCGCCTACGACTCCATTATGCCCGCCTCAACCCAAGCGCGAATGGTCGCACTTGAATCTTCGCCGACTCTGGCGTACACCCTTGATAATGAATCAACACCAAGATCTACACTGCTCTGAGGCATGACTACACCGACACCAAGATTTACACTGCATCAAGCCGGACGACAACGACCCGAGCAACTACGTCAAGCTGTACGACACCGTCAAACTACGAGCAAGGCTTCAGAATCATTGGCGCCACAAGGGACTCCTTCGAGCGACGATCATCGCCGACACATCATCCCCAAGGTCTACATCAACATCTTCGTTAACACAATGCCGCCGCCGATATACCGTCCACATGATGGACATACAACTACAACGCCCTCTAACAGTACTACTGCAAGGCACGACGATGGCATCGACCACGTCCACGACACCGACGACTGTATCAACAAACCGGCATCACAATTGTGATGCCCCCTACGACCGCGCATACGGTTCTGGCAAAATCGCGTGTGCTTGGTGGGTTCCTCCGGTCCTGGCAAAACCGATGGCCTCACTTATGACCGTGTCCAAGAGACGCCCCGACGGTACCTCCATGAGGTGCAAAACATCCACAACCGTAGCTCCATCAACAACAACAACAACAACAATAACAACAACAACAAAACGCGCAATTTTTTGTGCCTCCGTAATGGCGGCCACACAACATACGACAACTATGACATCAACCACACCCACCTCGACCACGGCTACATCACGATCGGCTACCTCGACATCGACATCAAGAACAACGTCTACAGCAACTCAAGAACTCCAGTGAACAGCGTCTGCGCCGTCACTTGCGTCCACGCCACTCCCGCTGTGACTGCGGGAGGGAAGAGAGGGCACCAGACGGGGACGCAGTCACTGCCCCTAGGTGCAGCCATGATCATGTCCACGCAGGTGATGATGACAAAAGGTGAAGACGACGAAAGCGCAAGACTTTAAATGCAGTCGCAAGCGTCCGCTTCACTCCTGCTCCGACTGAGGGGGGATGTTAGAGTACGTATACGTGTATAGGCTAGAGATAGACTAGGACTCTACATCTTATACTCTAACAGTACTATAGCAGGGGAGAGACAGGAAAGGGCTCACCCGTCCGAGGGTGCTCACGAGATCTCCCGACCTAGCCTAAGTCACGATCAGCTAAGCGTTAGACATGTCTTTTTTATTTTCCTTATTCAAAATCTGTGTTTTCTCATCCCATTTCTTCTCCTTCGCTTTCATCATCTCTGCTTGGTTTTTTTGCACCTTCTTTAGTATATCCACTTTATTTTTCAACACGTCAGTCTGACAGTAGCAGTGGTGCCCCTAATCCTGGACAAGTTCTCCTCTAGCATCTTTTTGTCAGTCGCATCCATCAATTTGTTGACATGAACTACAAACTTGAGTATTTCTTCTCAATCTTGTTCTTCTCATCAACCAGTCCCTTCACTAACTTTGCATTTTCAATCATCTCGTCGATTCTTGCACTGTTGTTGTCATGATACATGCCCCAGAGTTGACCTAATGCATTTTTTGCTGGTTATGGATATAAACCCATAGTTTGTGACTTCCTACAAATTAGAATTACCTGCTTAAACATAGTGGGTGGGCAAGTAAAGGGTAGGTCACAAGCTAAGAACTTACATTTTGAACTTGGCACATTAGAATCTACGGCCAATGTTGCTTCTTGAAATGCAACACACTTGACAGTATGAAGCTTGTCGACACGGCACACCTCAGGATAATCTACTGCTATGTTGTAGAATATGGGATCTTCAATGCAGTCAGGAGCATAGTCCATGTCTGTAAGGTCCTAACATACCAAATCGAGTTCATCCGAGGCCTAATGGGAAATTTCCAAATTACTACCAAACCCTATCCCTAGGGAGTAATTGGGGGAAACTGAGCTTACCCCTAGATACGATTGGTTCAAGATCTCGCCGTCATTCCAACTTGGCATGGCGACTAGAGAGATGAATCGACGAAGCGGGGGCAGTAGTTTTCATGGGATCGCCGTCTCTGCTGCAGCCGATGACCGAAGACGAGGGAGTAACTGATAAGTGCATAACATATCTATAATTTTTGATGGTTTTATACTAATAATATGCTTTTGACACTCCTTTTTGTATAAAGTTTATGATTTATTTGGACTAACCTACTAATAGTTGCAAAAGTGCACAATGTTCTTATTTTACACTTTAATGTGTAGGAATTACCAAGAATACAAGTGGAAACCTTGTTGGGGTCAAATTGGGATTTTTCTAGAAATCTGTCTCAGAACTCTTTTTGAAGATGGTCACGTTTCGGGTCGAGGACAGCGTCAAACGGAAAACTCTTCAACTATAAAGTTGTTGGAAATTTCGCGACAAACGTTCTGAACATAAAATTTAGCTGATTCCGAGTCCGTACGTGCCTTCTAGGCTCGATTTACTGCAACCTAAGATAGGGTGACGGGAATC
The DNA here is from genome assembly GCA_910589775.1 of Avena eriantha. NCBI lineage: Eukaryota > Viridiplantae > Streptophyta > Magnoliopsida > Poales > Poaceae > Avena > Avena eriantha. The sequence goes on from OU342740.1 coordinate 295,284,666, forward strand.
CGAGAAGCTATATAAACGGAGGAAACCTAATTCGCCCAGGGCATCTCCACCCACGAATTTATGTCCACCAAAGCCACGTCTCCATGGAGAGGGATCCCAAGAAGCCATGAAGGAAGGGGGCAAAGGGGCAGTGCTCCCCCATGATACAGGCGGCAGGGAAGGAGTCCCCCGTGCCGCCGCCGGCGTCGTCGCCGCCCTCTTCACCATCTTCACCGCATCTCCATCACCTAATCCTCCTAGTATGCAGTGGTTCATCCTCCCACACACATCTGTACCGTCCTATGTAAACATGGTTATAAGTTATAATCCTATGATCTATGTCATGTTTGCTTTGCTCTTAGATTGAATGGTTGAACGTCTTTGATTCATTAGAGTTATATGTTGATATGGTACAGTCCTTTGGTATCCATTATATTTGTGCGCGCATGGATTAAACATCATAGGGTTTGTAGTATGTGTAAAAGGAAGGGGGAGTTCTGCCAGAGTGACAAAAACTGAGGACGCGAACCGGAATGTTGCACGTATGGGAGTAAGAGGACCATTAAACTTAAGGCTATGGTTGGGGAAACCTTAATGCATTGATTAGTACTTATAGATGTTTGCTAACAATCTAATCATATAGTACATGTAATTTCAAGTAGTGAAGCGCATGTATATTTAGCCTCTCCCACATAGAAAACTGCATCGAAGACAATGAACCCGATCTATTCGCTATTTAAACTTGGACAAAGCCACCACAATTACCACCACTATTCCACACTCATGGTTCTGTTAGTTTAGTGTATTTTATTGCTGCAGCAACTAGCTTTACTTTCTTGTTATTTATTATCATGCAAAGCTATCTCTAGTACTCGTATTGTTGCTCTAGTTTTATTTCGTAGATAATGCAAACATTTAGTGTGCGTAGAGTTGTATCGGTGGTTGATAGAACTTGAGAGAACATTTATCCTACCTTTAGCTCCTCGTTGGGTTTGACACTCTTATTTACCGAAAACGCTACACACGATCCCCTATACTTGTGGGTTATCAAGACCTTTTCTAACGCTGTTGTGGGGGAGCAATAGCGTGTGGATGAATATTCTTGTGTGCACTTGTTTGCTTTATCTCTAAGTAGGTTTTACTTTCAGTTTTAAGTTGTTCGCTATCTTATTATGGATAGGGAATTCGAATTACAAAAAAAATACTTGTTACCTAAAAACGTTTTTAAAAAGGAAAGTGATTGGAAAGATGAGTAATGGTTAAGTGGGGGTCGACCTTGAATACTTGTGTTTATGCCTATGAAACCAAAACAAATCTTTCCATGGAAGCTTTTCAGTTAAAAACTTGTAGGAATGCACGAAGCCTTGAAAAATAAAGATATTTCTGGTATTGATCTTAATGCTTATTCATTCGAAAATACTTGAATCTTGCTCCTATGCCTAACTTAAGGGCGTTAAAGAAAAGTACTTATTGGGAGATAACCTAAAAGTTTTAGTTGAGTCTTGGAAGGTATTACTTAAGTAATAACCTCTTCTGATCCTTTTTATTTGCTTTTTGTGCCAAAAGTAACCTCTAATGAGAGAGAAGTAATGCTTGGGAAAGTTGCTGTCCCGAAACAGATTTTTGTGTTTCGCTGTAAAAATTCGTGTAAAATCTCTGTACGTCAGTTTGAGCTATAATTTTTTGTGCTTCTGCCCCAAGTTGTTATCCAACTTTCGTTAGTTCTATACTTTTCGATTTGAGCAATATAAGGTCTTCGAAAAAATTGGTTTCTATCTGCTGGTCTGTTTTGACAGATTTCTGCCATTATTTGCATTTGCTTCTTGTTGATTCCTTTTTGGGTTCTTTTTGGGGAATTGAGTTTTTTAAGGGAAGTTCTACAGTATCTTGTGTTTTAATAGAAGTTTTATTGGTGTTGAAACTGAACCCAAAGACTTATTATCTTGAGTACACTAATGTTGCTAATGAAGATTATGTGAAGTTTTGTATGAAGGAAAAATTTCAGGTGTTAAGGAAAGAATAATGTAATGAGATAAAGAATGGACTAAAGCTCAAGCTTGGGGATGCCACCCTGTGTCACCCCAAGAAATATCCAAGAAGTACAAGTGTCAAAGCTTGGAGATGCCCAAGGCGTCCCCTTCTTCATCAATAAAAATCTCAGGTTCTTCCAAACACTTCATTTTTATTGTTTCATGCACAGTTGTGTTGTTCTTGGAGCGTCTTCATTTTTGTTTTTGGTTTTCGTTTGCTTGGTTTGCTTAGTTTGCTTGTGTAACAACCCAAAACTTTAATCCAAGGTTATTAAGATCCAAATCATCAAAAATAGAGTTAACAAAAACTTTTCCAATTAAAATTATTAAAGCATTCATATGTGTGTGCATCTAAAATAGGAGTTGATTTGAATTGCGTTGTTTAAGTGATTCATTGCTTGTAAAATAATTATTAGGTGAAATAAACATCATCTAGATCATTCCCAAACAAATCCCAAAGAAAAACAAATCAAAATGAATAAAAGAAAGAAATGGTCATTTGTGCCATTTTAATCAACATGCCTACTTTGGCTATTCCTAGGGCTCAATTCTTAACAGAGACAAATGTGGATGTTTGCACCCCTTGCTAGTACATGTAATGAGGTACCAAGGCCCCCTTTGTGTTCAGCCAAAAACTTTCAAACACTAATTTTAAATGGCAGTTGAAAATTGAATGTAGTTCATATGGGAAGATCACACTTATTCAAAAACCACTCAAATGAGCTCCACTTTAAAAACCCAAGCAATGACAGAGGCTTAAGCATGTGTATAGAAAACTCACCAAAATTCATTCAAAAATTCCAAACTTGAGTTCATGCGGCCATTGTGTCGAACACCTGGCAGACATGAATCACACTCTAATCCTAGCTCACCGTTTCTACAAGGTTTTGCCACCCATTTGACCTCAGTTTGCTCCCTCTGTCCCTTCTAGCTCTAACCAAAGCATAATCACCCACCCCTTTGTCCCTAGCAGCAGTACCACGCCACCCCGAGGACATGCTCGCCGGCCAAACCTTGCCAACGCAGCAGCAGACCGCCAACCCCTCTCTATCGCTCCAGGGAGCACGACGTGACCTCACCGCCGCCCACGGTCCACCCCATGCTCACTACCAGCCCCTGGACCACCGAGGAACCGCCGCGCACTAAGCCTCTGCGCGCAGCCAGAGCGCCAACACCGCCAGCACACCACAGACCGCGCCTCGACCGTAGGCCGCGCGCGCCGCTCTGCCACAACCCCAGTAACCCGCCAGACACAGTCGTGCACCGCCGCATGACCCACAGTTGCCGTGCGTCGTGTCGAGCACCGCCTCTGTCTCCTAGAGCGCGGGACGCTCCCGACCAAACGCCACCGCCCCTAGCCACGCATTTAAGTCATAGAGCATCGCCAGGAGGCAGACCACCGTCCCCTACCTCAAGCCACGCCGCTAGCACGTTGTGCAGCCCTCGCTGGAGTCGCCCGCTGATACATTGCAAATGCTTCTATAATTTTTGATGTTCCATGCTTGGTTTTATCCACTTTCTTGTGTTTTGTTCCAACTTTGGAGTACTTTTCATATGATTTCTTGGACTAACCTATTAACAAGAGCCACAGTGCCAGCTGCCTGTTTTCTGCTGTTTTTGGTTCCAAGAAAGTCAGAAAATGAATATTCTCAGAATTGGACAGGACAAAAGCCAAAGTGCCTATTTTTCTGGAAGTGATCAAGTGCCAGAATACGAGATGGAGAAGGGCCAGGGAGCCACCACACCACCTGGCCACGCGGCCAGGCCTGGCCCGCGCCAGGGGGTGGTGTGGCCGCTCCCGGCACCCCCTCGGCCTCCCCTTCCGACTATAAGATGCCCTCGGGACGTAAACCCTAAGTACCCGATCAAAAATCCACGAAAGAGTCAGTAGCCGCCATCATCTCCATCCCTAGATCGGGAGGGATCTGAAGCTCTTCCCGGCACCCTGCTGGAGAGGGGAATTCACCCTAGAGGCCATCTTCATCACCATGCAAGCCTCCGGTGTGATGCGTGAGTAGTTCATCCTTGGACTACGGATCCATGTAGTAGCTAGATGGCTGGTTCTCCTCCTTTGTGCTTTCATGTCTAGATCTTGTGAGCTCCGTTCATGATCAAGATCATCTATTTGTAATTCTGCATGTTGTGTTTGCGGGGATCCGATGGATATTGAGATACTATTTCGGATTGATTATTGATTCTATCATGTCTTTGTTATTTGAGATCTTGCATGCTTTCCGTTGTTAGTAGCTATCTTGGCCAAGTAGATGCTAGCAACTCCAAGAGTTAGTATTTATGCTCGATAGTGGGTTCATGCCTCTGGTAATCTGGGGAAGTGACAGAAATCTCTAAGGTACTAGATGTGCTGTTGCTACTAGGGAGAAAACAACAATCCTTTGTTCATAGAACAATCACATTGTTTACTTTACACGCAGTTCATAAAGCAATAATCTGTTGCTTGCAACTTAATACTAGAGGGGGTTCGGATGATAACCTGAAGGTGGATTACTAGTCATAGATGCAGTTGGATGGCGGTCTATGTATTATGTTGTAATGCCCAATCAAGTCTCAGAGGAGTCAAGATGATTAGTATATGCATGTATTGCTTTCTCGGTGTTTGTCAATCGCCCCGCTGTAATTTGTTCACCCAGCATGTTATCTATCTTAAGGAGAGCCACCTCTAGTGAACTATGGATCCGGTCCTTTTTCTTTACATACAATCTACAATCTTTTACTGCTTTGTGTTTACTTTTTGCAAACTTTTACTTCTTTCCATTCGATACGTTTAATCCTTTGTTTACCGCAAAACACGGTGAGATTGACAACCTCATCGCAAGTTGGGGACAAAGTTCTGTGATTGTGTTGTGCAGGTCTCCACATGGCTACTAGCACCGGTAGTGCGCCCTGCCAAAGCTCAGCTAGTAACACCTTTGAGGTGTTTCCTTGCTCCTACTGGTTCGATTAAACCTTGGTTTCATAACTGATAGAAACTTGCTGTTGTGCTCATCATACCTTTCTCTCGGGGTTCCCAACGAGCTCTACATCAACACCGCCATCAAGCAATTTTCTGGGCGCCATACTTAGAGCCATCAAGCATTTTTCTGGCACTGTTGTCGGGGAAGAAAGGTTAATGGTATTTACACCGGAGGATTAAAGAAGAAGAACCCCCCACGACAAACGCCATTTTTCTGGCGCCGTTGCCGGGGAGTCAAGGACATATTCACAAGGGGAGTCCCTCATAACCAATCTATTTACTTTGTTGTTTTTGTTTTGCTTAGTTTCTTTTTTGCTTTGTTTGCTTGTTTTGTTCTTCAAAACACAAAAAAAATTAGTTTTACTTGTTTGCTTTCTTATTCAAAAACACACAAAAATTAAGTCTCCTATAGTTGTTGGTCTATTATTGCCTTGCTTTGTCATGTTTCCTATCAATGGTTGGTTTCTTTGAAACTGAATCTTATTGGCATGGTGGGTTCACGGAAGAACAAAAATATTATTATAAGGAATACCGCTTGTCACAAAAAGGGAAACACTTATGGGAACAAATTGATAAATTGTATACCATTAAAACGTGTGCTCTACTTATAATGTTACTTATTGCTTTGATAAATCTTGTTGCTGTAGGAGGTATAAACACCTCCCTTTTTAATGTGAGTATAATGATAATGTTACCATATCTTCTTATGTTAAAGGAAATTATGACTTTTATGATGTGGAACAAATTGAAGAATTTATTGCTTGGAAGGGTGCATTCGAACTAGCTTATTTGCTTGAAAATACTGATGATGCACCTTATAAATATGAGGTTTATGATATACTTCAATTTTGCTTTGATAATTACAAGGAAGAAAATAGCTATATTCTCGAATATCTTAATATATGCTCTCCACCAATGGAAGAGACTAATGCCTTGTAGGAACCTATGGAAGAAGAAATTGTTGAAACTGGAAGCTCATTGGATGAAAAAGAGGAGGAGAGTGATGACAAGAGGAGGAAGAATGGATCAACCCATCCTTACCTTCTAATGAGAGTAACTCTTTACCCCTCATATTATTTGATTGTCCCCCATGCTTATCAAAGGAGGACGAATGTCATGTTCTTGAGAATTCTTTTGAAAATGTTTATAATAAAGCTCTAGTGTTTGTAGATCATGAAAAGCATGCTTTATGTGATAGTTATATTGTTGAGTTTATTCATGAGGCTACTGAAAATTATTATGAGAGAGGAAAATATGGTTGTAGAAGTTTTCATGATAATGAAACACCTCTCTATGTGTTGAAATTTTTGAAATTGCTCTCGTTTATCTACCCATTCTTGTTACTATGTGCTTCTTTGATTTATTTTCTTACAAGATTCTTGTGCATAGGAAGTGGGTTAGACTTAAATGTGTTTTGAATTTGCTTCTTGATGCTCTCTTTTACTTCAATTCATATTTTTTATGTGAGCATCTTCTCAAACTATCATGCCTAACTTAAAGGCGTTAAATAAAAGTACTTATTGGAAGATAACCCCAAAGTTTTAGATGAGTCTTGGAAGTTATTACCTCTGTAATAACCTCTTCTTATCCTTTTTATTTGCTTTTTGTTCCAAGAGTAACCTCTAATGAGAGTGAAGTAATGATTGGGAAAGTTGCTGTCCCGAAACAGATTCATGTGCTTCACCGTAAAAATTCGTGAAAGAGCTCTGTATGTCGGATTGAGCTGTAATGTTTTGTGCTTCTGCCCCAGGTTGTTATATAACTTTCGTTAGGTCAACACTTTTTGATTTGAGCAACAGAAGGTCTTCGAAAAAATTCGTCTTTACCTGCTGGTCTGTTTTGATAGATTTCTGCCATTTTCTGCATTTGCTTCTTATTGGTTCCTTCTTGATTTCTTTTGGGGAATTGAGCTTTTTGAGGGAAGTGCTACAGTATCTAGTGTTCTAATGGCAGTTTATTTGGTGTTAGAACTGAACCTTGAGACTTATTTATCTTAAGTGCACTAATGTTGCTAATGAGATTGTGTGAAGTTTTGTATGTAGGAAAATTTCAGGTGTATGGAAGGAATGAGTAATGAGATGAAGGATGGACTAAAGCTCAAGCTTGGGGATGCCACGCGTGTCACCCCAAGAAACATCCAAGAAGTACAAGCGTCAAATCTTGGGGATGCCCAAGGCATCCCCTTCTTCATCAATAAAAATCCCAGGTTTCTTCCAAACGCTTCATTTTTATTGTTTCATGCACAATTGTGTTTTTCTTGGAGCGTCTTATTTTTCGTTTTTGTTTTGGTTTTTAGTTTGCTTGGTTTGCTTAGTTTTCTGAATAAATTGGTTGGACCCTCTCTTTCATACTTTGGTTTGCAAATAGTTTGGTTTGGTTTGGAAAAGAGTAGGGAAGTTTATACTTATGTGGTAAAACGAGCTTGTTTTTGACTATGGCCTATGCTTTATCATGCCATGCTTGATATTGTTTTGGCTTTATGCTTAGTATTCTTTGCTGTATCGTGACTTGTTATAAACAATTGAGATTGCTTAATGTGCCTTGAATGAATCATGCGTTGTTTTGGCATATTAAAGCATAGTATAGTGGTATTCTCCTTTGATGCTTTATTTGGGTTGACTTGGCGCATGCTCACACCATGTTATGAATATATCAAGTCACCATAGCCTTTATGATCCTTTAGTCTTCAACTTGTAGTATCACTTTATGCTTTGATCAATGATGTTTTGTCGCTCTGCATGATTATGGCCATTATTGCACTCTTAGTTTGTCGCTCCCAGTCTTTTGCTAGCCACCACAACAAAGTATGAGTTCCACTCATGCAACCAACTCCCTAAACCAAGTTAATCCAAAGAGTCCACCATACCTACCTACTATCTTATGCTATTCCAAGTATATTCATGCTTTTGTTTACCTTCCACTTGTTATGAGAAAACTAGTGATTAAAGCTCTCACGAACTTGATGGCACACTTTACTTTACTTGCCCTTAATAAACTTGAACCATTGTGTCTTCTATGTTGTATATGCTTACACTTATTTGTCGGGAATTAGCAGAACCATGCTTTCATGGAGAACGCTTTCAACATTGCACTTGGTACTTGTACCTAGTTGATATCATGCTCTTTTGTATATGGATGTCGTCGGTGTGAAATGAAAGGGGAGCTTGTAAGTCCATGGAGTTATGTATATGTGTTAGAGAAATGCCCGGGCCGCTGGAATAATCCATGCTGACATGGTGGAAACCTGCAGCGTAACCATAATGATCTGTCTATGAAGCATTCTTCTTATAAAAAAAAGAGTCCTATATTGAGAAAAAAAGAGAAAAAGAAAAAAAAGATACTATGAAAATAGGAAAGAGAGAAAAAAGCACCATATTCCCATGGTAAATAAGAAGAATGCTGAGATGCTCGTTGTCTGCTTGCCATGTCATTTTGATATGGGGATTCTTCCGTATCATCGGGCAAGGGGTACCCCATTGGCGGTTCTCTATGATACACATGTACTTACGATGACAAGAACTTACCGGTGACTAAACTTGAGTAGCATGAGGAGCGCCCTCGTATACAAGGGACATGAGATTTCTTACTTATACTTCGTCAAGCATGTACACCATAGTTTGTTCACTTTAACCTTAATCACTTCAAGATGCTTATGATAGGGGCAATGAGAGCTAAAAGCTATAAGTACCATAATTCTTGGAAGCTCTTTATGAGACTTGAATCCCTACTTCCTTTTACAAAAGGCTTTTCTTCCACCATTATATTGAGTCTCCACCTTCTATCTTTATGCACCTACTTGGAGAGTATAGTGGCCATTCTTAGTTCTATGTGCATTGTCCCAATACTAGTTGATTGATGCATACTTTGATATTGCTTGTTTTAAACTATTGTATCTAGTCACTCTTATGAACTTTGAAGGTGTCCTATGCATTTATATTTGCTACTCTATTGAGGGACAAGCTAAATACTATTATGCTATGATTTCTTTATGTGAAACAAACAAACGTCTTGCAAAGCATTGTTATTCATGAATCTTTTGTTTGTACCTTTTCATGTTGCATCATAGTTTCTTTGCTTATTGCTAGAACTTTGTCTTTCATGTTATGATTGAAGTACTATGATCCCAGCTTTGAATGTTTTACAAATACTTTGATCAAGTCTTTGATGGTGCATGTCACCTCAAAAATTATTCTTTCTTTTTATCACTTACATACTCGAGGACGAGCAGGAGTTAAGCTTGGGGATGTTGATACATTGCAAATGTATCTATAATTTTTGATGTTCCATGTTTGATTTTATCCACTTTCTTGTGTTTTGTTCCAACTTTGGAGTACTTCTCATATGATTTCTTGGACTAACCTATTAACAAGAGCCACAGTGCCAGCTGCCTGTTTTCTGCTGTTTTTGGTTCCAGGAAAGTTAGAAAATGAATATTCTCGGAATTGGACGGGACAAAAGCCAAAGTGCCTATTTTTCTGGAAGTGATCAAGTGCCAGAATACGAGATGGAGAAGGGCCAGGGAGCCACCACACCACCTGGCCACGCGGCTAGGCCTGGCCCGCGCCAGGGGGTGGTGTGGCCGCTCCCGGCACCCCCTCGGCCTCCCCTTCCGACTATAAGATGCCCTCGGGACGTAAACCCTAAGTACCCGATCAAAAATCCACGAAAGAGTCAGTAGCCGCCATCATCTCCATCCCTAGATCGGGAGGGATCTGAAGCTCTTCCCGGCACCCTGCTGGAGAGGGGAATTCACCCTAGAGGCCATCTTCATCACCATGCAAGCCTCCGGTGTGATGCGTGAGTAGTTCATCCTTGGACTACGTATCCATGTAGTAGCTAGATGGCTGGTTCTCCTCCTTTGTGCTTTCATGTCTAGATCTTGTGAGCTCCGTTCATGATCAAGATCATCTATTTGTAATTCTGCATGTTGTGTTTGCGGGGATCCGATGGATATTGAGATACTATTTCGGATTGATTATTGATTCTATCATGTCTTTGTTATTTGAGATCTTGCATGCTTTCCGTTGTTAGTAGCTATCTTGGCCAAGTAGATGCTAGCAACTCCAAGAGTTAGTATTTATGCTCGATAGTGGGTTCATGCCTCTGGTAATCTGGGGAAGTGACAGAAATCTCTAAGGTACTAGATGTGCTGTTGCTACTAGGGAGAAAACAACAATCCTTTGTTCATAGAACAATCACATTGTTTACTTTACACGCAGTTCGTAAAGCAATAATCTGTTGCTTGCAACTTAATACTAGAGGGGGTTCGGATGATAACCTGAAGGTGGATTACTAGTCATAGATGCAGTTGGATGGCGGTCTATGTATTATGTTGTAATGCCCAATCAAGTCTCAGAGGAGTCAAGATGATTAGTATATGCATGTATTGATTTCTCGGTGTTTGTCAATTGCCCCGCTATAATTTGTTCACCCAGCATGTTATATATCTTAAGGAGAGCCACCTCTAGTGAACTATGGATCCCGGTCCTTTTTCTTTACATACAATCTACAATCTTTTACTGCTTTGTGTTTACTTTCTGCAAACTTTTACTTCTTTCCATTCGATACGTTTAATCCTTTGTTTACCGCAAAACACGGTGAGATTGACAACCTCATCGCAAGTTGGGGACAAAGTTCTGTGGTTGTGTTGTGCAGGTCTCCATGTTGCTAGTAGCACCGGTAGTGCGCCCTGCCAAAGCTCAGCTAGTAACACCTTTGAGGTGTTTCCTTGCTTCTACTGGTTCGATTAAACCTTGGTTTCATAACTGAGGGAAACTTGCTGTTGTGCTCATCATACCTTCCTCTTGGGGTTCCCAATGAGCTCTACATCAACACCGCCATCAAGCAATTTTCTAGGCGCCATTCTTAGAGCCATCACCCGCCCATCCCTTTCGGTCACCTCGTCGAGCTATAAATAGAGGCCACCCCAGCACAAACCACTCACACCATTCCACTCCCCTCTCCTCACTGGTCCTTCCCCACCTCTAGCCGGAGCAGCTTGAGCACTTGTTCACCGGAATTTGGCCGGAGAAGCCCGCTGCAGAGGAGGAGAAGGCGCCATCGATTTCGTCCACGTCAGGAGCTGCAGCGACCACCCCTGAGCCCGCCGTCGACAGCATGTTCGATCGCCCCCATCGCTGCCATAGCTGGAGCCCTGGTATGCTCCCTGAGCACCCCCACCGAGCCGCTAGGGTTAGACCTCGTCGGCGACCTATCCGTCGTCGACGACGAGCCCCAGCCGTAGATCCTAGTTCTAGTCTAACGGCCCACATCACCCCGTTCCGCTTCGCGTGTAAAGAGCCGCTGACCGGTGGACCCCCCTGTCAGCTGTCCTCTGTGCCACGGAACGCCACTAGGCTGGCCCGTTTACTTTCCTGCGTGACCCATTTAATTCAAACTTAGATTTTTTCTATTTAGTTTAAACCTAGTTTTGTCCCTTAGTTTAAAAATCCATTTAGAGAGATTTACAAATCCAAATGTGGTCATTCCAATTTTGTTAGAAAGCTACTGAAAAGATCTACCCAAGCCCATTGGATTTAAATCAATTAGAATTAGAGATCTCTCCTAGTAAAAATAACAAGACATAATCTTTTGCACATTCAAACATTTTTATAAAATCAACCATGATAGCTTTTGAGTCGATTCCAACTCTCAAAAATCACATTTAACCATACCTATCTGAATATGTAATAATATTAAGGTTTACATGCAGTGACTTTGGACTAGTACCAAAATAATGCTATATAGGCATTTCTAGTCACTTTAAATCATTAAATGATAAACTTAAACCTAAGTAAATGTGATCCAACCCTTAAATCACATTCCCAAATGTGATAATATGTGGTGATGACATGTGTCCAAATGATCCCATATTTTAAGTGGTGAATATTAAATCTTAGTTAATTTTCAATGAGTAGAAATTAGTTTTCTTAAATAAAAAGAATGTAGCTAGTTAATAATACTTGTGATGCTTGTGATGATAATAGATCATCAAATGTGTTCCTTAGAGTGCTAATTAGACTAGTAAGTATTGTTTGGTGATTGTGTACTCCGTATGTATTTATAGACGATAGTACCGACCAAGCTTTCGAGGAGGAGGAGTTCTATCAAGAGGAGGAAGAAAACTTCAACCACTGCACTGCACAAGGCAAGCCACCATTAACGATGCAAGCTAACCCTTGCAAGCTAGATAATCTAAGTAGATTCTTTAGGCATGCTTTGGCTATACCACTTTGACCATTACTTACCCCAAGTATTATTTTCCAAGCTTTACTTCCTTTACTTTACCAAAGTCCTTTACTTGTTTTGAAGGTAGCATAAAGAGTATAAAACTTGACCTATTTAGATAACTTTAGATGTCATTCTATGGCATGAGATTGACCCCATCTTTTCACCTTAGTGAACACTCTTAACTTAGTAGTTTAGAGTAGATCAAAAACTTGAGTCACTCTAGATGGGAATACTTGGTGAAAATGAATTATGAAAACCTTGGAGTGATGAGTCATTCTATTGAGATGTTTTGACATGTGTTGAAGAACACAAATGGTTTATGATGGTGAAAATGTTGAGGCATGAGCCTTAACCCTTTTAAAAAAACTGATGGTTGGATTCGGATGCGATACCATTCCAATTTTACCACACAACCACAATACCTGAATTGGGTAAGGCTTAGCTGGAAATTTATATGCATTAGTATTATTTCCCTCGCGGGAGAGGTTTGAGCTGAGGCTACCTCTCAATGTTGTCCACCTATGCAGTGCCCAAGATGACAGATGGTCATGGTTGGGAGGCTATGCTCATAGGAGAGGTGCTTATACTAGGGTGTGTAAAGGAAATGTTATGTTTGATTATCTGCATGCTAAGTATGATGATTCAGGGTTATCCCTAAAAGATGTATCGAATCTTGTGGTGACAGTGTACCACCTCTGCAGAGTGTCAAACTATTCGAATAGCCGCGTCCGCGGTTATGGATAGTTGGAATGGCCATACTGTTTCGTTGTCAAATGTTTTCAAAATGACTTATGGAATGAATGATGAACTTGACTTGACCACAACAGATTTGTGACTATGACACTAGCTTCCCAACTTAAGTGATTCTAGAACTTTATTTTATCTTTCTTTGCTTCTGAAATCAGCTTAGGTTTCAAACTTAACCTTATAGTTAAACTTAGAGTTAGCACTTTACTTTAGAACTATACTACTTGTTAGTGGTAGTTTGTGAGTACTTAAAGAGTACTCATGGCTTTGTCCCTGGCTATTCTCATGGCCAGACTATGAAGGAGACTACCAAGATGATGGTCAACAGGACGACTATGATAACTATGACTATCTGCCTTCGTCAGCATTGCCTATGCCCCTAAAGATGGACCCCACCGCTACGCTTATCTTTTATTCCGCCGTTTGTTGTATTAAGATTGGATCATGAGATCCTTATTTGTGTAAGACCTTATGTATGGTTTGTAATGGATGATGTACTGTGATATCCAATCTGTTATGTCTCGCAAAAATGGTAATCCTGGGATTGCGAGGTATGGCATAACATGCATTGGGATTAAAAATCCGAGTGTTGACAGCTTGAATAAATTGGTTGGACCCCCTCTTTCATACATTAGTTCTTAAATAAGTGTGGTTTGGATTGGAAAAGAGTAGGAAAAGTTCATGCTTAAGTGGTAAAAGGAGCTTGTTTTGACGGTGGCCTATGCTTTGTCATGTCATGCTTGATATTGTTTTGGCTTTATGCTTAGTGATTTTTTCTGCAGCATGACATGTTATAAACAATTGATATTGCTTAATGTGCCTTGAAAGAATCATGCGTTGTTTTAGCATATTAAAGCATAGTATTGTGGTATTCTCCTTTGATGCTTTATTTGGGTTGAATTGGCGCATGCTCATACCATGTTATGACTATCCCAAGTCACCATAGCCTTTATGATCCTTTAGTTTTCGACTTGTAATATCACTTTATGCTTTAATTAATGATGTTTTGTCTCTTTACATGATTATGGCTATTATTGCTCTTTTAGTTGGCCGCTCTCAGTCTTTTGCTAGCCTCCATAACCAAGTAAGAATTCCACTCATGCATCCAACTCCAAATAAAACCAAGTTATTCCAAAGAGTCCACCATACCTACCTATTAGCATTTGCTATTCCAAGTATACTCATGCTTTTATCTACCTTCCGAATTAAACTTGTTATGAAAAAACTAGTGATTAAAGCTCTCACGAACTTGATGGCACACTTTACTTTTCTTGCCCCTAATAAACTTGAACCATTGTGTCATCTATGTTGTATGTGCTTGCACTTATATGTTGGAGATTAGCAGAACCATACTGTCATGGGGAACGCTTTCAACATTGCACTTGTATATTGTACCTAGTTGATATCATGCTCTTTTGTCTATGGATGTCGTCAGTGCGAAATGAAAGGGGAGCTTGTAAGTCCATGGAGTTATGTATGTGTGTTAGAGAAACACATGGGCCGTCGGTCAAATCCATGCCTAATCATGGTGGAAACCTGCAGCGTAACCATAATGAGCAATCTATGAAGCATTCTTCTTATAAAAAAAAGAGATAGAGATTGAGAAAAAAGAAAAAAAAGATGAGAAAAGAGGAAAGAGAGAAAAAACACCATTTTCCCATGGTAAATAAGAAGATTGATGAGATGCTCGTTGTCTGCTTGCCTTGTCATTTTGATATGGGGATTCTTCCGTATCATCGGGCAAGGGGTACCCCGTTGGCGGTTCTCTATGATACACATGTACTTACTATGATAAGAACTTACAGGTAACTAAACTTGAGTAGCATGAGGAGCGGCCCTCGTATTCAAGGGACATGAGATTTCCAACTTATACTTTGTCAAACATATACTCCATAGTTTTTTCACTTTAACCTTAATCACTTCAAGATGCTTATGATAGGGGCAATGAGAGCTGAAAGCTAATAAGTACCATAATTTTTGGAAGCTCTTTATGAGACTTGAATCCCTGCTTCCTTTTACGAAGGCCTTTCTTCCACTTTTATATTGAGTCTTCACCTTCTATCTTTATGCATCAATTAAGAGAGCATAGTTGTCATTCTTAGTTCTATGTGCATTGTCTCAAGACTTGTTAATTGATGCATAACTTTGATATTGCTTATTCCTAAACTATTTGTATCTAGTCACCCTTATAAACTTTGAAGGTGTCATATGCATTTATGTTTTGCTACTCTATGAGGGACAAGCTGAATACCATTATCATTACACTTTCTTTATGTGAAACAAATAAACGCCTTGCAAAGCATTGTTATTCATGAATCTTTTGTTTGTGCCTTGTCATGTTACACCATAGTTGCTATGTCTTATTGTTAGAACTCTATCTTTCATTATTTATGTTTAGAGTACCTTAATCCGAGCTATCAATGCTTTTACAATAATGATGATCAAGATTGTGTTGTCTGCATGTCACATCAAAAATTATATTGTTTTGATCGTTTACCTAGTCGAGGACGAGCATGAACTAAGCTTGGGATGTTGATACGTCCATAACGTATCTATAATTTTTGATGGTTTTATGCTAATAATATGCTTTTGACACTCATTTTTGTATAAAGTTTATGATTTATTTGGACTAACCTACTAATAGTTGAAAAAGTGCACAATGTTCTTGTTTTACACTTTGATGTGTAGCAATTATCAAGAATACAAGTGGAAACCTCGTTGGAGTCAAATTGGGATTTTTCTAGAAATCTGTCTCAGAACGCTTTTTGAAGATGGTCACGTTTTGGGTTGAAGACGGCGTCAAACGGAAAACTCTTCAACTATAAAGTTGTTTGAAATTTCACGACAAATGTTCTGGACATAAAATTTAGCTGATTCCAAGTGCGAACGGGCCTTCTAGGCCTGATTTACTGCAACCCAAGATGGGGTGACAGGAATCCGAGAAGCTATATAAAGGGAGGAAACCTAATTCGCCCAGGACATCTCCACCCACGAATTTGCAGCCACCAAAGCCACGTTTTTGCCTCCTCCATGGATCCCATCTCCATGGGGATCCCAAGAAGTCATGAAGGAAGGGGGCTAAGGGGCGGTGCTCCTCCATGATACGGACGGCGGGGAAGGAGTCTCCCGCGCCGGCGGCGGCGCCGCCGCCGCCGCCCTCTTCACCATCTTCACCGCCATCTTCATCACCTAGTCCTCCTAGTATGCAGTGGTTCATCCTCCCACACACCTCTGTACCGTCCTATGTAAACATGGTATTTGATGCTATAAGTTATAATCCTATGATCTATGTCATGTTTACGTAGTTCCTTTGTTCTTAGATTGAATGGTTGAACGTCTTTGATTCATTAGAGTTGTATGTTGATATAGTACAGTTCTTTGGTGTCTATTATATTTATGCGCGCATAGATGAAACATCATAAGGTTTGTAGTATGTGTAAAAGGAAGGGGGAGTTCTGCCGAAGTGACAGAAACATGAGGACGCGAACCGGAACGTTGCACGTATTGGAGTAAGAGGACCACTAAACTTAAGGCTACAGTTGGGAACCTTAATACATTGATTAGTACTTACGGATGTTTGCTAACAATCCAGTCATATAGTACATGTAATTCCAAGCAGTGAAGCGCATGTATATTTAGCCTCTCCCACATAGAAAACTGCATCGAAAACAATGAACCCGATCTATTCGCTATTTAAACTTGGACAAAGCCACCACAATTACCACCAATATTCCACACTCATGGTTATGTTAGTTTAGTATATTTTATTGCTGCAGCAACTAGCTTTACTTTCTTGTTATTTATTATCATGCAAAGCTATCTCTAGTACTTGTTTGTTGCTCTAGTTTTACTTTCTTGTTATTTATTATCATGCAAAGCTATCTCTAGTACTTGTATCAGTGGTTGATAGAACTTGAGAGAACATTTATCCTACCTTTAGCTCCTCGTTTGGTTCGACACTCTTACTTATCGAAAATGCTACACACGATCCTATACTTGTGGGTTATCAGTAACCTGCAGCTAACTGACCAGGGAAGCTAGCTCGATGCATGGGGGTGGTTTTGTTTTAGTGGTGAGCGGGGAGGAAGTGTTTCGGTAGGAGGTGAGATCCCCTTTTCCGCTAGAGCAAACTCCCTCCTGCCATCGTCGGCCGCGCTCATGTGGGAGAGCCCTGCTTTTCCAGGTGGGAGCATGACGAGCCTGGCTCGTTGGAAACGCTCGGTTGGAGCGTTGTCGATGTGTCTATCCACGGGCTGCTTTATAGTTCAGGCTAGCACAACCCAACCTCCCATGCGACATCTAAACGACCCATTTTCGTCACGTGTGCCATACTACCAAACGCGTTCATATTGAATGCATCGTCGTTTGGTGAAAGCATTTTGGCATTGGGAGATTAAAGCGCCCATTTTTTTGTTTTAGACTTGTCGCGTCAAGTTTAGTATGCACAAGACTTATCGGTCTGAACTCCGAGGGCGTTGCTGCTCCTGGGGTTTTGGGATCAGGATCTATCATTGTAGCCTGATCGAGGGAGTTTAGACTTAGGGAATCCGTCGAAGTGAATTTTGACACAGCAGTCAGGATGTCATCTTTGACTCTAATTATATGTCCCAGTATAACACGTTTAGGCCGTGTTTACTTCTCTCGTATTTTTATCCACTAGAGTTTTGGGATATGCGGGGATTTGTTGTTCACCCAATACTCTCAAATCCCTTAAAATACCTTTTCCCAAAAATACTCTACTTTAGAGGCGAGTTTTCAATCTAGACAAAAACATAAAGGATTTGCTGGGATATGCCGGCATTATCCCGACCAAACCCGGCGTGGTAAACGGACTGCGCGGATTTTACGCGAATTAGAACAATCCCCTACGATCCCCGCGAATACACTAGCGAATACGAGAGAAGTAAACAAGGCCTTAGTTGATAACAAAACCATATGGATATATAAGTTTTTCACATTTGTCTCTTGGCAACAATCTTGCGATTCGCAATCGGAACTCCGAACAATCACGCCGCACCAACACTGGTAGTGCTGACGCCAAGCATCTTGAAAACTTGATGAAATCAAACACAAGGTTTGCAGAGTAGCCGGCGGCCAACGTCAAAGGACACGAAGGCGTCGATGCAGGCGTAGTTGATCTGCTCCGTGGACAGGAGTGGCGCGGCCCAGTTGCTCATGGTCACGTTCTTGGGCTTGTCGATGGGCGTGTCCATCACCTCGCGCGCCAGGGTCTGAAGCCCCGCCTTCCGGAGCTCCGGCCGGCCGAGAACAACCGCCGCGACCTGAGGCAGGTCCATCGTGCAGGCAACCTGTAGGTCGCAGTCGTCCTGCAGCCGCTTGACGTCGCCGCCGACCCCGACGGCGACGAAGCAGATGTCCGGGTTGGCGAGGAAATCCTTGAGCTGGGCGGGGATATTGCACTCGGCGTGGCAAATCTGGTAGACGAGGCAGCGGTCGGCGACGCAGAGCTGGAGGACGGCGACCTGGTACCGTGGTTTCCCGTTCTGGAAGTATCGGCGCCACTCCGTGTCGAGGCCGACGATGAGGCAATGGTGGTCCTCCTCCTCCCGGCCCTGCTGGTCTTGGAAGAGCTGGATCACGGCCTCGGGTACGTGTTACTTGCTCGCTTTGTTTTGATCGAGGCGTGCGTATCTACCGTGTTGCAACTTCCGCCGTCGCGCGTAGGGTTGCACACATATACTAGTGATTTATTATGGGAGTTGAACTGTTCTACGTATAGTCGGAGTCCAAAAAGGAAACGAACTCAGCTCATACTCCGGGTCGGAGTAGGTTTCCATCGGCTGGAGGCCTACGCGCGCGACGTGCATCGGCCGCCAGTTTCTAGCGTGTTTGTCATGAACACAGCCGTCCACCAGAGCACGAACACGCACGGCCGGTCCACGGAGTTCGAGGGCCAACATGACACCAATTGTTCCTTGTTTAAAGTGACAGTTCTTTCGTGGAATATCTACTCCAGTTTTTTTAAAGACTAGCACAAATGTCCGTGCGTTGCAACGGGAGAAAAAACATACCTTTGACACGATGCAAATTTTGCCGTCATAATCAATCGACGCATGTAATCCTATCTTCTATTTGCAAACAAAGTGTCAAATTAGAGGTTCTCTCAAATTTGACTACACTTGGGGTTTCACCAACATTTTCATGGACTCTCCAAATTCCACCAAATCTGTATTGATTGATTTCTTGTAAAATAAAAATAATACTAATTGACTCCACTACACCGTAACTCTTCTAGGTTTTGTTTAATTATATTAGAACACAATATCCTTTACGCTTATCAGCATTTATTAAAGATCGAAAACATAATTTTGAGAAAACACAAAACAATCACTTGACATGCACTAATCATTTTATCACAGATCGACTTCATTCAGATCAAAATTTGATGGTTGCAGAACCAACCTGAAGGTATTGTAGAACTGTCCAAAGTGAATAATTGGATAGTATCCAAAAGGAAAATAAAATTGTTTATAGCTAATTCATGACAGCACAAAGACAACCGAACAACACATGCTTCCTAAAGCAGAGCCGCAACCAATCAGTCCTTGGGAATAGAAAGTAGCATTGATCCATATACTACCGGAGGTTCCCATGGCAACACACTGCCGTCCAATTTCTTGCATAAAAAAATAATGCGCAAACCTAAGGAAAAAAATGAATCAAACATCAACGAAGATGGTTTTTATCATACCACTTGTTGGCTCCTCCCACACCACTCATTTGGAGTAGCAGCAGAAAAATTAACTAATGCATGAGACCCAAAAACCTGATTATTGAAGTCTCCATGCTGTTGCTGAAGTTTGAAATTTGTGTGACATATTACAAGTTTACGACCAGTGTTGACCTCCTCAATTCATCTTTGAGTCATCACCTTGCACGTCGTGTTGTACTTCCTAGTTATTTCCATTAGCCATTCATTAATCTGCACTTTGAAGATTTGACGCGGGTGGACTTGAAGATTTGCGGTGTGTTAGTGGTAGCTTGTCCAACTCCTTGATTTACGTCATCTTTCGTTCATGATACCGACGTCGTGGACCTCTCCTGGTCCGACCTCTTTGCCGGCTCGCCCTCGCTGAAGATCTTTGTGCTAGCCGCCATGATGCAGTACCGGTCGATTCCATGACCTTGAACTCACGTTTACTTCCTTGGGACAGGACAAATCTTCACGAACAGAGCTGCAATCAGATTCAATGTTGAGCTGGTTTTCAGGGAAAATCGAGGCCAGCTTCGGTTCCTCTAGAATTGCAATCACTTTCCCTAAATCTGTACTTGAAAAGGGATGTAAGAAAACCTAGGCATATACAATAATGGGCTCACCCAGTTTGTTCCTAATCAACGCCCTCCAGGAGCTAGTACGCGATTATTCAGTATAGATTGCATGCACGTTTAGTTTGTCTCAACCCTGTTCTGTATGTGTCTGTCTGCAAACAGGTTCAGAATGAGCTATATGCCTATATCTGTTGAACGACTATATTAAAATGCAAGAGTTGGATAATAACCCTGCTCTGAATCCACAATAATTATTATAGTGTGGTGCAGCTCTGAAAACCACAAATCGTGCCCGTCTTAATGTGATCTAGCAAAAGAGGTTGCCTGCATGACATATCCAACACACACCGCTGGCAAGTATCCTTTTCTCTTCACGACAGATGATCCACCAAAACAAGCATGCTTGAGGCCTAAAGGAACAAACAACCTTTTCAATCTGTTGTGCATGCTCACGAGACGGAGGATCAGATCAAAGGATCACAAGATGACAATCTATCAAGCCATAGCCAATCTATTGTAAGCTCGCAGAACATAGCTATATGCTTTGCTTCGCAGGCAAACTGGAGCACTGTCTTACCGGCCGGCATAGTCCCACTCCCAGAACAATAATCCTAGCCTCGCACGAGTGGTTCTTGTCGCCAGAGTGCCTATCGCGGTTGATCTTGCTTGACGCGAGGTTGTCAGAAGCATCCGCAGCCGTCGGAAATCGGAGCTCGGCCCGCTGCCAACCCTCCCCTTTGTCGACGCCTACTCATGACCTATCGTGCGAAACAGGCACAAATTGTTGGCTATTAGCGGCCGGAGGTGGGTGGCATTCTGCGGGCGTAGGCTCTTCGTTGCCAAGGATAGGTTGTCTGCGCCCCCTTGGGCCTAGATTCCGCTCTACCAGGACGTCAGCTCCACCATCACATCCCTGACCTCATACACATAGGTGATATAGAACAACAACCTGATTCCACCATGGATCACTGGAGCATCTCGATGATGCCGCAACTCTGGTGAGCACAACCACAGTCATGCACAAACAAACATAATCACTACCAGGCTCAACGTCATAATCTAGCTGTGTCGTGCCCTCCAGAGCTTCCTCATGAGCAACATCACTGGTCCCGGACGATCTCTTGTCCCGATCTCAACGATCCAGGCTCCATCAATGATGATCACCAAGCCACAACCCTCGACCTCATCCACTTAAAAGGTATGCTGCCACCAACTTCATCTCGATCAGATCCCCTCGGAAAGATCGATTCAAGATTGATTCGCGACTCGCTAGCACCTCGGAAAGATCGATTCAAGATTAAATCGTGACTCGCTAGCAAAAATTGCAGTGTATTTATGAGCGTTTATATAGAACTTATGTGGGAGAGACCATACATGATACGACACCGTAGCGCAGGGATAAACTCGATCGTGTTTTTTTTGAATATCTCGATCGTGTTGTTGTGGAAACGCTCATGGGGTGGATCAGTTTTTTTAATTAACTTGCCGATGGCGTTGGTGGTAATATGGGGTTTGGTGGAAGGATATAATTGTCCAGAAAAGTGTTGGACCGGAAGAAACAATCCGTCCTTTATTATTAGGTATAGATATATTTAATATTTTTATTTTTAAATATTATTCAAAGTTTAAGGTAGATTAATATCTTTAGGCCTCTCAACAATGTCTGTCAAGCTCCATGTCTTCTTCCCAAACGAAAGACTTAAAAAATATTAGTATGTTATAAGAGAAACAGAAACATTCAATGGCAATTTAAATAATCTGTACATTTGATGAATTAATGGTCTTTGAAACCTTGGCGAAGATATTCAAAACTACTTATTTTTACTGACCGAGCAAACTATATACCATGATACTTATTTTTCCGAATTACTTGTTGTGTACAACATGTATATACATATGTACTTTAGAATTAATCACATAACAAAGTTATAAGAGTAGCAGATTCATATGCATACATGTTAAGCACCGATTTAATAAGAGGATGGAATAGTCTACCAAAGCAATGATATAGTTATATAATTGTGTTGTCAGTCTCCACTAATAAATACTT
This sequence comes from Avena eriantha, assembly GCA_910589775.1. Taxonomy (NCBI): domain Eukaryota; kingdom Viridiplantae; phylum Streptophyta; class Magnoliopsida; order Poales; family Poaceae; genus Avena; species Avena eriantha. The sequence continues at coordinate 295,306,963 of OU342740.1, forward strand.
ACAACCTTATAAAGGCACATGTGAGTTGGTGATGTTTCACGCATTTGGAGTGGCTAGAAAAATATTTAAAAATGCAAAAATGTTGAAATATTTTTTTCGAAAAGAGAAGTCACAACATAAACAAGCTAAACTATAGCTTGGGCCATCTATATGTTCCATAATTATTCTACACTGTTGGCTCTCGATAATTGAAAACTAATATAGGTACGCAAACAAGCCTTGGGTAGGATCCCTACCTTGTAGGATCCTAGGCAAGCGCCTCTATGCCCCGTCCTATGAGCCGGTCCTGCTAATACGCATTATTAGTGAGACCCTCCCTCCTATGATTGGCCGCGACTATAGATTTGCAGCAGAAATAGTGACTACATCCATCTTAATTCTGATTAGTCTCCTTCTGGAGGATGCTAATAGGCATATTCAGTTTCATAGTGATTGTCCATCTAAGGCGATTAGGAGGTGGCCCAGAACCAATCTAGGGTTATGTACTCCTGTCGGCGATGTCGTAGGTATGCTCCGCCTCTAGTGGCCTCGAGGCCTCAGGGGTGTGGTAGACCACGACCTCTCGTCGACGGGAGGTTTATCGTTCTTTGTTTAGGTCTTTTTCCAGTGTCTTTCTCAGGATGTTGAAGCGGCGGCTACATCTCGAAGTCATAATAAGATACTACCCACTATATCCTCGCTCCGATGGTGCATCTAGTGCCGACAGAGGACGCGTGGAGTCGTGTGTTCAGTTGATCTCCTGAGATCTGGTTCATTTTCATGTTTGTTGGTGTGAATTCAGGTCAGTCTCTTCCGATTTATGGATGTCATTATTGGTGATGGTTATTGATCTAATGCGCTAGTCCTTTGGGGTCTAGCATGACGACTTCCCGTTTGTCTACCACAACAATCTCTACCACGACAAGCTTTACCCGGCTCTGATGATGGAGGGACGAGGACGACGGCGCACCTTCGGCTCGTGCTACTGTTTGTAGTCATCGCTAGGTGGTCCATGGACCTATTTGTAATAGTTGATACTTAAAAAAATTGTACTACTGTTGATGATTATTAATAAATTGGTGGAATTTCGCAAAAAAAAATTGATTAGTCTCCGGTCTCAAGCACAAACAAAAAAGCAACCGACGACTCAAACGGCCTAAGCACAAAAATAGTATGGACAATCCGTCGGATGCACATGACACCCAGATCGATTCATCGCTATACATATATTTATGTCCAACACGTAGAGATGTGGTTTGTGACCTGGTGAGTTACACATCATGCCAGATTGTTTGCTTACAGGAAACTAAGCTTGAGCATGTTGACAAATACGCTGCCACACACCTAGGAGGTTTTCGCCTTTAGCAATTCGCTCAAAGGCCAGCTGATGGAACCAGAGGAGGAATTTTTTTGCTATGGGATGAAAAAAAGGTTAACGCTTCCAACACTGTTGCAACAGTATACACCCTTTCGTCCAACATGTCTATTGTAAACTAGACATTTCATACAAGCTAACAACGGTCTATGAGCCGACGCATGGGAACTTGAAATATGCCTTTTTTGCCGAGCTTGTTGCTACCAAGGCCCCCGTTGGAACAAGATGGATAATCACGGGTGTTTTCAACCAAGTGTATCGTTCAAGAGACAAGAACCAGGCCAGCTCCAACCGAAGTCAAATCGTGAGATTCCGGTAAATGCTTGTGTCCTAAAAGAACCGTACTTATAAAATAGAAAATTCACGTGGAGAACAAACAACAAGATCCCACCTTGAATAAGCTTGATGGTTTATTTTGCAATGAAGAATGGGACTTGTCCTTCTCCAACCACATTCTCAGAGCCCTCTCATCATCCCTATCCGACCATTGTCCGCTTCTCCTTGCCAATGATAGTGGCCCAAATAGACCAAAATCCTTCCGTTTCGAAAACTTTTGGACTGAAATGCTAGACTTCAAGGAGGTAGTTGAACAAGCTTGGAGTGGAAACTTGAACCACCTTGAGCTGAGTCAACGCCTATTCTACAAGCTCAAGAACACCGATAAATGCTTGTGTAAATGGAGCAAGACCCTCTTCTCCAAGGCAAACCTCGAGCTCCATATGGAACTTGAGATTATTCTACGTCTTTACGTCGCTCAATAGAATAGAGAGCTTAGCATGGGCGAAAGAGATTTAAGAACAAGACTAAAGAGGAGAATAATTGGCTTGGCGGCCATCGAGAGGACAAGGAAAAGATAAGAATCAAGAGTCACCAACTTAAAAGAGGGTGACACAAACACAAGATACTTCCACCTTAGGATTAACTCTAGAAGAAGAAAGAACCACATTCACCACCTAAAGCGCAACAATGGTTGGGTCACGGAGCATGTTCAAAAGAATAGTATCATCCACTCCGACTTCAAAAAGATCATGAGAAAAGGCCCGCCCTACTCCGCCAATTTTTATGGGACCAATATCCCCGTCCCTCCTTGCGATCTTGGTGGGCTTGGTGAGCCTTTCACGGAAGAAGAGGTCAAAGAGGCGATTAACAAGACGGCTAGTGACAAGACCCCAGGATTGGACATCTTCTCGGGGTCTTTCGATTGATATCATGGCGGTGATTAACAACTTATCAAGCCTTCGACGCAACAATCTCCATTGGCTAAATTTGTCTAACATTGCCCTCATCCCGAAAAAGGATTAGGCGGAGGAGGTGACCGACTTCCTCCCCATTAGTCTCATACACGCCATTGCCAAGATCATTTCGAAGATGATGGCGGCCCGACTTACCCCCTTCATGGAAAAGCTTGCGTCCAACTCCAAAAGAGCCTTCATCAAATCAAGAAGAATACACAATAATTTTCGATATGTGAGAAACCTCGCAAGGAAGCTACACAAAACAAAAGTGGCCACCCTTCTTTTCAAACTCGATATCAAGAAAGCCTTCCATTTGGTTAGGTGGGATTACCTATTGGACATGTTGCAACACTTGGGATTTCCTACAAGATTATGTGATTGGATCTCGTCCCTTCTATCCACCTCTTCTTCAAGGGAGCTTCTTAATGGTGTTGCCGAAGAGCCTACAAAGCATGGGCTTAGGCAAGTTGACCCGCTTTCCCGTCTACTATTTGTGTTAGCCACTAACCCTCTCCACCACATCCTACACAAAGCCACTGAACAAGGACGACTTCACAAGATCCGGGGGAGATCTCCCGCGGTCTGTACGTCCCTTTATGCCAATGACGAGGCCATATTTGTCAAGCGAATCAAAATGACATTATTTTCCTTGCTTCCACCTTGAATTTTTTTGGATATACTACCGGGCTTGTTACAATTGCGAGAAAAGGAAAGTGACGGCCATAAGATGTCAAGGCTTGGACCTTGCTGACATCCTACAAGCTTTCTCGCCTACCCCTTTCGATGACCTGCCTAAAGAGAATACACTTTCAACCTTTGGAGGAGAAAGTCATCGCCAATCTTGTTTCGTGGGTGAGGAAGAATGTTACCATGGATAGTTGATCAACACTTGACAAGTCCGTTCTTACAAGCATTGTCATATATTTCATCACCGTGCTTGACGTGCCTATTAAGGTTCTAAGAAAGATTGATAGCTTGAGAAGAGCTTTTCTTTGGGCGGCTTGCAAGAAGGTAACATGTGGAAAATGCAAAGTGAATTAGGAGTTAGTTTGAAAACCAAAAATCTTTGGGGGCCTTGGGATTCTAAACCTCAATAAATTTGCTCCGGCCCTTCGCTTGAGATGGATTTGAAGGTGTTCCGTGGCACAAAACAAAAAAATTCATATGCAAAAACCCCGGTTTCCCAAGATCTATCTAGGAGTAATGCAGTAACGGTCGGAGGAGTTTTGGATACATACCCTTGTAGTTCGAAAGTAGTTAACGTTCCGAGGGGAACATGGATAATGTAGTCGTACTCATAGCCAATCTCAAGATTGCGAAGCTCCTCACAGGTCACCCCTTGATCCAACGTGCAACAACTCCGGCTCACGACATCCAACGTTTCACAAGTGGCAGCAGCCTCATGGTTTTGCACACATACGGTGTATGATAACGACCTCCGGTTCTTTGATCCCTGCCGAGGTTGTGGAAGTAGATCCTCTGGCTGGAATCCCTCCAACGCAACGACGTCTTACACGTATGTCGTCTCTTGCATGTTCCATCCTTCTAGGGATGGCGCCATCGCGAGAAGACAACAAGAGAGAGAGAGAGAGAGGAAAGTGCCTCAGAGAATATTCAATTGGTATGTTTTAATCCTACCCATGGACACTCCTTTATACAGGTGGAGGAGGGTACTCCCCACTAAAGGTTTCCCATGTGGGACTAAATAAAAGACAAGGAAATAAGGGGAGGAGGGGCCGGCCGGCTGGGCCTAAGGCGGTGGACGGGTGGGCCACCTGCCTGCACCTGGCCCAACATATCATCAACAATGTGCCCCTGGGTGGGCCTGCCCCGCATGCACGTGTGGCCCAGCTACGACTGGCGGCCTACAACGGCAGGTAGTAGGGAGGCGAGGTCGGGTGGGCCTCAAGCGCGGCCCACCACGTGCGCCCACTCATGCCAGCGCCCTCCCCCCGCCCCCGCCTGGGTGGGCCAGGTGGCTACGACCTGCGATGGCAACCAGCTGCCTGCCGCCCATGCGATGCCTTGTGTCTGCTAGCCCTCCTGTTTGCGTGTGCTAGGCCGACTTGCAGTGCGGCTTGAGCTGCTTCTCTTGGTGAATTCCTCCTGGACCGATTCCCTCCAGGGATTTGGCCCTTTGAGGAAGTTACCCTATAAATATTAATTTAATATATATTAATTCATAATTAACATATAATAAATGCATATTATAGATTGCCTTTTATCTAAAACACCTTTCAGCCTTTTTCCTTTCTTTTTCCGAACAATTTCGGGTTCTCTTTCGAAACGATTCTGGTTTCTCTCTCATCTATGATTCCTTCTTACAGAATGATCTCTAGCATCATCGTACCCTTAAGTGTGCTACCCCAACGGCCCAGGAACATCATAGACATGATCGAGACTCCTCTTATATTAATAATTATTAGCGGGGCCGGGATGCCCATAATGACGCCTACGCATTCCATAATGTAATGTTGTTTGAACCGTAAAACGTCGAGTTTAATTCCCTTTGTTTCTTCGATACGACTTGTTGATACGTTGCAAACGTATCTATAATTTTTGATGTTCCATGCTTGTTTAGTATCTACTTTCTTATGTTTTGTCTACATTTGGAGATACTTTTATGCATTTTCTGGAACTAACCTATTAACAAGATGCCACAGTGCCAGTTGCCTGTTTTCTGCTGTTTTTGGTTTCAGAAAAGTTGCAAAAGAAATATTCTCGGAATTGGACCAGACAAAAGCCAAAGTCGATATTTTACCGGAAGACTCACGGAGCCAGAAGACGAGACGGAGAGGGGCCAGGGGCTGGCCACACCCGCGCGGGTCCCCCTTGGCCGCGCCACCAAGGGGTGTGGGCCCCTGGTCCACCCTCTGATATCGCCCTTTCGCCTATATATTGCCCTCGGGATAAAAACCCTAAATACCAGATCAGATTATCATGAAAAGTTCCGCAGCGCCGCCGCCACCGAAGAGGAGATTCGGGGGACAAAAGTCTCTATTCCGGCACCCTGCCGGGACGGGGAAGTGCCCCCGGAGCCATCTCCATCGATCTCCACCACCATCTCCATCGCCGTTGCTTATTCCCATGATGATGAGGGAGTAGTTCTTCCTCGAGGCTAAGGGTTCTACCGGTAGCTATGTGTTCATCTCTCTCTCTATGCATGATCATATTGTGATCATGACCTTTGTAATCAAGTAGATCTACCTTGCTACGCAAGTGCTTTAATAGATCTCTGGCTCTCCCCATGTGTGTGAAAGTGATAGCGTGCACACCATGGCGGCACTTAGGCTAGAGATTACAAATACTTGTTATGAGTTATATTTGGAGTTGGATGTCTCTATGAAATTGTGGTGTTTGTTGGAACCATCTAGCGCTCAAGGTGACAGTGTGGGGTTATCTAGACGGGGAATGCAAACTTTGAGGAGTGTTGTTATAGCCCTACCATGGATTAGAGTGTCCAACCGGAGAGTAGTTCAGAGTAGTATCATAAAGAGAATATATTTATATGAGAGTGTTCACTAGTGAAAGTATGATCCCTAGGCCTTGTTTCTACCGTTCACAACTAGATTTGTTACATGTTTGCTTGCTTCCATCTTTATTTTAGATTGCCTTTAGTCTCTTCCTACCCGTCAACCACGCGCCATCAAAGCTATTTTCTGGCACCGTTACCACTTATAATTATCCATACCACTTGTATTTCACTATCTCTTCGTCGAACTAGTGCACCTATACACCTGATAAGTGTATTGGGTGTTGGGGACACAAGAGACTTCTTGTATCTTGATTGCAGGGTTGCTTGAGAGGGATACATTTGACCACTTCCTCCCTGAGTTCGATAAACCTTGGGTAATCCACTTAAGGGAAACTTGCTGCTGTTCCTAGTTAAGCAATTCAACCATTCTTTAGCTTTTCCTCTCAAAGAGAAAGGAAACAATTTTAGCTTAATAATATCTCCATCTATATCCCTATGCTTTTGCATCTCACAAAGTTCAACAAAGTTATTTAGATGGACAGCAGCATCTTTATTACCAATACCAGAAAATTGTTCTCTCATAACAAGATTGAGTATTTTCGCAAAAAAAAGATTGAGTAAAGCAGGTTTTATCTCAAAGAAAGTAGCTTCAGGCACAGGTGGAGCAATAGGTGTGCTCATAAAATCATTGTTGTTGGTGCTAGTGAAGTCACACAACTTAGTGTTTTCAAGAGTAGTCATTTTTTTGTGTTTTTAATAAACAAAGCAAACTAGTAAAACTATTTTTCTGTGTGTTTTTGATAAAGAAACAAGCAAACAAAGCAAAAGTAAACTAAGCAAAACAAAAATAACAAAGTAAAGAGATTGGTTATGAGGGACTCCCCTTGTGAAGATGTCCTTGACTCCCCGGCAACGGCGCTAGAAAATTACTTGCTGACTCGTGTATTAACAAGCTCGTTGGGGAACCCCAAGAGGAAGGTATGATGAGCACAACAGTAAGTTTCTCTCAGCTATGAAACCAAGGTTATCAATCCAGTAGGAGCAAGGAAACGCCCCAAAGGTGTTTCTAGCTGAACGTTGGCAGGGCACACTACCGGTGCCAGCAGCAACGTGGAGACCTGCACAACACAACCACAGAACTCTGTCCCCAACTTGCGATGAGGTTGTCAATCTCACCGGTTTTGCTGAAAACAAAGGATTAAACGTATCGAATGGAAGGAAGTAATAGTTTGCAGAAAGTAAACACAAAGCAGTAAACGGTTTGTAGATTGTATGTAAAAGAAAGGACCGGGGTCCACAGTTCACTAGAGGTGGCTCTCCTTAAGATAGATAACATGCTGGGTGAACAAATTACAGCGGGGCAATTGACAAACATCGAGAAAGCATACAAGCATATACTAATCATCTTGACTCCTTTGAGATTCGATTGGGCATTACAACATTATACATAGACCGTCATCCAACTGCATCTATAACTAATAATCCACATTCAGGTTATCATTCGAACCCCCTCTAGTATTAAGTTGCAAGCAACAAATTATTGCTTTATGAATTGCGTGTAAAGTAAACAATACGATTGTTCTATGAACACAGGATTGTTGTTTTCTCCCTAGTAGCAACAGCACACCTAGTGCCTTAGAGATTTCTGTCACTTCCCCAGATTACTAGAGGCATGAACCCACTATCGAGCATAAATACTAACTCTTGGAGTTGCTAGCATCTACTTGGCCAAGATAGCTACTAACAACGCAAAGCATGCAAGATCACAAATAAGAAAGACATGATAGAATCAATAATCAATCTGAAATAGCATCTCAATATCCATCGGATCCCCGCAAACACAACATGCAGAATTACAAATAGATGATTTTGATCATGAACGGAGCTCACAAGATCTAGACATGAAAGCACAAAGGAGGAGAACCAGCCATCTAGCTACTACATGGACCCGTAGTCCAGAGATGAACTACTCACGCATCACACCGGAGGCTTGCATGATGATGAAGGAGGCCTCCAGGGTGAATTCCCCTCTCCGGCAGTGTGCTGGGGAGAGCTTCAGATCCCTCCTGATCTAGGGACAGAGACGATGGCGGCTACAGACTCTTTCGTGGATTTTTGATCGGGTCCTTAGGGTTTCCGTATCAGAGGCAATATATAGGCGGAAGGAGAGGCCGAGGGGGTGCCTGGGGCGGCCAGACCACCCCTAGCATGGGCCAGCGGCCAGGCCCCAGCCCCTCTCTGTCTCGTATTCTGGCTTCAGATGTCTTCCGGTAAAATAGTGACTTTGGCTTTTGTCCCGTCCAATTCCGAGAATATTCATTTCTGACTTCCTGGAACCAAAAACAACAGAAAACAGGCAGCTGTCATTGTAGCTCTTGTTAATAGGTTAGTCCAAGAAATCATATGAAAATTACTCCAAAGTGTGGACAAAACACAAGAAAGTAGATAAAACCAAGCATGGAACATAAAAAATTATAGATACATTTGCAATGTATCAAGTGTTTGAAGATAAAATTAAAAAACCTATGGAACTTTATTTGTGTGCTAATAGCAATGTTATTAGAATTCCTTGAACACCATTATTGATAATGCTATGGAAAATTCTAAGCTTGGGGAAGCTGGTTTTGATGAGCATGATATTTTTAGTCCCCCAAGCACGGAGGAGAAAATTTACTTTGATGATACTATGCCTCCAATATATGATGACTACAATGATAAATATGATATTTTTAGTCCACCTACTTTTGAGGAGAAAATTAATTATGATTACAATATGGCTCCTATATTTGATGATTATGGTGATGAGAATAACAATGATAGCTATTTTGTTGAATTTGCTCCCACTACAATTAATAAGAATGACTATGCTTATAGGGAGAGTAATAAGTATTTTATCCATGTGGATCATGATAAGAATGTTTTATGTAATAGTTATATTGTTAATTTTATTCATGATGCTACTGAAAGTTAATATGAGAGAGGGAAACATGGTTTTATGAGTCTCCACAATATTATGTTTCCCCTCTTCATGTTGAAAATTTTGAAGTAGCACTTGTTTTGCTTTCCTATGCTTGTTGCTTTGTGCTTTCATGACTTGTTTCTTTACAAGATTATTTTTCATAGGAAGTGGGTTAGACTTAATTTTGTTCCATATTTGCGTCTTTATGTTCTCTCTTACTCTAAATTCATATTTCTTATGTGAGCATCATTGAAATTATCATGCCTAACTTAAAGGCGTTAAAGAAAAGTACTTCTTAGGAGATAACCCAATAGTTCTGTTGAGTCTTAGAAGATATTACTTCTATAATAACCTCTCCTTATCCTTTTTATTTTGATTTTTGTGCCAAGAATAACCTCTAATGAGAGGGAAGTAAGATTTGGGAAAGTGCTGTCCCAAAACAGATTTTTGTGCTTCACTATAAATATTCTTGAAAAATCTCTGTATGTTGGATTTAGCTGTAATTTTCTGAATAAATCCTCCAGGTTTTTATCTAACTTTCGTTAGTTCCACACCTTTTGATTTGAGCAACAGAAGGTGTTCGAAAAAATCGGCTTTCACCTGCTGGTCTGTTTTGACAGATTTCTGTCATTGTTTGCATTTGCCTCTTTATCGATTTCTTTTTAGGTTCTTTTCGGTGAATTGAGATTTTTGAGGGAATTGATACAGTAGCTTGTGTTTTTAATGAAAGTTTTGTTGTTTTAAAACTAAAACCCAAAAATTTATTATCTTTTGAATGCACTAATGTTGCTAATGAAGGTTGTGTGAAGTTTTGTATGAAGGAAATTTTCAGGTGTAGGGAAAGAATGATGGAATGAGATGAAGAATGGACAAACGCTCAAGATTGGGGATGCCACCCTATGTCACCCCAATAAATATTCAAGAGGTACAAGGGTCAAAGCTTGGGGATGCCCAAGGTATCCCCTTCTTCATCAATAAAAATCTCAGGTCTTTCTAGACACTTCGTTTTTATTGTTTCATGCACTATTGTGTTGTTCTTGGAGCATCTTCGTCTTTGTTTTTAGTTTTCTTTTGCTTTCTTTTCTGCAATAAGTTGGTTCCCAACACACTTGTTTTGGATAGAGACACACCCCATTATTCATTGCCTAGAACACTCTAGTTTTCACTCTTATTGTTCTTTGAGTGTTCTCCTTTGCTAGCACTGTGTTTAGCTTTAGTTTTCTTTTGGATTGGAAAAGATTAGGAAAGCTTCATGCTTTAGTGGTACAAAAGGGAGCTTGTTTTGACTGTGGCTTAGACTTTATCATGTCATGCTAGATGTTGCTTTGACCTTATGCTTAGTGATTATTGTTGTAGCATGAGTTGTTCCAAACAATTGAGATTGCTTAAAGTGCCTTGAAAGAATCATGCGTTGTTTTAGCATACAAAAGCATAATATTGTGGTATTCTCCTTTGATGCTTTGTTTGGGTTGACTTGGCACATGCTCACACCATGTTATGACTATGAACCAGTCACTTTAGCCTCTATGATCATTTAATTTTTGACTTGTGGTACCACTTTATGCTTTGATTGATGATGTTTTGTCGCTTTGCACGATTATGGCCATTATTGCTCTCTTAGTTGGTCGTTCCCAGTCTTTTGCTAGCCTCTGAAGGAAATATGCCCTGAGAGGCAATAATAAAGTTGTTATTATGTATTCCTTGTATATGATAGATGTTTATTTTGCATGCTATAATTGTATTGATAGGAAACGTCAATACATGTGTGTTTAATAAACAAATAAAAGGTTCCTAGTTATGCCTCTCTTATAGACTAGCTCGTTGATTAACAGGATGATCAAAGTTTCCTGATCATGGACATTGGATGTTGTTAATAACGAGGTCATAGCATTTGTGAAATGATGTGATGAACATTCATCCGAAGTATAACATTACGATCAAATTAATTATGTTTATATTGCTATAACATCATACGAAGTAATCTTTATCCTTAGACCATGAGATCATGTTAATTGCTAACATCAGAAGAGTAACTTGATAACATCAAACGTCACACCGTAAAAGGGTGACTATAAAGGTGGGTTCAGATACTCCGAAGATGTTATGTTGAGGCTCATGGATCAAGAGTGGAATTTGTCAATCCCGACGACGGATAGATATACTCTGGGCCCTCTGGGTGATATTACATTAAGATAGCTTGCAAGCAAGTGATGTGATCACTAGAATGTTATATCACGGGAACGAGAAAAGAGTGCATGTCGGTAACGAGATCAAACTAGGTATTTGGATACCGATGATCGAATCTCGAACATGTAATATATCATGAGACAAAGGGATTAAGTTACTGAAGTCATCGTTGAATGTGCAGGAGTCAGTATGGATCTCCGGGTCCCGCTTATGATTATTGATTTGAGAGGAGTCTCAATCATGTCTAATTATTCGCGAACAGTAGGGTGACACACTTAAGGGTTGCCAAACACCATTTTGGAGCACATATGTTTCAGATGAAAGAATTGCAAACTATTGGAATTGTTTCGATGGAAACCGGAATTATTTCGGGTGAAATAGCAGAAACTAGTTCTGCATGTGATATTGAAATTTTACAAGGGGTTTTATGTGAATGTTTGTTAATTAAAGTAATTAACAAAATTATGAATAAAATAAATATAAGAGTTTTATTAAATGAGAGTTGCATTAAATTTGGTGGAAATTTAATGCATGTGAGTGGAACTTTGGGTGGAGGCTAAATTGATGTGAGTGCAGCTTCCACCATATGAATGAGGAAGAGGTGGGGGCACCCCCCCTTGGGCACCGGCCATGGGAGAGGAGGAGCCCCCCTCTCCTAAAAAAGTCCCCCTCTCCTCCCTCACAAAGCACACCTCCTCGTGAAGGATCTCTCTCCCCCTCTAGATATATTCCCCCATGGTATCGGATTAGCGAGATACATGTTCCCGGTAGCATTGCGTCTGGAAGGAGTTGCCGCTTCCGCTGATTCGCTGGAGCGAGGAGGTGGAGGTTGTTCGGTGGCCTGAACGTGTGTGCGAGGATGTAACATCCCAAAACTTCAATCCAAGTTTATCAAAGATCAAATCAACCAAAAATGGGGTTAACAAAAACTTTTCCAAATTTAATATGAAAGCATTCATATATGTGTGCATTTGAAATAGGAGTTGTTTGAATTGCCATGATTGAGTGATCCAATGCTTGTAAAATGTTTCTTAGGTGATTTAAACATCGACTACATCATTCCCAAACTTTGCCTAAAGAAAATCAATTCAAAAAGAATTAAAAAGGAGGAATGGTCATTTTGGCAAATTTAACTCTCATGCCTACTTTGGCTATTCCTAGTACTCAAAACTTAACAGAAACAATTCTTGATCTTTGCACCCCTTGCTAGTACACATAATGAGGTACCAAGGCCCACCTTTTGATATGCTAAAAACATTTTGTTAACTATTTTATATGACAGTTTAAAATTGAATCTAATGCATATGCATAGATCACCCCCATTTCAAAAACCATCTCTTTGAGCTCCACTTTACAAACCCTTGCAACCAGAGACTACCTATCACTAGTGGAGATCATTCAAAAAATTTGAAACCAAAATTCAAAACTTTTTCTCTTTCAGCCATTTCATCAAATAGCTTGTGTGCACAAATCTGGCCAAATTTAAAACACTGTTTTGAGCAGTGATCTTGGTCACCATTTGTGCCTAACCTTGTCCCCTTGTTACCTCAGTACCAACCCTACCCTTAGCACGAGCCCGCGCCCACCGCTCCGCCTCGACCTGGAGAACACCCTAGACACCCCCGCTGGCCGCCCAACGCCTCACAGCCACCGCTCGCCGTGGCCACCGCCGCCTCTGCCGCGCAGAGCGCCACCTCGCGCAGACCGCGTGCCACCACCCCTACGGCTGCATTCAATGCCTAGAGCACCGCCAGGGGACAGCACGTCGATCACCACCCGCAGCCATGCCTCTACCCCGCCGTAGCCATATCGCCACCGTCGACTGCCCATCCTGCTCGGTCTCACCGTCGGGCCTATAAACGGAGCCCTCCCCAACCTCTACACTCCACACCATTCCATTCCTCTCACCTCTCTGAACCTCCCCCACCTCTAGCTGGAGCAAGGCGAGCTCTGCCTCGCCGGATTTGGAGCCGGAGTAGCCGCGACAGGAGGAGAAGGGCGCCGTTGATTGCGACCACCCCAAGCTCCGCCGCGACCACGCCTTGCCTCGCCGTCGTCTTCCACGTCGTTTGCCCGCCTCGCCAACCCTGCTGGAGCCCTGGTACGCTCCCAGTAGACCCCCACCGAGCCGCTAGGATTCGAGCTCACCGGCGACCTGTTCATCGTCGACGATGACCCTCAGCCGTAGATCTCGCTTCTAATCCAACGACCCACAGCGCGCGTACCGTTTCGCGTGTTAAGTACCGCTGACAAGCGGGACCCCCTGTCAGCTGAGCCCCGCGCCGCGGAGCGCCACTGGGCCGGCCCATTTCTTTTCCCGCGCTAGCCCACCCATTCAAATCTGGATTTTTCTTTTTAGTTAAATCTAGTTTTCTGTCCAGTATTTCAAAATTTAATTCTGTGAGTTTTACAAATCCAAATTGCATGAAACTAATTTTTCCTAAAAGGTATTAAGATGATCTATCCAAGCCCATTGGGTTTAATTCATTTAGAGTTATAGATCTCTCCTAATAAAAATAAGAAGACAAAAGCTTTTGCAACTTGCAACATTTTTATAAAATCAAACAAGTTAGCTTTTGAGTTGATTCCAACTCTCAAAAATCACATTTCACCATATATATCCAAATATGTAATAATATTGAGGTTTACATGAAGTGACTATGGACTAGTACCAAAACAATGCTATATAGGCATTTCTAGTCACTTTAAATCATTTACTAATGAACTTGAACCAAATTAATGTTGATCCAACCTTTAAATTTCATTCCCACATGTTAGAATATGTGGTGAGGACATGTGTCCACATGATCCCATATTTTGGCAGTGAATATTAAATTTTAGTTAAGATTTCAATGAGTAGAAATTACTTTTGTAAAATAAAAAGGATGAAACTATTGAATTAAAACTTGTGATGCTTGTGATGATAATAGATCATCAAATGTGTGTTTTAGAATACTAGTTAGCCTAGTTAAGTATTGTTTGGTGATTGTGTACTCCATATGTATTTATAGACGCTAGTACCGACCAAGGCTTCGAGGAGGAGGAGTTCTACCAAGAAGAAGAAGAAAACTTCAACCACTGCACCAACCAAGGCAAGCTAGCACTATCCAAGATGAACCCTTGAAAATTAGTACTTTCAAGTGTAGTACTTAACAAACTAGAATCAAACTAGATGGTTTAGCAAAGATGCCCTAAGCATGCTTTGATCACCCTCCCTTTTGACTATTAATACCCCAAGGCTTAGTTGCAAGTTTTACCCTTCTTAGGTTATACAGAGTCCTTTACTTGTTTTGAAGGTAGCATAAAAAGTATAAAACTTGACCTATTTAGAACCATTTAGATGTCATTCTATGGCATGAGATTGAACCCATATGTTCCACCTTAGTGAACACTCTTAACTTGGTAGTTTAGAGTAGATCAAAAACTTGAGTCACTTTAGATGGGAACACTTGGTGAAAATGAATTGTGAAAACCTTGGAATGATGAGTCATTCTATTGAGATGTTTTGACATGTGTTGAGAAACACAAATGGTTGATGATGAGGAAAATGTTGAGGCATGAGCCTTAACCCTTTTATAAAACTGATGGTTGGATTCGGATGCGATACCATTCCAAATTTACCGTACAACCACATTACCTGAATTGGGTAAGGCTTAGCTGGAAATTTATATGCATTAGTATTAGTTCCCTCACGGGAGAGGTTTGAGCTGAGGCTACCTCTCAATGTTGTCCACCTATGCAGTGCCCAAGATGACTGATGGTCATGGTTGGGAGGCCATGCTCATAGGAGAGGTGCTTATACTAGGGTGTGTAAAGGGAAGGTTATGTTTGATTATCTGTATACTAAGTATGATGATTTAGGGTTATCCTTGACAGATGTATCGAATCTTGTGGTGAAAGTGTACCACCTCTGCAGAGTGGCAAACTATTCGAATAGCCGCGTCCGCGGTGATGGACAGTTGGAATGGCCATACTGTTTCGTTGTCAGATGTTTTCTAAATACTTTGAAATGAATGATGAATCGTGACTTGACCACAACAGGGTGGTGTTTATGACAATAGTTTCCCAACTTAAGTGATTCTAGAACTTTACTTTATCTTTCTTTGCTTCAGAACTCAGCTTAGGTTTCAAACTTATCTTTATAGTTAAACTTAGATCTAGTACTTTAACTTAGAATTCTACTACTTGTTAGTGGTAGTTTGCGAGTACTTAAAGAATACTCATGGCTTTTGTCCCTGGCTATTATCATGGCCAGACTATGAACGAGATTATCAAGATGATGGTCAGCAGGACGGCTATGATAACTAGGACTATCTGCCTTCGTCAGCATTGCCTGTGCCCCTGAAGATGGAACCCACCGCTACGCTATCTTTTATTTCCGCTGCTTGTTGTATTAAGACTGGATCATGAGATCCTTATTTGTGTAAGACCTTATGTATGGTTTGTAATGGATGATGTACTGTGATATCCAATCCGTTATGTCTCGCAAAAATGGTAATCCTGGGATTGTGAGGTATGGCATAACGGGCATCTGGGATTAAAAATCCGGGTGTTGACAAGTTGGTATCTGAGCCATCCTGACCATAGGAGACCCTAGTTAGAATGGACGTCAAACAAAAACTTACTTTCAAAACCAAAGTGAGTAATTATGAAAAACTATCTCCTCTCTTACCATTGGGAATTCTTCCTTCTCAAAAATTCATGTTCCTCAAAACTCTTATACTACTACTTAAAATTTGACACACTTGATCACTTCTCTAACTTCCTCATCCTTAATTCTTGTAGATGGAGACTCAGTTCAGCAAGTTTTACCAGTTGGGAAACGGAGGTCAGCTGATCTTCGAGAGGGATCTGGATTCACTGTTGGAGTTACTGGGACGCCCACATCCGGAGTTTCTTGGAGCTCAACTTCCAGGACCCCCAGGAGGAGACCTACAGTGGCTAGTCACAGCAGATCTTAGAGGAAGCATTGAAGCACCAACTTCTGGAAGAATTCAGTTCTCCGTGAGAGAGAACAACTGGCTAGATGGATTAGCCAGGGCAATGCATGAAGCTCTCACACGTCTATGTGCCCTCAGCGTCAACAAGACCCAAGGAACCCGTTTTGCTCACTATGCAAGACGTGACTTCATGGGACTGCTAATGGAAATGCTGGGCCACCCCGAGTTGAGGCGTCAAGTGGAGAACCTTGACTTCTTGCTTCACGACAGACAGCAGGAACTAGACAATGCCAAAGAGTTAGCCAACCAGAACCGTGCCATTGCCGACCAGAAGGCCTAGACTTTCGCACTACTTGTCCAAGACCGCCAGTCTCTTCGCCGCCAGCGTGCTAAGAAGGATCGCACCATCGCCCGTATTCGCAAGAAGGTGGCCGACCTCGAGAAGACCGTCAAGGAGCAGGAAGCTCAGCTTGCAGCAAAAGAAGAAGAAGATGAGGGTGAAGACATCCAGGGAGACATGGATTCTTACCTCAGCAACGATGATGACTTTCTGGAGGAGGATGCCGTGGACTTCTACACTGATGATGAGGACTCCGACTTCATCGATGATGAGTAGATGCACTAGAGCACTATTGTAGCCTGAGATGTATCATCTCGTTGTATCGTAGCTTGCAGAATGGTTCTTCAAACCATCTGTTTTCCCTTTGATTGTTGTGGTGTGTGTTGTATCGTGTGCTTGCTTGCATGAATGAAAATGAAGTTAGTTGAAAAACCTGAGTTTAACTCAAAGTTTTAGCTTTGAAAACCCCAAAACCTGAACCTTAGAATTTCCCTCTTACCCCTATATCTCAATCTTCAGATGACTCGTGGAAACCAAGGAGGGAGCAGCTCATCGCAGGACCCAATGCTGCAGATTTTGCAGAATCTCATCGCAGACCGTGAAGCAAGCAGGGCAGAGCGCCAAGCCAACTTAGCAACACTTCAACAGATCGCCCAGATGGCTCTCAACAACCAAGGACATGGAAATCAGGACCACCATGGATCCAAACTCAAAAAAAATTAGAACACTAATCCCCCAATCTTCAACCAATCTGAGAACCCACTAGATGCTGATGACTGGTTGGAGACCATGGAAAACAACCTCGAAGTTGCAGGAGTTGATGAAAATGAGAAAGTTCTCTTCGCCACCCACTATCTGGCGGGAGATGCCAGAGCTTGGTGGAATAGCATCCGCAATATGAACCATGGTCAAGTGATGACATGGGAAGCATTCAAAGTCAAGTTCAGCCGCACCCACGTGCTGCAGGGTCTAGTCAACCGGATGAGAGATGAGTTCCGCGAATTGAAGCAAGGAAGAATGACTGTGGTGGAGTACCATGAAAAATTCCTGTCACTTGCCAGATATGCACCTGATGAGATCAACACGGAGGCCAAGAAGAAGGAGAGATTCTTGAACGGACTGCATGATGAGATGCAGACTGTCCTAGTCAACATCCGTTTCACGGATCTCGAAGAGCTAGTCGACTCTGCCATCCAGATGGAAGGGAAGATTAACCAGGCAAACGACAATCGCAAGCGTCGTATGATGTAGCAGTCTGGATCCAACAGTCACCAGAAGTACCGTCCCAACCCTTCACCAGGATATGCACCAAGGAACAACCGACCCCCAAATTCTTGCCCAAGCTACCCCAACCGTAGCGGAAGCAATGTGAAGTCCGGAGGAAACAATCACAACTCCGGTAATGCCAACAATTTCAACCGTGCACCTCCCAAGAACCACAACAACAACAGCAACACTGCACCCAGAACTGGCAGCAATGTTGTGCTTGTCGCAGTCAAGGACAAGACCCAGATCACTTGTTTTGAGTGTGGAGTGAAGGGTCACTACTCCAATGAGTGTCCCAAGAAGACTGCAACCAATGCCAATGTGAATGCCCTAGCTCAGCAGTAGCACCATGTTCAGCCAGGAAGGAGATTTGCCCCAGGGAACCCTCACAACCGCAACGGCCGTCTCTTCCACATGAATGCAGAAGAAGCCCAGGAAGCACCAGACGTAGTGCTGGGTATGTTTTCTGTGAACTCAGTTTTAGCAAGAGTATTGTTTGATTCGGGAGCATCGCATTCATTTGTCACCGAAGAATTTGCATGCACTAGTAAGATTCGTCCAACCAACCTGAAGCATGTCATGATAGTTCAAATCCCCGGTTCAACAACAAAAGCTAGAAAAATTTGCAAAGCTGTACCTATCAGAATACATGGGATAGATTTTTATGCCAACCTAATTGTACTTGGAACCAAAGGATTGGAAGTAGTACTAGGTATGGACTGGATGTCATGGCATAAAGGATTGATAGACTGTGCTAAGAAAGCCATCACCATGACCAGTAGTTCTGGAGTCACAGTAGAGCATATCTTTGAAACCTTACCCCGTCAATTCAAGTGCAACCAGAGTGTAGCCTTGCCCACCATTGACCAATTCAGAGTAGTCTGTGAATACCCCGACGTATTCCTAGATGAATTGCCAGGTATGCCCCCGGATAGGGATATTGAGTTCATTATCGAACTAATCCCCGAAACCGGACCTATAGCCCAGAGACCCTATAGCATGAACCCATCAGAGTTAGTGGAACTGAAGAAGCAGTTGGATGCTATGCTAGCCAAAGGTTTAATTCAACCAAGTGCATCGCCATGGAGATCACCAGTGTTATTCGTCGACAAGAAGGATGGAGGCAACCGTCTGTGCACAGATTACCGAAAGTTGAATGATGTTACCATCAAGAACAAGTACCCTTTGCCAAAGATAGAGGATCTATTTGATCAGTTGACCAGAGCTCAGGTATTCTCAAAGATTGATCTTAGGACTGGTTATCACCAAATTAAGATTCGTGCAACGGATATTCCGAAGACCGCCTTTACTACTCGCTATGGTTTGTACGTGTATACGATTATGTCTTTTGGATTAACCAATGACCCTGCTTATTTCATGAATCTCATGAATAAGATCTTTATGAATTTCCTAGATAAGTTTGTAGTTGTGTTTATCGACGACATCCTTATCTACTCCAAGTCAGAAGAAGAGCATGAGCAACATCTGAGAATCATCCTAGAAACCCTGAGAGAGCATCAGCTATATGCCAAGTTCAGCAAGTGTGAGTTTTGGCTGAAAGAAGTAGGATTCCTAGGACATATTGTGTCTGCCGGAGGAGTCTCTGTTGACCCACCAAGATCAAAGATGTCGAGGAATGGAAAGCCCCAACCACTCAAACCCAAGTTCGTTCTTTTCTCGGATTAGCGGGATATTACCGCAAGTTCATAGAAGGATTCTCGAGCATAGCCCGACCAATGACCCAATTGTTGAAGAAGGACAAGAAGTTTGAATGGACAGAAAAATGTGAAGCCAGTTTCCAGGAGTTGAAGAAGAGATTGATATCAACCCCAATTTTAGTCATGCCGGACATCAAGAAGCCCTTTGATGTGTATTGTGACGCATCCAAGATTGGTCTAGGATGTGTATTGATGCAAGAAGGCAAAGTCCTCGCGTATGTGTCTCGACAACTAAAGTAGCATGAGCAGAACTATCTGACCCATGATCTTGAGCTAGCAGCTGTAGTTCTAGCACTGAAGACCTGGCGTCATTATTTGATGGGTAATCGCTGTGAGATTTACTCAGATCATAAGAGCTTGAAGTATATCTTCACTCAGAAGGAGCTGAATATGAGGCAGAGAAGATGGATAGAGTTAATCAAGCATTATGACCTTGACATTCACTATCACCCCGGCAAAACCAATGTGGTAGCAGATGCTCTTAGCAGATTGCCGTGTAGGCTTAACACCATGATCAAGGAGAAGCAACCCAGTTTGTATGAGGAGTTGGAGCAGTTCAGGACTGAATTAGTTAGCCAAGGATTCTTAGCAAGCATTGGACTTCAACCCACTTTTATTAGCCAAATCAAGGAAGCCCAGAAGGGGAATGAAAGTATCGACGGAATCAAACGTCCTATTGGTACATGAAAGGTACCTGGATTCATCGAAGACGAAGAAGGAGTACTGTGGTACAAAGGACGTATCTGTGTGCCAGCAGATTCGGAGCTGAAGGAAGTTATCATGAAGGAAGCTCATGATACTCTTTATTCTATCCACCCCAGAGGAACAAAGATGTATCAGGATTTGAAGGAGCAATTTTGGTCGCACAAGATGAAGAGAGAGATCAGAAGCTACATCGCCAAATGTGACATCTGTCAAAGAGTCAAGGCAGAGCATCAGAGACCTACAGGACTGTTGCAACCATTGCAGATTCCGGAATGGAAATGGGATTCTGTCGGAATGGACTTTATCACCGGTTTACCTACTTCTAGTAGGGAACTGACTCAATCTGGGTCATAGTTGATAGACTGTCCAAGGTAGCCCATTTTATACCTGTCAAGACCACTTACCAGAGTGCAAAGTTAGCAGAGCTGTACATTGCTAGAATTGTTAGTCTGCATGGAACCCCCAAGATCATCGTATCAGATCGAGGAACCCAGTTTACCTCAAGATTTTGGCAGAAAGTGCAGGAAGGTTTAGGAACCAAGTTGAACTTCAGTACCGCGTATCACCCACAAATATATGGACAGACTGAGAGAGTCAACCAAATCCTAGAAGATATGCTTAGAGCTTGTGTGTTGGAATATGGATCAAAATGGGAAGACTGCCTGCCTTTCACAGAATTCTCATATAAGAACAATTATCAAGCTAGTTTGCAGATGGCACCATTTGAATTCCTATACGGAAGAAAGTGTCGTACCCCTTTGAATTGGTCGCAAGTAGGAGAGAGTCAGATTTTCGGACCTGACATTCTCTGCGAAGCAGAAGAGAAAGTTCACAAAGTACGTGAGCACCTCAAGACCGCCCAATCCAGACAGAAGAGCTATGCTGACAAAAGAAGGAGAGACCTGACTT
Organism: Avena eriantha; assembly: GCA_910589775.1. Lineage (NCBI taxonomy): Eukaryota > Viridiplantae > Streptophyta > Magnoliopsida > Poales > Poaceae > Avena > Avena eriantha. The sequence continues at coordinate 295,328,051 of OU342740.1, forward strand.
TCAATGTCGGAGATTTTGTATATCTCAAGGTTTCACCATTGAAGGGAACTCAACGCTTTAGTCTGAAGGGAAAGTTAGCCCCCAGATATATCGGGCCTTTCAAGATTCTAAACCGTCGAGGAGAAGTATCGTATCAATTGGAACCGCCTGAAGAGATGTCAACCATCCACAATGTGTTCCATATCTCGTTACTTCGCACATGTCTGGAAGTGCCAGAGAAGACTGAAGTTTTCAAGAACATCGATCATAGAGCTGTGGAAATCAACAATGACCTGACGTATCGGGAAGTGCCCATCCGTATCTTGGAAGAAGCCTACAGAACCACCAGGACTAGGAGTATCAAGTTTCTCAAGATTCAGTGGAGCAACCATACCGAGGAGGAAGCTACTTGGGAGCAAGAAGATTACATTAGGACAGAGTTCCCAGATCTCTTTAGTTCCTAGTTTTCTTTGTAAATCTCGGGCGAGATTTTTTTTAAGGGGGGAAGGTTTGTAACATCCCAAAACTTCAATCCAAGTTTATCAAAGATCAAATCAACCAAAAATGGGGTTAACAAAAACTTTTCCAAATTTAATATGAAAGCATTCATATATGTGTGCATTTAAAATAGGAGTTGTTTGAATTGCCATGATTGAGTGATCCAATGCTTGTAAAATGTTTCTTAGGTGATTTAAACATCATCTACATCATTCCCAAACTTTGCCTAAAGAAAATCAATTCAAAAAGAATTAAAAAGGAGGAATGGTCATTTTGGCAAATTTAACTCTCATGCCTACTTTGGCTATTCCTAGTACTCCAAACTTAACAGAAACAATTCTTGCTCTTTGCACACCTTGCTAGTACACATAATGAGGTACCAAGGCCCACCTTTTGATATGCTAAAAACATTCTGTTAACTATTTTATATGATAGTTTAAAATTGAATCTAATGCATATGCATAGATCACCCCCATTTCAAAAACCATCTCTTTGAGCTCCACTTTCCAAACCCTTGCAACCAGAGACTACCTATCACTAGTGGAGATCACTCAAAACTTTTGAAACCAAAACTCAAAACTTTTTCTCTTTCAGCCATTTCATCAAACAGCTTGTGTGCACAAATCTGGCCAAATTTAAAACACTGTTTTGAGCGGTGATCTTGGTCACCATTTGTGCCTAACCTTGTCCCCTTGTTCCCTCAGTACCATCCCTACCCTTGGCACCAGCCCGCGCCCACCGCTCCGCCTCGACCTGGAGAACACCCTAGACACCCCCGCTGGCCGCCCAACGCCTCACAACCATCGCTCGCCGTGGCCACCGCCGCCTCTGCTGCGCAGAGCGCCACCTCACCCAAGCCGCGTGCCACCGCTCCTACGGCTGCATTCAACGCCTAGAGCACCGCCAGGGGACAGCATGTCGATCGCCGCCCGCAGCCATGCCTCTACCCCGCCGTAGCCATGTCGCCACTGTCGACTGCCCATCCCGCTCGGTCTCACCGTCGGGCCTATAAAAGGAGCCCTCCCCAGCCTCTCCACTCCACACCATTCCACTCCCCTCACCTCTCGAAACCTCCCCCACCTCTAGCCGGAGCAAGGCGAGCTCTGCCTCGCCAGAATTGGAGCCAGAGCAGCCGCGGCAGGAGGAGAAGGGCGCTGTTGATTGCGACCACCCCAAGTTCCGCCGCGACCACGCCTCGCCTCGCCGTCATTTGCTCGCCTCGCCGACCACGCTGGAGCCCTAGTTCGCCCCCAGTAGACCCCCACCGAGCCGCTAGGGTTCGAGCTCGCCGGCGACCTGTTCGTCGTCGACGACGACCCTCAGCCATAGATCGCGCTTCTAATCCTACGGTCCACAGCGCGCGTACCGTTTCGCGTGTTAAGTGCCGCTGACAAGCGGGACCCCCTGTCAGGTGAGCCCCACGCCGTGGAGTGCCACTGGGCCGGCCCATTTCTTTTCCCGCGCTAGCCCACCCATTCAAATCTGGATTTTTATTTTTAGTTAAATCTAGTTTCGGTCCAGTATTTCAAAATTTAATTCTGTGAGATTTACAAATCCAAATTGCATGAAACTAATTTTTCCTGAAAGGTATTAAGATGATCTATCAAAGCCCGTTGGGTTTAATTAATTTAGAGTTATAGATCTCTCCTAATAAAAATAAGAAAATAGAAGCTTTTGCAACTTGCAACATTTTTATAAAATCAACCAAGTTAGCTTTTGAGTTGATTCCAACTCTCAAAAATCACATTTCACCATATATATCCAAATATGTAATAATATTAAGGTTTACATGCAGTGACTATGGACTAGTACCAAAACAATGCTATATAGGAATTTCTAGTCACTTTAAATCATTTACTAATGAACTTGAACCAAAGTAATGTTGATCCAACCTTTAAATTTCATTCCCACATGTTAGAATATGTGGTGAAGACATGTGTCTACATGATCCCATATTTTGGTAGTGAATATTAAATTTTAGTTAAGATTTCAATGAGTAGAAATTACTTTTCTAAAATAAAAAGGATGAAACTATTGAATTAAAACTTGTGATGCTTGTGATGATAATAGATCATCAAATGTGTGTTTTAGAATACTACTTAGCCTAGTTAAGTATTGTTTGGTGATTTTGTACTCCGTATGTATTTATAGACGCTAGTACCAACCAAGCTTTCGAGGAGGAGGAGTTCTACTAAGAAGAAGAAGAAAACTTCAACCACTGCACCAACCAAGGCAAGCTAGCACTATCCAAGATGAACCCTTGCAAATTAGTACTTGCAAGTGTAGTACTTAACAAACTAGAATCAAACTAGATGGTTTAGCAAAGATGCCCTAAGCATGCTTTGATCACCCTCCCTTTTGACTATTAATACCCCAAGGCTTAGTTACAAGTTTTACCCTCCTTAGGTTATACAAAGTCCTTTACTTGTTTTGAAGGTAGCATAAAAAGTATAAAACTTGACCTATTTAGAACCCTTTATATGTCATTCTATGGCATGAGATTGAACCCATCTGTTCCACCTTAGTGAACACTCTTAACTTAGTAGTTTAGAGTAGATCAAAAACCTGAGTCACTTTAGATGGGAACATTTGGTGAAAATGAATTGTGAAAACCTTGGAATGATGAGTCATTCTATTGAGATGTTTTGACATGTGTTGAGAAACACAAATGGTTGATGATGAGGAAAATGTTGAGGCATGAGCCTTAGACCTTTTATAAAACTGATGGTTGGATTCAGATGCGATACCATTCCAAATTTACCGTACAACCACATTACCTGAATTGGGTAAGGCTTAGCTGGAAATTTATATGCATTAGTATTAGTTCCCTCATGGGAGAGGTTTGAGCTGAGGCTACCTCTCAATGTTGTCCACCTATGTAGTGCCCAGGATGACTGATGTTCATGGTTGGGAGGCCATGCTTATAGGATAGGTGCTTATACTAGGGTGTGTAAAGGGAATGTTATGTTTGATTATCTACATACTAAGTATGATGAGTCAGGGTTATCCCTGACAGATGTATCGAATCTTGTGGTGAAAGTGTACCACCTCTGCAGAGTGTCAAACTATTCGAATAGCCGCGTCCGCGGTGATGGACAGTTGGAATGGCCATACTGTTTTGTTGTCAGATGTTTTCTAAATACTTTGAAATGAATGATGAATTGTGACTTGACCACAACAGGGTGGTGTTTATGACAATAGTTTCCCAACTTAAGTGATTCTAGAACTTTACTTTATCTTTCTTTGCTTCAGAACTCAGCTTAGGTTTCAAACTTATCTTTATAGTTAAACTTAGATCTAGTACTTTAACTTAGAATTCTACTACTTGTTAGTGGTAGTTTGCGAGTACTTAAAGAGTACTCATGGCTTCTGTCCCTGGCTATTATCATGGCCAGACTATGAAGGAGATTATCAAGATGATGGTCAGCAGGACGACTATGATAACTAGGACTATCTGCCTTCGTCAGCATTGCATGTGCCCCTGAAGATGGAACCCACCGCTACGCTATCTTTTATTTCCGCTGCTTGTTGTATTAAGACTGGATCATGAGATCCTTATTTGTGTAAGACCTTATGTATGGTTTGTAATGGATGATGTACTGTGATATCCAATACGTTATGTCTCACAAAAATGGTAATCCTGGGATTGCGAGGTATGGCATAACGGGCATCTAGGATTAAAAATCCGGGTGTTGACAGAGGATGGATGCGCTGCTGATTTGTGGCGCTAGGACTTCCACACGATCTTGAGATCGGCAAGCGTACGACTACATCATCCACGAGTTCCAACTCGTTAACAAAGCCGTGTTGTCTTCGAGGGTAAGTTCTTAATGGATGTATATCCACCTGTTGCTTGTATCTAGTAGATAGATCTTGGCGTATAGTTCCCATCGTAGGAATTTTTTTGTTTTCTATGCTGTGAGCCCAACAGTGGTATCAGAGCCCGATCTACGCGTAGGTGCTTTGCACGGGTAGTACACATATATTTATATGTGGGCGATGATGATCATGTTATTGCTTCTTTCATGTATTTTGGATATTGGTGGCATAGTGGGATGTAGCGGCCCGGACCAACCTTACATGTCATCGCACATGAGACCGGTTCCACGACTGACATGCAACTAGTTTTGCGTAAGTGGCTGGCAGGTGTCTGTCTCTCCTACTATAGTCAATATCTGATTTACAACGAGTTGCTAATAACTTGGTTATCCTCATTGTGGTTCCATGTTCGTAGGTAAGACCGATTCTATCTCCGAAAGCCCTAAGCCACGTAAAACTTGCAATGGATAAATTAGAGGCGTCTAGTTTAGATCGTTGCTGGGCTAGTGTCATGATATGGTAATATTGTAAGTAGATGTATGATAGATACTCTTACAACACACCTAACATGTAAGTTCCATAGACCTTGGCCTTACACACAAAGGAATGATAGAGATCATACCATGATGCATATGATAGAGATCAAATGCATGGACCATATCATCCCACTTTACACATTAGATGTTTGCATCTTATATTGCTAGTTTGGCGCTTTTAGTAGCATTGTAAGATGACCCCTCATTTAAATATCAAGATAAAATGTGTTCTTTCTTAAGTATGCACCGTTCTATGGATCGTGTTTCGAGACATCACGTGATGATCGGGTGTACTCGACTCTACGCTTTCATACAACGGGTGTAAGACAGTTTTACACACACGAATACTAAGGTTCTTACTTGGCGAGCCTAGCATGTACAGACATGGCCTCGGAATACGGACCGAAAGGTTAAGCATGAGTCATATAGTTGATATGATGCCCATATAGATGCTTGCCTTTGAAGCTACAGATACTCACGTGATGATCGGACTTGGTGTAGTGGATTTGGTTCATGTAATCACCAAAAAGACACGAGGGATGTCGTTTTTGAGTGGGAGTTCATTAGTAATTCGGATTAGTTGAACTCAATCTATCATAAACTTAGTCTAAATAAACTTTACAAATTCTGTTGTAGATGGCACCACCTGCTTTTAATTTCAATGTGTTCATGGAGAAAGAGAAACTTGCTGTGAATGGTAGCAACTTCACCAACTGGGCTATGAATTTGAGGATTCTCCTCACTGCTGCACAAAAGCAATATGTGCTAGAGGCGCCGCTAGGCCCCCCACCAGATCCTGATGCCTCTGACGAGGAAAAGAATGCATATATAACTCGTCAGGTGGACCACAACTTAGTTCATTGCGACATACTGTATGGGCTAGAGCTAGAACTTCGAAAGAGTTTCGAAAATGGCAATGCTTTTGATACCATGGGAGAATTGAAAATGATTTTTGATACCCATGCTGCCATAGAGAGTTATAATGCTTCTAAAAAGTTCTTTAGCTGCATGATGGAGGAGAACAACTCCGTTAGTGAGCACGTACTCAAAATGTCTGGGTACGCCGATAAGCTTGTGTATTTGGGAATAACTATTCCCACTGACCTAGGCATACATCATGTTCTCCAATCTCTGCCACCTAGCTACAAGAGCTTCGTGATGAACTATAACATGCAGGTGATACGTTGCTAACATATCCATAATTTTTGATGTTCCATGCTTGGTTTTATCTACTTTCTTATGTTTTGTTCCAACTTTGGAGTACTTTTCATACACTTTCTTGGACTAACCTATTAACAAAGAGCCACAGTGCCAGCTACCTGTTTTCTGCTGTTTTTGGTTCCAGGAAGTCAGAAAATGAATATTCTCGGAATTGAACGGGACAAAAGCCAAAGTCAGTTTTTTTGACTGAGGGACACAAGGAGCCAGAATACGAGACGGAGAGGAGCCCAGGGGCCGCCACACCACCTGGCAGCGCAGCCCAGCCTGGCCCGCTTCAAGGGGTGGTCTGGCCGCCTCCGGCACCCCCCCGGCCTCCCCTTCCGACTATAAGATGCCTCCGATACAGAAACCCTAAGGACCCGATCAAAATTCCATGAAAGAGTCTGTAGCTGTCGTCATCTCCATCCCTAGATCGGGAGGGATCTGAAGCTCCTCCCGGCACCCTGTCAGAGAGGGGAATTCACCCTGGAGACCTTCTTCATCACCATGCAAGCCTGTGGTGTGATGCGTGAGTAGTTCATCTCTAGACTACGGGTCCATGTAGTAGCTAGATGGCTGGTTCTTCTCCTTTGTGCTATAATGTTTAGATCTTGTGAGCTCCGTTCATGATCAAGATCATCTATTTGTAATTCTACATGTTGTGCTTGCGGGGATCCGATGGATATTGAGATGCTATTTTAGATTGATTATTGATTCTACCATGTCTTTGTTATTTGTGATCTTGCATGCTTTCAGTTGTTAGTAGCTATCTTGGCCAAGTAGATGCTAGCAACTCCAAGAGTTAGTATTTATGCTCGATAGTGGGTTCATGCCTCTAGTAATTTGGGGAAGTGATAGAAATATCTAAGGTACAAGATGTGTTGTTGCTACTAGGGAGAAAACAACAATCCTTTGTTCATAGAACAATCGTATTGTTTACTTTACACGCAATTCATATTGCAATTATCTGTTGCTTGCAACTTAATACTAGAGGGGGTTCGGATGATAACCTGAAGGTGGATTATTAGTCATAGATGCAGTTGGATGGCGGTCTATGTATAATGTTATAATGCCCAATCAAATCTCAAAGGAGTCAAGATGATTAGTATATGCTTGTATGCTTTCTCGATGTTTGTCAATTGCCCTGCTGTAATTTGTTCATCCAACATGTTATCTATCTTAAGGAGAGCCACCACTAGTGAACTATGGACCTTGGTCCTTTCTTTTATCATCAATCTACAACTGTTTACTACTTTGTGTTTACTTTATGCAAACTATTACTTTCTTCCACTTGATACGTTTAATCCTTTGTTTTCAGCAAAACCGGTGAGATTGACAACCTCATCGCAAGTTGGGGCAAAGTTCTGTGGTTGTGTTGTGACGGATTCCACGTTGCTACTAGCACCGGTAGTGCGCCCTGCCAAAGCTCAGCTAGCAACACCTTTGGGGTGTTTCCTTGCTCCTACTAGATCGATAACCTTGGTTTCATAACTGAGGGAAAACTTGCTGCTGTGCTCATCATACCTTCCTCTTGGGGTTCCCCAACGAGCTTGATATATTTTGGGCCATCAGCAGGGCATGAAGAAGACTCTTCCCGAGCTTCTGTCAATGCTTAAAACTGCAGAAGTGGAGATTAGGAAAGAACATCAAGTGTTCATGATTGATAAGACCACCGGTTTTAAGAAAGACAAGAAAGGCAAGCAGAAGGGAAAGAAGGGCAGCAAATATGTTGCCGCACCTGAAAAGAAATCACGAGCTAGCCCTAAGTCTAATACCGAGTGCTACTATTGCAAGGGACTGTCCATTGGAAGCGCAACTGCCCCAAGTATTTGGCGGACAAGATGGCCGACAAGGTAAACAAAGGTATATGTGATATACATGTTATTGATGTGTACTTGACTAGTACTCGCAGTAGCACCTGGGTATTTGATATGGGATCGGTTTCTAATATATGTAACTCGATTCAGGGGTTGCGGAACAAGCGATAGCTAGCAAGGGATGACGTCACGATGTGGGTCGGCAATGGATCAAGAGTTGATGTGATCGCCATCGGAACGCTACCTCTCCATATGCCATCGGGATTAGTGATAAATCTAAATAATTGTTATTTGGTGCCTGCACTGAGCATGAACATTGTATCCGGATCATGTTTGATGCGAAGTGGTTATTCCTTTAAATCTGAAAACAATGGTTGTTTGATTTACATGAATGATATCTTTTATGGTCATGCACCTGTGATGAATGGTTTATTTCTGTTGGATCTCGAGAGTAGTATTACGCATATTCATAATGTTGATACTAAAAGGATTAAACTTGATAATGATATATCTGCATATATGTGGCATTGCCGTCTAGGTCATATTGGCGTTAAACGCATGAAGAAACTCCATTCTGATGGACGTTTGGAATCACTTGATTTTGAATCATTTGATACATGTGAGCCATGCCTTATGGGCAAGATGACCATAACGCCGTTTTTCGGTTCAATGGAACGGACGAGAGATTTATTGGAAATCATACATACTGATGTGTGTGGACCAATGAGTGTGTCGGCGCGAGGTGGATATCATTATTTTGTTACTTTCACGGATGGTTTGAGTAGATAGAGGTATATCTATTTGATGAAACATAAGTCTGAAACCTTTGAAAAGTTCAAGGAATTTCAGAATGAAGTGGAAAATCATCGTAACAAAAAGATCAAATTTCTGAGGTTCGACCGTGGAGGAGAGTATCTTCGTTACGAGTTTAGCACACATATGAAAGACTGTGGAATAGTTTCACAACTCACGCCTGCCGGAACACCACAATGTAATGGTGTTTCGGAACGTCGTAATTGTACTTTATTGGATATGGTTCGATCTATGATGTCTCTAACTAACTTTCCACTGTCATTTTGGGGTTATGCACTAGAAACCGCTGCATTCACTTTAATTCAGGCACCATCTAAATCCGTTGAAATGACACCGTATGAATTATGTTTTGGAAACAAACCTAAGTTGTCATTTCTTAAAGTTTGGGGATGCGATGTTTATGTGAAGAAACTTTAGCCGGATAAACTCGAATCCAAAGCGGAAAAATCCGTCTTCATAGGATACCCTAAAGAAACGATTGGGTATACCTTCTGTTATAGATCCGAGGGCAAGATTTTTGTTGCCAAGAATGGATCCTTTCTTGAGAAGGATTTTCTCGCGAAAGGTGTGAGTAGTCGGAAGGTAGAACTCGAAGAGGTTATTGAACCTTCTCTTCATGAAATGGCGAGTGGCGCAACACCGGAAATTGTTTCGGATTTGACTTCACCTGATGAAGAGAGAGCTAATGCTAATGATCATGAAACTCCGAAAGAGCACTACGAAACCTCACGGGTCAAGCAGGACACGTGAAGCTCCTGAACTGTATGGCAATCCTATTATAAATTTTACGATTGATGAAATAGATGACCCTACGACGTATGAAGAAGCGATGATGAGCCCAGATTCCAACAAATGGCTAGAAGCCATGAAATCCGAGATGGAATCCATGTACAAAAACCAGGTTTGGACCTTGGTGGACTTACCTCAAGATCGAAAGGCCGTTGAGTCGATCCTAAGGATGCTGATAAGGTATGCAAGCTTTAGCGATCCATCTATGGACTGAAGCAAGCATCCCGGAGTTGGAATCTCCGCTTTGATGAGGTGATCAAAGAGTTTGGATTTGTCCAAACTTATGGAGAGGCTTGTATTTACAAGAAAGTGAGTGGGAGCAATGTGGAATTTCTGATATTATATGTGGATGACATATTATTGATTAGAAATGATATAGATCTTTTAAATAGTGTTAAAAGTTATCTAAACAGCAAATTTTCGATGAAGGATCTTGGTGAAGCTTCATATATATTAGGCATTAAAATCTACAGAGATAGATAAAGGTGCCTAATTGGGCTATCGCAAAGTACATACCTTGATAAGATATTAAAGAATATTAATATGGACGGAAGTAAGAAGGGGTTCTTACCTATGTTGCAAGGCAAAACATTGAGTAAGATTCAAAGTCCGGCTACGGCAGAAGAAAGAGAGATAATGGATAAGATCCCCTATGCCTCAGCCATAGGCTCTATAATGTACGCCATGCTATGTACAAGACCAGATGTGGCACATGCTATTAGTTTGACTAGTAGGTACCAATCTGATTGTCAACACCCGGATTTTTAATCCCAGATTCCCGTTATGCCATACCTCGCAATCCCATGATTACCATTTTTGCGAGACATAACGGATTGGATATCACAGTACATCATCGATTACAAACCATACATAAGGTCTTACACAAATAAGGATCTCATGATCCAGTCTTAATACAACAATCAGCGGAAATAAAAGATAAGCGTAGCGGTGGGGCCCATCTTTAGGGGCACAGGCAATGCTGACGAAGGTAGATGGTCCTAGTTATCATAGCCGTCCTGTTGGCCATCATCTTGATAGTTTCCTTCATAGTCTGGCCATGATAATAGCCAGGGACAAAAGCCATGAGTACTCTTTAAGTACTCGCAAACTACCACTAACAAGTATAAAGTTCTAAGTTAAAGTGCTAACTCTAAGTTTAACTATAAAGTTAAGTTTGAAACCTAAGCGGAGTTCAGAAACCAAGAAAGATAAAGTAAAGTCCTAAAATTACTTAAGTTGGGAAGCTATTGTCATAACACAACCCTGTTGTGGTCAAGTCAAGATTCATCATTCTTTTCAAAGTATTTAGAAAACATCTGACAACGAAACAGTATGGCCATTCCAACTGTCCATAACCGCGGACGCGGCTATTCGAATAGTTTGACACTCTGCAGAGGTGGTACACTTTCACCACAAGATTGGACACATCTGTCAGGGGTAACCCTGAATCATCATACTTAGTATGCAGATAATCAAACATAACCTTCCCTTTACACACCCTAGTATAAGCACCTCTCCTATGAGCATGGCCTCCCAACCATGACCATCGGTCATCTTGGGCACTGCATATGTGGACATCATGAGAGGTAGCCTCAGCTCAGACCTCTCCCGTGAGGGAACTAATACTAATGCATATTAATTTCTAGCTAAGCCTTACCCAATTCAGGTAGTGTGGTTGTACGGTAAATTTGGAATGGTATCGCATCCGAATCCAACCATCAATTTTATAAAAGGGTTAAGACTCATGCCTAAACATTTTCATTATCATCAACCATTTGTGTTTTCTCAACACATGTCAAAACATCTCAATAGAATGACTCATCATTCCAAGGTTTTCATAATTCATTTTCACCAAGTGTTCCCATCTAAAGTGACTCAAGTTTTTGATCTACTCTAACTACTAAGTTAAGAGTGTTCACTAAGGTGGAAAAGATGGGTTCAATCTCATGCCATAGAATGACATCTAAAGGGTTCTAAATAGATCAAGTTTTATACTTTTTATGCTACCTTCAAACTAAGTAAAGAACTTGGTGTAAGCTAAGGGAGTAAAACTTGTAACTAAGACTTGGGGTACTAATAGTCAAAAAAGGGGGGTGTGATCAAAGCATGCTTAAGGCATCTTTGCTAAACCATCTAGTTTGATTCTAGTTTGCCAAGCACTAAACTTGCAAGTGTTAGCTTGCACTGTTAATGGTGGCGTGTACTTAGATAGTGCTATCTTGCTAATAGTAGCTTGCCTTGGTCGGTGCAGTGGTTGAAGTTTTCTTCTTCTTCTTCTTGGTAGAACTCCTCCTCCTCGAAAGCTTGGTCGGTACTATCGTCTATAAATACATAGGGAGTGCACAATCACCAAACAATACTTAACTAGGCTAAATAGCATTCTAAGACACACATTTGATGATCTACTATCATCACAAACATCACAAGTTTAATTCAATAGTTTCCTCCTTTTTATTTTAGAAAAGTAATTTCTACTCATTGAAAAATTAACTAAGATTTAATATTCACCACTTAAAATATGGGATCATGTTGCCACATGTCATCACCACATATACTAACATGTGGGAATGAGAATTAAGGGTTGGATCAATATTACTTTGGTTTAAGTTCATTATTTAATGATTTAAAGTGACTAGAAATGCCTATATAGCATTATTTGGGTACTAGTCCAAAGTCACTGCACGTAAACCTTAATATTATTACATATTTAGATAGATATGATGAAATGTGATTTTTGAGAGTTGGAATCAACTCAAAATCTAACTTGGTTGATTTTATAAAAATGTTGCAAGTTGCAAATACTTCTGTTTTATTATTTTTATTAGGAGAGATCTATAACTCTAATTGAATTAAATCCAACGGGCTTGGATAGATCATCTTAATACCTTTCAGGCAAAATTAGTTTCATGCAATTTGGATTTGTCAAACTCCCAGAATTGAATTTTAAAATAGTGGACAGAAACGAGATTTAACTAAAAAGAAAAATCCAGATTTGAACGGGTGGGCTAGCGCGGGAAAGAACTTGGGCCGGCCCAGTGGCACTCCGCGGTGCGGGGATCAGCTGACGGGGGGGTCCCGCTTGTCAGCGGCACTTAACACGTGAAACGGTACGCGCGCTGTGGGCCGTAGGATTAGAAGGCAGATCTACGGCTAAGGGTCGTCGTCGACGACGAACAGGTCGCCGGCGAGCTCGAACCCTAGCGGCTCGGTGGGGGTCTGCTGGGGACGTACCAGGGCTCCAGCGGGGTCGGGGAGGCGGGCAAACGAAGTGGAAGACGTCGGCGAGGCGAGGCGCGGTTGCGGCGGAGCTTGGGGTGGTCGCAATTAGCGGCGCCCTTCTCCTCCAGGGGCGGCGGCTCCGGCTCCAATTCCGACGAGGCAGAGCTCGCCTTGCTCCAGCTAGAGGTGGGTGAGGCTCAGAGAGGTGAGGGGAGTGGAGTGGTGTGGAGAGAAGAGGCTGGGGAGGGCTCCTTTTATAGGCCCGACGGTGAGACCGAGCGGGATGGGCAGGCGATGATGGCGACATGGCTACGGTGGAGTAGAGGCATGGCTGCGGGTGGCGAGCGACGTGCGGTTCCCTGGCGGTGCTCTAGGCATTGAATGCGGCCGTAGGGGCGGTGGCATGCGGTCTGGGCGAGGTGGCGCTCTGAGCGGCAGAGGCGGCGGTGTCCACAGCGAGCGGTGGCTGTGAGGCATTGGGCGGCCAGCGGGGGTGTCTGGGGTGTTCTCCAGGTCGTGGCGGAGTGGCAGGCACGGGCTGCGGCCAAGGGGCGGTCTGTGCGAGCGGGGACAGAGCATGCTCTGGGGCCGGCTCCAGCATGGTATGGTGGCACTAGGCGCGGGCTTTCCTCGGTGGTCCACGGCAGGGCTTGGCTCGGGCAGGGGACAGAGAGGGGCGGTGAGGTGTGGGCTACCTCCTATACATGGCGAGAGAGGCGGGAGAGGGCTGTTGCGGCGAGTGCACGGTCGGCCGGCGAGAGGGTGCTCGGCATGGCATGGCAGTGCAGCTAGGGGGTAGGGGAGATGCTGGTGTGGGTCTGGTTGGGCTAGAGGGAGGACAAGATGATCAAAGAACTTCCAAATTGCTAGACAAAATCAGCCCAAAACAGTATTAGTTAGGCCAATATGATCCTGCCAGCAAGGTGTTTGACAAAATGGCCGAAAGAGAAAAAGTTTTGAATTTTGGTTTCAAATTTTTTGAGTGATCTCCACTAGTGCGAGGTAGTCTCTGGTTGCAAGGGTTTTGAATGTGGAGCTCAAAAAGATGGGTTTTGAAATAGGGGTGATCTATGCATATGCATTAGTTTCAATTTTTAAATGCTATTTAAAATAAGTTAAAGCATGTTTTTAGCAGATCAAAAGGTGGGACTTGGTACCTCATTATGTGTACTAGCAAGGGGTACAAAGATCAAGAATTGTTTCTTTTAAGAAATGAGTGCTAGGAACACTCAAAATAGTGTAGTGGATTAAAATGGCCAAAATGACCATTCCTCCTTTTTAATTCTTTTTGATTTCATTTTCTTTAGAAAAAGTTTGGGAATGATGTAGATGATGTTTAAATCACCTAAGCAACATTTTACAAGCATTGGATCACTCAATCATGGCAATTCAAACAACTCCTATTTTAAATGCACACATATATGAATGCTTTCATTTTAAATTTGGAAAAGTTTTTGTTAACCCCATTTTTGGTTGATTTGATCTTGATAAGCTTGGATTGAAGTTTTGGGATGTTACACTGATCCAAGTTCTAAACACTAGATAGCGATCAAGAATATCCTTAAGTACTTAAGAAGAACTAAGGATATGTTTCTTGTATACGGAGGTGAAGAAGAGCTAGTCGCTAAGTGTTATGTCGATGCTAGCTTTGACACCGATCCGGATGACTCTAAGTCTCAATCCGAATATGTATTTCTCTTGACAGAGCAGCAGTTAGTTGGAGGAGTTCCAAACAACCATTGGTGGCCTGATCAACGACGGAGGCGGAATATGTTGCTGCTTCAGAAGCGGTGTAGGAAGCGGTTTGGATGAAGGAGTTCATCACGGAACTAGGTGTGGTTCCTAGTGCATTGGACCCAATGGTGATCTATTGTGATAACAATGGTGCCATAGCCAACGCCCAGGAACCAAGGTCTCACAAGAATTCCAAGCATATTAAGCGCTGGTTTCACTCCATCCGTGAGCATGTCAAGGATGGAGATATAAAGATTTGTAAAGTACACACAGACTAAATGTAGTAGATCCGTTGACAAAAGTTCTCCCTAGGGAAAAACATGATCAACACCAGAAATCCATGGGTGTTAGATTTATCACTATGTGACCTAGATTATTGTCTCTAGTGCAAGTGGGAGACCGAAGGAAATATGCCTTGAGAGGCAATAATGAAGTTGTTATTATGTATTCCTTGTATATGATAGATTTTTATTTTGCATGCTATAATTGTATTGATAGGAAACGTCAATACATGTGTGTTTAATAAACAAATAAAAGGTTCCTAGTTATGCCTCTCTTATAGACTAGCTCGTTGATTAACATGATGATCAAAGTTTCCTAATCATGGACATTGGGTGTTGTTAATAACGAGGTCACAACATTTGTGAAATGATGTGATGAACATTCATCTGAAGTATAGCATTACGATCAAAGTCATTATGTTTATATTGCTATAACATCATACGAAGTAATCTTTATCCTTAGACCATGAGATCATGTTAATTGCTAACATCATAAGAGTAACTTGATAACATCAAATGTCACACCGTAAAAGGGTGACTATAAAGGTGGGTTCAGATACTTCGGGCCCTCTCGGTGATATTACATTAAGATAGCTTGCAAGCAAGTGATGTGATCACTAGAATGTTATATCACGGGAACGAGAAAAGAGTGCATGTCGGTAACAAGATCAAACTAGGTATTTGGATACCGATGATCGAATCTCAGACATGTAATATATCACGATACAAAGGGATTAAGTTACTAATGTTAAAGGTTCTCACGATCACAGAAGTCATCGTTGAATGTGCAGGAGTCAGTATGGATCTCCAGGTCCCGCTTCTGATTATTGATTTGAGAGGAGTCTCAATCATGTCTGTATTATTTGTGAACCGTAGGGTGACACACTTAAGGGTTGCCAAACACCATTTTGGAGCACATATGTTTCAGACGAAAGAATTGCAAAGAGCTGGAATTGTTTTGATGGAAACCGGAATTGTTTCAGGTGAAATTGCAGGAACTGGTTTTGCATGTGATATTGAAATGTTACAAGGAGTTTTATGTGAATGTTTGTTAATTAAAGTAATTAACAAAATTCTGAATAAAATAAATAAAAGAGTCTTATTAAATGACAGTTGCATTAAATTTGGTGGAAATTTAATGCATGTGAGTGGAACTTTGGGTGGAGGCTAAATTGATGTGAGTGCAGCTTCCACCACATGAATGAGGAAGAGGTGGGGCACCCCCCATTGGGCGCTGGCCATGGGAGGGGAGGAGCCCCCCCTCTCCTCCCTCACAAAGCACACCTCCTCGTGAAGGATCTCTCTCCCCCTCTAGATATATTCCCCCTTGGTCTCGGATTAGCAAGATACATGTTCCCAGTGGCATTGCGTCTGGAAGGAGTTGCTGCTTCCGCTGATTCGCTGGAGCGAGGAGGTGGAGGTTGTTTGGTGGCCGGAACGTGTGTGCGAGGATGGATGCGCTGCTGATTTGTGGCGCTAGGACTTCCACACGATCATGAGATCGGCAAGCGTACAACTACATCATCCACGAGTTCCAACTCGTTAACAAAGCCTTGTTGTCTTCGAGGGTAAGTTCTCTATGGATGTATATCCACCCGTTGCTTGTATCTAGTAGATAGATCTTGGCGTTGAGTTCCCATCGTAGGAATTTTTTTGTTTTCTATGCTGCGAACCGAACAGCCTCCATAACCAAGTATGAGTTCCACTCATGCATCCAACTCCAAATAAAACCAAGTTATTCCAAAGAGTCCACCATACCTACCTATTAGCATTTGCTATCCCAAGTATATTCATGTTTTTATCTACCTTCCGAATTAAACTTGTTATGTGAAAATTAGTGATTAAAGCTCTAGAACTTGATGGCACACTTTACTTTTCTTGCACATAATAAACTTGAACCATTATGTCATCTATGTTGTATATGCTTACACTTATACGTTGGGATTTGTAGAACCATGTTGTCACGGGGAACACTTTCAACATTGCACTTGTACATTGTACCTAGTTGATATCATGCTCTTTTGTTTATGGATGTCGTCGTTGTGAAATGAAAGGGGAGCGTGTAAGTCCATGGAGTTATGTATGTGTGTTAGAGAAACACCTGGGTGGCTGGTCTAATCCATGCCTAATCATGGTGGAAACCTGCAGCGTAACCATAATGAGCAATCTATGAAGCATTCTTCTTATAAATAAAAGAGACAGATATTGAGAAAAAAGGAAAAAAAGATGAGAAAAGAGGAAAGAGAGAAAAAAGCACAATTTTCCCAAGGTAAATAAGAAGATTGCTGAGATACTTATTATATGCTTGCCTTGTCATTTTGATATGGGGATTCTTTCGTATCATCGGGCAAGGGGTACCCCATTGGCGGTTCTCTATGATACACATATACTTACTATGACAAGAACTTACCGGTAACTAAACTTGAGTAGCATGAGGAGCGGCCCTCGTATTCAAGGGACATGAGATTGCCAACTTATACTTTGTCAAGCATATACTCCATAGTTTGTTCGCTTTAACCTTAATCACCTCAAGATGCTTATGATAAGGGCAATGAGAGTTGAAAGCTAATAAGTACCATAATTTTTGGAAGCTCTTTATGAGACTTGAATCCCTGCTTCCTTCCATGAAGGCCTTTCTTTTACTTTTATGTTGAATCTCCATCTTGTATCCTTATGCACCTATTAAGAGAGCAAAGTGGTCATTCTTAGTTTAATGTGCATTGTCCCAAAATTTGTTGATTGATTCATATGTTGATATTGCTTGTCCTTCAACTATTTGTATCTAGTCACCCTTATGAACTTTGAAGATGTCCTATGCATTTATGTTTTGCTACTCCATGAGGGACAAGCTGAATGCCACTATGCTATGTTTTCTATATGTGAAACAAACAAAAGTCTTTAAAAGCATTGTTATTCATGAATCTTTTGTTTGTACCTTTTCATGCTACAACATAGTTGTTATGTCTTATTGTTAGAACTATATCTTTCATGCTATGTTAAAGTACTATGATCCCAACTATCAGTGTTATAAATACCTTGATCAAGATTATGATGGTGCATGTCACCTCAAAAATTATTCTTTCTTTTTATCACTTACCTACTCGAGGACGAGAAGGAGTTAAGCTTGGGGATCTTGATATGTTGCAAACGTATCTATAATTTTTGATGTTCCATGCTTGTTTAGTATCTACTTTCTTATGCTTTATCTACATTTGGAGATAATTTTATGCATTTTCTGGAACTAACCTATTAACAAGATGCCACAGTGCCAGTTGCTTGTTTTCTGCTGTTTTTGGTTTCAGAAAAGATGGAAAATAAATATTCTCGGAATTGGACCGGACAAAAGCCAAAGTCGATATTTTACCGGAAGACTCACAGAGCTAGAAGACGAGACAGAGAAGGGCCAGGGGCTAGCCACACCATAGGGTGGTGTAGGTCCCCCTTGGCCGCGCCACCAGGGGGTGTGGGCCCCTGGTCCACCCTATGACATCGCCCTTTCGCCTATATGCCCTCAGGACGAAAACCCTAAATACCAGATCAGATTTCCACGAAAAGTTCCGCAACATCGCTGCCACCGAAGAGGAGATTCGGGGGATAGAAAGTCTCTGTTCTGGCACCCTGCCGGGACAGGGAAGTGCCCCCGGAGCCATCTCCATCGATCTCCACCACCATCTCCATCGCCGTTGCTGATTCCCATGATGATGAGGGAGTAGTTCTTCCTTGAGGCTAAGGGTTCTACCGGTAGCTATGTGTTCATCTCTCTCTCTCTATGCATGATCATATTGTGATCATGAGCTTTGTAATCAAGTAGATCTACCTTGCTACTCAAGTGCTTTCATAGATCTCTGGCTCTCCCCATGTGTGTGAAAGTGATAGCGTGCACACCATGGTGGCACTTAGGCTAGAGATTACAAATACTTGTTATGAGTTATATCTGGAGTTGGATGTCTCTATGAAATTGTGGTGTTTGTTGGAACCATCTAGCGCTCAAGGTGACAGTGTGGGGTTATCTAGATGGGGAATGCGAACTTTGAGGAGTGTTGTTATATCCCTACCATGGATCAGAGTGTCCAACCGGAGAGTAGTTCAGAGTAGTATCATAAAGAGAAGATATTTATATGAGAGTGCTCACTAGTGAAAGTATGATCCCTAGGCCTTGTTTCTAAGCATTGAAACACCGTTTGCAACTAGATCTGTTACATGTTTGCTTGCTTCCATCTTTATTTTAGATTGCCTTTAGTCTCTTCCTACCCGTCAACCACGCACTGATGACCCACAAGTATAGGGGGTGTATTGCAGTATTTTCGAGGGAAGTGAAACCCAATTTATTGATTCGACATAGGGGGAGCTAAGGAATATTTATGAGCCTTAACAATTGAGTTGTCAATTTAGCTGCACCTAGAAACAATCTTGCTCACAGCAGTTTATCAGTAGCAACAGTTTTGTAGTAGGAATAGTGAAGTAACAGAGTAGTAAAGTAAAGACAGTAGTAACAATAGTAGTAAATAGTAGGATTCGAGTGTGGTAGGCATAGGGATGGATGGACGGGCGTTGTATGGACAAGACAATTCACATGGCAATCAGAACATAGGGCAATTGCAGATAAATAAGATAAAGAGTCCAAGTACTAGATAATCATAGGCATGTGTTCCATATATAGTCATATGTGATCGCAATGAGAACTTGCACAACATCTTTTGTCCTGCCAGCCCATTTGCAGCGGGGCCTCAAGGGAACTACTGGAAATTAAGGTGCTCCTTTTAATAGAACACCGGAGCAAAGCATTAACACTTCATGAACACATGTGATCCTCACATCAAAGCCATTCCCTCCGGTTATCCCGATTTCTGTCACTTCGAGGCCTTTGGTTCCAGACAACAACGTGTGTATACAACTTGCAGGTAATACCATAAACAATACTATCATAATGAATCAATAACATGTTTAGATCTGAAATCATGGCACTCGGGCCCTAGTGACAAGCATTAAGCATAACAAGTCGCAACAAAGTCAAAAAGCACTAATAGTAGATACTAGGCACCATGCCCTAACAATCTGATGCCATTACATGAACGATCTCATCCAATCCCTACCACCCCCATAGCCTACAGCGGGGGATTACTTGATGGGTTCGTAGCATGGAAAACAAAAAATTTCTACCGCAAGAACAAAAAAAACCCAGATCTAATCTAGATAAAAGCCAAGATCTAATCTATTAGATATGTGCAACGAGATAGATATGTACTAACCCTCGTAGATCCGAAAGCATTACGAGATTAGATCTCGTGGTTGATGTAGTCGATCACTTGCCGATCTCAAGATCGTGTGGACGATCCTTCCGGCGCCGCGTTCCGGCAGCGCTTCCGCAGTCAGTCACACGTGCGGAGTCGAAGCAGACCTTCCTCTCCTCGTTCCAGCGAGCAGCGGAGGTAGTAGATCTTCTCCACGGAATCCCAGCAGCACGACGGCGTGGTGGTGGTGGTGGAGTAGAGAATTCTGCAGGGCTTCGCCTATGCCTGTGCAGAAGAAAGGAGGAGGAGAGAGGCGGCGGAGATTTGGAGTTGTGGAGGAGGGCTTGGAGGTGGCGCCCCCACCCCTCTATTTAAAGGGGGAGGCGCCATGGGAGGGGGAGTCCTTGTAGGACTCCCCTCCCTCCTATGGCCGGCGGATTGGGGAGGGGGGGGAGTCCTCCTCCCCCACGACTCCTTGTCTTGCCCACCAGGACTCCTTGATCCCTTTCTTGGTTTTCAAGCAAACTCCAAGAAATCTTCCAGAACCTTCCGGAACATTCCGAAACCTTCTAGAATCCTCATACAAATACTCCGGAACATTTCCTAACTCAGAAAATGATCCCCAATATACGAATCTTATTCTCCGGACAATTCCGGATCTCCTCGTGATGTCCCGGATCCAATCCGAGACTCCGAACAACATTCGGTCTCCAACGCACATTCCATATCTACTTAAAACAACTTCGAACCTTAAGTGTGTCACCCTACGGTTCGTGAATATGTAGACATGACATAGACACATCTCCTATCAATAACCATCAGCGGGACCTGGAGATCCATAATGGCTCCCACATACTCAACGATGACTTCGTGATCCATTGAACCATTTACATACGAAACCAATTCCCTTTGTCACGCGATACTATACTTATCCGAGGTTTGATCGTCGGCATCTCCATACCTAGTTCTACCTCGTTACTGATAAGTACTCTTTACTTGTTCCGTGATATGTCATCCCTTCTGACCCAGTCACATGCTTGCAAGCTAATTAGACGACATTCCACGGAGAGGGCCCAGAGCATATCTATCCGTCATATGGATGGACAAATCCCAATCTTGGTCCATGCGCTTCAACACATACTTTCAGAATACCCAATGACACCTTTATAACCACCCAGTTATGAAGCGACGTTTGATGTCATCAAAGTACCCATCCGGTGATGGTGATTAACACAACCTCATGGTCGAAGGATTAGGTTACTATGCATTTAAAAGCTTACAGGAATACGAACTTAATGACTTGATCTTATGCTATGCTTACTATGGGTGTATGTCCATCACATCATTCTCCTAATGATATAACCTTATTATTAATCACATCCTAATGTCCAATATCAGGAAACCATGATCATCAATTAATCAACAAGCTAGTTCAACAAGAGGCTTACTAGGGACTCTCTTATGTTTACAAAACACACATGTATTAGTGTTTCCTAATAATACAATTATAGCATGGGATGTAAACATTCATCATAAACACAAAGATATAATAATAACCACTTTTATTATTGCCTCTTGGGCATATCTCCAACCGTCTCCCACTTGCACTAGAGTCAATAATCTAGATTACATGATAATATACCGAACACCCATGGCGTTCTGGTGTTGGTCATGCTTTGCCCTAGGGAGAGGTTTAGTCAATGGATCTGCCACATTCAGATCAGTGTGTACTTTGCAAATCTTTATGTCACCATCTCGGACATACTCGCGAATAGCGTGGAAACATAGCTTGATGTGCTTCAGCTTGCTATGTGACCTTGGCTCCTGTGCATTAGCTATGGCACCTGTGTTGTCACAGTAGATGGCCATCGGGTCCAACGCACTGGGAACCACGCCAAGTTCAGTAATGAATTCCTTCATCCATACGGCTTCTTGTGCAGCCTCCGAAGCAGCTATGTATTCCGATTCAGTTGAAGATTTCGCCACAACGCTTTGCTTTGCACTCCTCCAGCTCACTGCAGCACCATTCAAAATAAATACGTATCCCGACTGTGACTTCGAGTCATCCGGATCGGTGTTCCAACTATCATCGGTGTAACCATTTACAACAAGCTATTCATCACCTCCATAAGAAAGAACCATATCCTTAGTCCTATTTAGGTACTTTAGGATATCCTTGACCGCTGTCCAGTGCTCCATTCCAGGATCACTTTGATATCTGCTAGTCAAACTAATAGCATGTGCTATATCCGGTCTTGTACACAGCATGGCATACATGATAAAACCTATGGCCGAGGCATAGGGAATTTTTATTCATTTTCTCTCTATCTTCTGCCATAGCTGGACTTTGAGTCTTACTCAAGGTCTTACCTGACAACATGGGCACGAACCCTTTCTTGCTATCTTCCATTCTAAACTTCTTTAGAACTTTGTCTAAGTATGTACTTTGTGAAAGCGCTATTAGGCGTCTTGATCTATCTCTATAAATCTTGATGCCTAGAATATATGCCGCTTCGCCAAGTTCCTTCATTGAAAAACTATTATTCAAATAGGTTTTGACGCTATTAAGAAGTTCTATATCATTCCCAATCAACAATATGTCATCTACATATAGTACTAGGAATGCTACAGAGCTCCCACTCACTTTCTTGTAAATACAAGCTTCTCCATAAGTTTGTATAAACCCAAATTTTTTGATTACTTTATCAAAACGTTGATTCCAACTCCGGGATGCTTGCTTCGGTCCATAAATGGAGCGCTGAAGCTTGCATACCTTGTCAGCATCTTTAGGATCGACAAAACCCTTGGGTTGTACCATATACAACTCTTCCTCAATGTCACCATTAAGGAACGCCGTTTTGACATCCATCTGCCAAATCTCATAATCGAAATGTGCAGCAATTGCTAACAAAATCCTCACAGACTTTAGCTTCGCTACTGGTGAGAATGTCTCATCATAGTCAACTCCTTGAATTTGTCGGAACCCTTTCGCGACAAGTCGAGCTTTATAGACGGTAACATTACCATCAGCATCTATTTTTCTCTTGAAAATCCATTTGTTCTCGACAGCCTTACGGCCATCCGGTAAGTCCACCAAAGTCCACACTTGGTTTTCGTACATGGATCCCATTTCGGATTTCATGGCTTCTAGCCATTTGTCGGAATCTGGGCTCACCATAGCTTCTTAATACGTCGCAGGGTCATCAGCGTTGTCCACCAACATGACGTTCAAGGCAGAGTCATACCAATCAGGAGTGGTACGAACCCTCGTTGACCTGCGAGGTTCAGTAGTAACTTCATTTGAAGTTTCATGATCATTATCATTAGCTTCCTCTCTAATTGGTGCAGGCGGCACAAAAACATCTTCCGGTGCTGCGCTACTCTCAAATCCGAGAGAAGGTTCAATAACCTCATTGAGTTCTACTTTCCTTCCAGTCACTTCCTTCGAGAGAAACTCCTTCTCAAGAAAGGATCCATTCTTTGCAACGAAAACTTTGCCTTCGGATCTATGATAGAAGGTATACCCAATTGTTTCTTTAGGGTATCCTATGAAGACGCATTTCTCCGCTTTGGGTTCAAGCTTATCAGGTTGTAACTTCTTTACATATGCTTCGCAACCCCAAACTTTAAGGAACGAAAACTTAGGTTTCTTACCAAACCACAATTCGTACGGTGTCGTTTCAACGGATTTAGATGGTGCCCTATTTAAAGTGAATGCGGCTGTCTCTAATGCATAGCCCCAAAACGATAGCGGTAAATCTGTAAGAGACATCATAGACCGAACCATATCTAAGAGAGTTCGATTACGACGTTCGGACACACCATTACGCTGTGGTGTTCCCGGCGGTGTCAACTGCGAAAGTATTCCACATTTATTTAAATGCATGCCAAACTCATAACTCAGATATTCACCTCCGTGGTCAGAACGCAGAAACTTAATCTTCTTGTTACGATGATTTTCCACTTCACTTTGAAATTCCTTAAACTTCTCGAAAGTTTTGGACTTATGTTTCATAAAATAGACATACCCATATCTACTTAAGTCATCTGTGAAAGTGAGAACATAACGATATCCACCACGCGATGCTACACTCATTGGACCGCACACATCGGTATGTATTATTTCCAATTAGTCTGTAGCTCGCTCCATTATTCCAGAGAATGGAGTCTTAGTCATTTTTCCCATTAGACATGCTTCGCATCTTTCAAGTGATTCAAAATCAAGTGATTCAAGAAGTCCATCTGAATGGAGTTTCTTCATACGCTGCACTCCAATGTGACCAAGATGACAGTGCCACATGTATGTAGAATTATCATTCAATTTTATTCGTTTAGCACCTATGTTATGAACATGTGTATCACTACTATCGAGATTCAGTAAGAATAAACCATTCATCTCAGGTGCATTACCATAAAAGATATTACTCATGTAAATCGAACAACCTTTATTCTCGGACTTAAAAGAGTAACCGTCTCGCAGTAAACAAGATCCAGATATAATGTTCATGCTTAACGTAGGCACCAAATAACAATTATTTAAATTTAAAACTAATCCCGAAGGTAGATGTAGAGGGAGCGTGCCGACGGCGATCACATCAACCTTGGAGCCATTTCCAACGCGCATCGTCACCTCGTCTCTCGCCAGTCTTCGTTTATTCCGCAGCTCCTGTTTCGAGTTACAAATATGAGAAACCGAACCAGTATCAAATACCCAGGCACTATTACGATTACTAGTAAGATACACATCAATAACATATATATCAAATATACCTTTCTTCTTGATGTTGCCGTTCTTCAGATCCGCCAGGTACTTGGGGCAGTTACGCTTCCAGTGACCAGCACCCTTGCAGTAGAAGCATTCAGTTTCAGGCTTGGGACTAGCCTTGGGCTTCTTTGCAGGTGCGGCAGCTTTCTTGCCGTCCTTCTTGAAGTTGCCCTTGTTCTTAGGCTTGCCCTGTCTCTTGAAATTGGTGGTCTTATTGACCATCAACACTTGGTGCTCCTTTTTGATCTCCACTTCAGCAGTTTTCAGCATGGACGATAGTTCAGGCAACGTCTTGTTCATGCAGTGCATATTGTAGTTCATTACAAAGTTCTTATAAGTCGGTGGCAGTGATTGAAGGAGACGATGAATCCCCAACTCATTAGGAATCGATATTCCCAACTCTTGGAGCTTGTTTGCGTACCCAGACATGGTGAGCACGTGCTCGCTAACGGAGCTTCCCTCTTCCATCTTACAGTTAAAGAACTTTTTGGAGGCCTCATAGCTCTCCATGGCCGCGCGAGTTTCAAAAATTAGCCTGAGCTCCTTAATGATCTCGAACGGGTTGTGGTGCTTAAAACGCTTTTGGAGCTCCGCTTCTAAACCGTACAGGATGGCACACTGAACTGTGGAGTAATGATTTTTTCCGAGTGGCGTAAACATTCTTTACGTCATCGGTGGCATCATCTGCAGGTGGGTCACCCAGCGGTGCTTCGAGCACATAGGTCAACTGACCAGCCCTGAGGACGATCTTCAGTCCACGGAACCAGTCCGTGAAATTGCTTCCATTGTTCTTAAGCTTTTCTTTCTCTAGGAACGCATTGAAATTGATGGAGGGGGTCGCCATAATCTACAACAAATTTGCAAGTAGTTTAGACTAAGTTTATGATGAATTGAGTTCAAATTTAATACTTAAGTTAACTAGGTAAACTCCCACTCAAAACAACATCCCTCACATTGTCTTAGTGATTACACGAACCAAGTCCACTACACCAAGTCCGATCTTCACGAGAGAAGATGTAGTTTCATCGGCGAACAATCTTCATGTTCATCATATCATTTATATGACTCATGCTCTACCTTTCGGTATTCCGTGTTCCGAGACCATGTCTGTACATGCTAGGATCATCAAGATAACCTTAGTTTCCGCATGTGCAAATCTGGCTTGCACCCGTTGTATGCACACGTAGAATCTATCACATCCGATCATCACGAGATGCTTCGAAAACGACGAGTCTTAGCAATGGTGCCAACTAAGGGTGAACACTTTATTACTTGATATTTAGTGAGAGGGATCATCTTATAATGCTACCGTTGCGATCTAAGCAATACAAGATGCATAAAGGATTAACATCATAGGCAATTCATAATTAGTGTGATATGATATGGCCCTTTCTTCTTGCGCCTTTGATCTCCATCTCCAAAGCACGAACATGATCTCCATCATCACCAGCATTGCGTCAAGGTCAGTGGCGCCGCTTCATGGTTGCCCACCATCACTAGCAACTATTACAACTACTTGGAATAAAGCTATTACAAGATGAATAGACACGCATGTCTTAACAGAATTAAAGACAACCATTAGGCTCCTGCCGGTTGCCATATTACAACAAGGATCATTGCATACATCAAATATAATCACAATCACATGATGGCCATATCACATCACAAAACCCCTGCAAAAACAAGTTAGATGCCTCTAATTTTCTTTGCATGTTTTACGTGGCTTGGGGCTTTCGAACAATAACGGATCTTACCTACGAAACTGAACCACAACGTTGATACAAGTGCTATCGAGTGCAAAGTGTAAATTGGATCTATACTATGGTGGGAGAGACAGACACCCGCAAAGCCACTTGTGCAAAGCAAGTTACACGTCAAGCGTGGAGCAAGTCTCATGTGCGATGACATGTAAGGTTAGCCCGAGCCGCTTCATCCCACCATGCCACAAGATGCAAAGTACACAAAGCAAAAGACGGCACGAGCACCAACGCCCACAACACTATTGTGTTCTACTCGTGCAATAAATCTACGCATAGACACGGCTCTGATACCACTGATGGGTTCGTAGCACGGAAAACAAAAAATTTCTACCGCAAGAATGAACAAAACCCAGATCTAATCTAGATAAAAGCCAAGATCTAATCTATTAGATATGTGCAATGAGATAGATATGTACTAACCCTCGTAGATCCAAAAGCGTTACGAGATTAGATCTCGTGGTTGATGTATTCGATCACTTGCCGATCTCAAGATCGTGTGGACGATCCTTCCGGCGCCGCATTCCGGCAGCGCTTCCGCAGTCGGTCACACGTGCGGAGTCGAAGCAGACCTTCCTCTCCTCGTTCCAGCGAGCAGCGGAGGTAGTAGATCTTCTCCACGGAATCCCAGTAGCACGACGGCGTGGTGGTGGTGGTGGAGTAGAGAATTCTGCAGGGCTTCGCCTATGCCTGTGCAGAAGAAAGGAGGAGGAGAGAGGCGGCGGAGATTTGGAGTTTTGGAGGAGGGCTTGGAGGTGGCGCCCCCACCCCTCTATTTAAAGGGGGGGAGGCACCATGGGAGGGGGAGTCCTTGTAGGACTCCCATCCCTCCTATGGCCGGCGGATTGGGGAGGGGGAGGGGAGGAGTCCTCCTCCCCCACGACTCCTTGTCTTGCCCCACCAGGACTCCTTGATCCCTTTCTTGGTTTTCAAGCAAACTCTAAGAAATCTTCCAGAACCTTCCGGAACATTCCGAAACCTTCTAGAATCCTCATACAAATACTCCGGAACATTTCCTAACTCAGAAAATGATCCCCAATATACGAATCTTATTCTCCGGACAATTCCGGATCTCCTCGTGATGTCCCGGATCCAATCCGAGACTCCGAACAACATTCGGTCTCCAACGCACATTCCATATCTACTTAAAACAACTTCGAACCTTAAGTGTGTCACCCTACGGTTCGTGAATATGTAGACATGACATAGACACATCTCCTATCAATAACCATCAGCGGGACCTGGAGATCCATAATGGCTCCCACATACTCAACGATGACTTCGTGATCCATTGAACCATTTACATACGAAACCAATTCCCTTTGTCACGCAATACTATACTTATCCGAGGTTTGATCGTCGGCATCTCCATACCTAGTTCTACCTCGTTACTGATAAGTACTCTTTACTCGTTCCGTGATATGTCATCCCTTGTGACCCAGTCACATGCTTGCAAGCTAACTAGACGACATTCCACCGAGAGGGCCCAGAGCATATCTATCCGTCATATGGATGGACAAATCCCAATCTTGGTCCATGCGCTTCAACACATACTTTCAGAATACCCAATGACACCTTTATAACCACCCAGTTACGAAGCGACGTTTGATGTCATCAAAGTACCCATCCGGTGATGGTGATTAACACAACCTCACGGTCGAAGGATTAGGTTACTATGCATTTAAAAGCTTACAACAATATGAACTTAATGACTTGATCTTATGCTATGCTTACTATGGGTGTATGTCCATCACATCATTCTCCTAATAATATAACCTTGTTATTAATCGCATCCTAATGTCCATGATCAGGAAACCATGATCATCAATTAATCAACAAGCTAGTTCAACAAGAGGCTTACTAGGGACTCTCTTATGTTTACAAAACACACATATATTAGTGTTTCCTAATAATACAATTATAGCATGGGATGTAAACATTCATCATAAACACAAAGATATAATAATAACCACTTTTATTATTGCCTCTTGGGCATATCTCCAACATTACTCACTCATAGATGGGGGAAACATGGATGGTCGATGGAGAAGCGATGGTGATGATGATGGCGATGATCTCCTCCAATTCCCCGTCCTGGCAGGGTGCCAGAATGGTGTTTTTGGTTTTGAATCACGGAATCTGGTGGTGGCGGCGGAGCGGAACTCTTTCTGAAAAACGTCCGACCCCCTGAGTTTTTAGGTCAGAAGGCAACTTATAGGCGAAGAGGGAGACCGAGGGGGTGTCTGAGGTGGCCAAGCCACCCCTGGCGCGGCCAGGTGGTGTGGTTGGGCCCTAGCCCCACTCCGTCTCGTATTCTGGCTCTGGGAGTCTTCTAGTGAAATAGGATTTGTGGCATATTTTCCGGGATTTTTCTTGATAGTTGATTTTCTGCACAAAAACTAGACACCAAGGCAATTCTGCTGAAAACAGCGTCAGTCCGTGTTAGTTGCATCCAAATCACACAAGTTTAGAGGAGAAACAATAGCAAAAGTGTTCGGGAAAGTAGATATGTTTTGGACGTGTCATGCACCATCAAAGCTATTTTTTGGCACCGTTACCACTTATAATTATCCATACCACTTGTATTTCACTATCTCTTTGTCGAACTAGTGCACCTATACACCTAACAAGTGTATTGGGTGTGTTGGGGACACAAGAGACTTCTTGTATCTTGATTGCAGGATTGCTTGAGAGGGATACCTTTGGCCACTTCCTCCCTGAGTTCGATAAACCTTGGGTAATCCACTTAAGGGAAACTTGCTGCAGTTCTACAAATCTCTGCACTTGGAGGCCCAACAACTATCTACAAGAATAGAACTGCGTAGACATCACTTGTCCATATTTGATTATTGGTATCATATACCTTGTTCAATATTGTTACCGACAAGTTCTGTTTCACTTGTTCCCATGATATTCCAATCTCGTGACCTAGTCACATGTTGCAACATTATGGATGTAATCTCACCAAGTCACTTGTGTGTATCTTCCTGTCACACGGGTGAACAAATCCTGATCTTGATACATAGGCCTCAAATATTCCTCTGGAATACCTAAAACACCCCTTTATGGTCACCCAGTTACGGACATGATGGTTGACGCGATCATAGCAGTATCGAGAGATAGTGATTAATATGATTTCATGGTCTAAGGAGAAGGATAACACGCTTCTAACTATTGCAATGATGAACCCTATGACTTGATCGTGTCACAATAGCTATCTTTGGTTAATGTTATCAAATCATACATGACTCTGTTGTCAACTGGCATAAATGCTCAATGATTGGGAAATCTTGATCATCGGTTTCCCAATGAACTAGTAAACAGAGGCTACTAAGGATTGGTCTGTTTCATACCACACCAGTATCAATGTTTTCGCTAGATGCAGTTATAACATAGTATGAAACTATTACAAACTAATTAAGATATGATAATAAAACCCATTTAGTATTTGCCTCCATATCTCCTTCAGGCTCCCATTTACACTAGAGTACAAATAATCTAGCTTGAATTTGCTGCTAGTCATAACATCATATGACGATATGAACAAGCATCCTTTTTTCATGGGAAACGTTATGTCCTTGATCTGTTTTACCAGATCTGTATGTCTTTTGCAAATAGTTAATGTCTTCATAATTTTGACATTTACACTATTATGACATAATGTGTCGAAGTACGTTTTGGCGACATAGTGAGACTTTGTTCCTGGTGTTTACAATGATGGTCGATCAGTCAATAGAACTTCCACTATTGTCATGTGAACTCTAGAAACCACTCAGCTGAAGTCGAACTTATTTAGTCAAACCATTGTAATAGCCACTTCAGAAGTTGCCATATACTTCTATATCTATGTAGATCCTAATCGATAGTGCATAGAATGCAACTATGATGTCTATTCTTGCTCCTTACAATTTAAGGCTAAACTTAACTATGGTTCTGTGATTAACTCGGAATCACCTCACGCCATGTTGTTACAACTAAGAACCTATTCTTTTAGCCAGAACCTTTGGTCACATTACATCGAGTATACAACATGATTTACATAGAAGAACCTAAGGTTGAGGCATAGGAGAACACATCTCTTTTATTTCTTTTAACCACTTGGTTGTAATGTTGAGCTTAACTCAATGCTTCATTTCTATATAAAGGCAAGAACTTCTTTCTTACCTTGTACCATTCTAAACTTCTTCAGAATCTTATCTAGGATATTCTAAACATCTTCAGAATCAAATCCATAAAACATTTTGACTCTAATGTTTATTAAACTTATCAATCAATCTCGATAGATTTCAGTGTTTAATACTTTGTTCAACTTCATCCATAGGATATTTACTAACTTAAATATCATTAATACCAATTACATTATTAGTCATGTGCCATACACATATTTACGAATGTTGTCACGCTCCCACTCAAATATGGCATCCATATATGAGATCCAGGGATTTCACGTAGCTCCCACTAAAAATATGTTGCTTACATATTAAGATTTAGACAACCTACTTAGCTCCCACTCAAATTTAGGTCCTCTCAATAATCTTGGACATTCCAAAAATCTTTGATCATCATCAATTTGAGAATTCCAGCTATGAGACTCCAGCATCCATATGGTTTGACAAAGTCTGCTTTGTTGTACCAATTATAACCCTTTCTTCAATCTGTCATTGACGAACATGCAGTTTTTACAAACTATATCACCAATTATCGAATTGGAGTAATTGCTGGTATAAATCCAACATACAGAAGTATCGCTACACTATCATAGTCAATCCTTTGAATATGTCAAAACTTACTTTGTGACAAATCGAGCTTTATGTCTTTCATTAAGTTTCATTTCTTTCTTATGACTTTGCAGTCATTTGGAAATATCAAGTAAATATCTTCACTTAATAAGATCAAGTAACATATTACTTTTAAATCTTAAATGTAACTTAATACAAGATTTTATGACTTCTAGTCATTTCTCGCATTTAGGTCTATCACGCTTCTTTGTAGTTTGTAGGTATGTCATATTTCATCAACATGATAGGTGAATAATTAATAATTCCGTAAACTTGCAGAATACAATATCGAATCCTACTTTCTTCAGTAAAAGTATTCATCTGAAACTTCATAATCATTATCATAAGTTTCTCCTCATGCAGAGTTTAGCCCCTGGAAAAAATTCTGCTACGCTACTCTTCATTTCGGATGCAGGGTTAAATGCCTTGTTTATGCTTTTACTTTCTTCCACCTGTATCTTCATCAAGAAAATTCTTCTTGAGAAAACATAATACTTAGTACAACAACAGTATAGTCCTTTGTCGAAGATGTATCCATAGTTTCCTTAGAATATATTACAAAGATTTGTTTATTCACCACAACTTTGAATTATCGAAATCTCCAGAAACTCGAACATGTCATAACTCTTATGGTGTTGTTTCCATGAATGTTTAGATGTTCCTTATTTTTCAAATGAGTATTTGCTTATTTTATCTCTAACTCTAAACGATAATTATAACCTTGATAAGCGATAATATTAGACCATATGTATCCAATATAATATGAATATGATATTCAGACAAGTCAATACACTTTGAATTCATCCAATTATCATAATTTGCGAAATATCTTTCACAAGTCCTTTTATGCTAAAACTTAACTTAAATACTTAGTCATCTTGATCAAATCGAAGACACTTCGAATCCTTGTTACTTTTAATATTCTCCTTCATTCTAAAATTATTTGAACAATTCAAATAGTTTCAAACTTGTGTTTCATTAATTAAATATACATATTTACTTAAACTCACCATGAGGTTTATAAAATAATGATTTCCACTATTTGTTGAAAATACAATACATCCTATGTATAAAATTCAACAATTCTTCGCATGTCACTGTTTTACTAGAATGCGGAGTTTTAGTCATTTTGACCAACGAGGCATGGTTTTGCAAAGTCTTTAGATCAAATATCTAGACCCCGATTTCCATTAATATGAAAAGCATGCAATAACCACAATGACTTAAACGATAGTCTTATTCAATATTTAAACTCGGATATCTTTTAGCAATTCTCAAGTAGATAATCTTGTTTTCACAAAATAGAACAACTATCAAATACTTCATAAACCGCAATGAGTTTTGCAAGAATAGCATTTAGAACTTGTATATCTAACATATACCCTTTTCATCCATGACTCCCCCTGCGATCAAGCCCTTTTGAGAGTTCTTAACTCTATCATGAACTCATGAAAGGTGAACTATTCATCTTTCACGATTTAGCCCCTGATGACATATTTTTGACTGGGAAGAAGCGAGTGTAATGCCCCGTTTTCCGCAAAGTTGTTCGTAGTCCACATCGTATGGGTGGCGTTTGTGATGCTAATGTAAGATCGCTAAGTGATTCTCCAAGATCCGTTTTCTTCCACCCAGTTTGGAAGGAAACACATCCTATGGCTCATACTTTATGTGTATGATCTATGTAAAAACACAATCATGGTCTAGCCTGGCATCCATCGAATGGAGCATGGCTTGATCGGACGGTAATGGAGAAAACACAAAATATCATCAATGGAGCAGATCCCATTGGATGACATTTGTGGAGTTGTTGGAATATCTCATAATGGTTCTTATATCAAGAAGAGAAGATCATCTATTACGAGGCTATTCCTCAGGCATGGGTATTAATCTATGAAGTTGGATCCTCTTATAAGTTTCACAACATGCAAGAAAATTCCCATGGTTATGAAGGACCTCAATGGAATAGGCCAAGGTCTACTAAGATATTTGCAAAAACATCTAGACTAAGTTCATAATACGAGTTAAATTATATAATTGAGCTCCCACTAAAAACATCTAGACTAAGTTCATCCCTTGGACCATTTTAGCGTTCACACGATCCCTTTACACCATATCATCCCTGATCATCACAGTTTTTCATACAGCTGCCAGGGTGGACAATATCCATCGATCACATCAACCATGTGACTCGTGCTCGATCTTTCAATCTACTGTGTTCCGAGGACATGTATGTACATGCTAGGCTCGTCAATCCAACCATAGTGTATTCATAGTGCATACATGGTTTGCACCCGCTGTATGCGAACGCATAGATGTCTAGCACCCGATCGTCACGGCCTGCTTCATAGTTGTAAACTTTCTTGGTGGTGCACACTAAAGGGAGAACGCTACATTGGTATTAACAGGGATCATCCTATATAGTAGGCTACCATTGAGTATCTAATACTAGCACACAATAAGATGTATAAAAGGTATCAACATCACATTTATATAGTGATATGATATGGTCCTTCTTGACGTGCCTTGATCTCCATAGAGCACTCCAGCATGATCTTCATCTTGCCACCGGTTTGATGCCAAGTCCACAACGCCACCAGCTGGTTGTCCATCAGAACGATGACTATTACTATACTACTTAGTAATAGAAAATTAAACTACTTTACCTTGTAACGACCAAGACCATATCAAATCACAAACACCTGCAAAATAAAGTTAGACACCTCTACTTTATCTTTTGCAAGTTTTACTTGGCTTCTAGGGCTTTCGCGATAGAACCATTTCTAATCTACGAACTTTCCAACCACAACATGGATACAAACATACTACATATATTCCATGATAAAATTTGACCAAACTATTATAAAAAACTATCACCATCTACCATGACAAATAAATGTGGGTAGTTACATCATGCATGCATTTTTATATTATATAGATATATGGTATCATTGTTATCAAAAGATTTTCCTATAAAATTGTTCAAATTTTATATTGTTTGGTTTAAAAATATGATACGCCTACTTTTACTAAACGGGGGAGGTGGGGGTGGTGGTATAACATAGCCAAGCAGCTCAGA
Organism: Avena eriantha; assembly: GCA_910589775.1. Classification (NCBI taxonomy): domain Eukaryota; kingdom Viridiplantae; phylum Streptophyta; class Magnoliopsida; order Poales; family Poaceae; genus Avena; species Avena eriantha. The sequence continues at coordinate 295,362,343 of OU342740.1, forward strand.
TACAAAAGACCATTCTCAAAAATTAATATCACCACATATCAATTCTCCCAAACAATAAATTTCAATCAACAATTAGTAAAATAATGAATAACATAAAGTACATTTTTAGAAAACCATCACATTCCTTTCATTTGAGAAAAAAAAATTAGAATGGCATGCATCGATCCATAATAGGTTTTCTCATCTCTAATAAAACAACTATTTCTTCAACTATGTTGTACCTGCAAGTTACATACAAGCTACTCAATGTGGTTTAGTTTTAGATGATTAAATCTATGGCTAATATATTGTATCGCTTTTGGTCTCGGCTCCAGCGGCGCACTGGGTCATCTAGTATAAGTTATTGATACAAAGGTGTAGAAGCCTCTAAGTCATAAGTTGTATGATAGTGTGATATAACTCACGATGCAGTTCTATATCTGGTATTCTAATTATGCTTAAATTGTCACATTTATTATAATGACTCGTGCCTCATCAACATGATGACCTTGTCCATAAACCACTATCTTGCTCGAGAACAAGCAAGAGTCTAGCTTTGGGAAGTTGATGAGTCCATTTTGAAGCATATTTAACTTGTGTTTTTGCATATGTAGAGTTAATTTTTTTCTATTTTAGAGCGTCCGCGTGCAACTTTTGTTCTTATTTCAACATGATCCCGAATTATCTAGTCTTTGTGAATATATCAATTAGGACTATCATGTTATGCAATAATGTGATATTTCTAAGTGATAAATTTCATTTAAATGATTTTCTATGCACATAAGAGAAGGCATGATTCGAGAGGAAGGAAGAGAAGGTTTAACGACCTGCGGTACAGGCAAGGCCCGCCCATACCACCTATCAGGACGTCCGCCTCATCAAATACTCTCACCACGTGAAGACGGATCTGAGATCCGACATACATAGAAATTTCCAACATGCCAGAGAGGGATCTAGATGAGGAACTTGGATAAAGGCAAATTATTGTTGCTTCATGGATCATTGGAGGACAACACATAATCCCCTTCATCATCAACTATTGCATCTCCATCAACACCATTTACCTAAACTCTCATTTATTAAATCTTGTTATAATTCCAATACAATTGTGGTTTACACTTGATTTACCTTCATACTTTCTATCCATCCATATGGATATGATTATGTTGTTGATTGCTTCCATGGTGTGTAGTTTTCTTTGTTCTTGGGGGAGATGGAGAAACCCTATCATTATTATGAAATGAAATAAAGATGATCTATAACTTTGGTCTTTGATCTATTGATTTATGATATTATGTTAGATCTCTCTCTAGATGGTTTGTAAAGTCGACCACATAGCATTTGGCTTAGGGACTAGTGAGAGGGAAATATCCTTTGGACGTGTATGTGAGCATGTCCAGTGCTACTTTGCGACTTCAAGCATTAGCTTATAACTTACACGGCCAAAGAGAGAATTAATGGAGATTCACTAAGCTCATGGGGAAACCCTAACTTGTGGTGGTCTATAGAAGTGGTTTGCTCGCAGGCTTCACAGTCGTTATTTAGAGATGACCTCAAAACTTGACTCGTAAAAGTGGCTGCTCGCGAGACTCGTAGTTAACATCTTATTATGGAGCTCTCTCCACACATATCATGACGAAAGACATGGATTATCCTAATCATGAATAATTCTCATATGCTAGTGTCGTATCCTATATATCCGAGAACATTTTAGCCTTATCGAGTTCCAACACCTTTTATAATGCTTTGTTACTTGTTTACTTTATTTTCTTTCATTACTTTCTCGCATAAAAACACAGAAACCTTTCAAACAACCTTTACTTGAGATCAAAGGCAGCTCACAAGTATCCTTTGGTAGATAGTGACAAGGGGCATAAAGACCTTAACCAAATAGCTCTCTATGGGTTCGATACTCTTATTTCAAAACTAGTTACAATCAATATGTGCACTTGCAGTCATTAGTGGCCGATGATGTTCAGTTATCTCCGAGGCGTCTTGAGGGGCGGCCGGGATGTAGGACGGCTGATAATCGATGGAGAGGTTCGGCCAATGAAGAATCGCACCAACCATGGTCTCCCGTCGACACCGACCTCTCTGTGGCCGCAGACCATTGTCGTCGGGTTTCTCTGCCCTCCCTCGACTTCGGCGCAAGCTAGCTCCGGTGCGAGACTTCTACCACCCTTCCATCCTCCGACCGCTCTGTTTTGCAAAGAACCAAGCCTGGTGGTAGCCGATTTGCAATAGATCAGGGCGGCAACAAAATCTCGATTTTTGGGACCAACGAGCGATGGAGAGTTGGGCGGGAGGGCGGCATAGTGTCCGGGGTGCCGGTGTCGGCTTTTTGTGGTCATCGGAGGCGACGTCGATGAGAATAGGGCCGAAAGTTGCCGACTGGCTGGGAGGTCACCTTTTTTCTCTAGAGTGACCAAGGACTCTTATATTTAGGAGTCGACGGAGGCGATTCCTATAAGGAAAATGCTTATGTACAGGCGGAGGATGGAAGTTCACGTGTCCTCGTCTTCCCTATGCGACGCGTGTCCATGTCAGGCCCACCGTGAGCCTTTTAACTACCTCATCTTTTTCCAATCCTTTTCTCCACCGCATGCGAGGAAAAATCCCGTCGCCGCTTGCAGCCGCCACCGTGCCGTAGAGGACCGCCGGCCGCTCCTGTCACCTACACGCCCGACGCTCGCGCTCTCTCCCTGCCTACTCGCAGCCCTCTCTGCCGCCAACGAGCCATGGCTCTCTGTGCCACCGCCTCCTACCCTCTCCCGTCCCACCTCCTCACCTGGCGAGGGGAGTGGAGGAATTCACACCTACCTCCCACCGTCCACTTCCCCTGGCGAGGGTAGCACTAGCAGAGGACACCGGTGAGGGAGTCACGGTGCTTGCGGCGTTAGAGATGTGCCGGCTTGCTGCGAGCATCCTCTGCCTTTTGCTACGAACCTGGAACGCTGCAGCTGCAATGGGTGGTTGATGTTTGGCTGTTGCTACGAGGGTTCGCTGCCGAGGACGGCCGTTTTGCTGCAAACACCGTCTACCACTGCTACAAATGCCAGCTGCCTCTGCTACGAACGCCGGCCGCCCTTCTTGCTTGCTAAATACACCGGCCGCAGATGCTACATACGCCCGCCTCCGCTGCTAGATATGCCGGGCGCCGTTGCTTCGTACGCCACCGTGGCTGCTACTGTGCTACATACGCCGGCCACTGCTGTACATACGTCCGCTGCCGCTGCTTCACACACCCGTCGCCGCTGCTACTGTGCTACATACGCCGGGCGCCGCTGCTACACTTGTCGGGCGCCGCTGCTTTGTACGACCGCCGTCGCTGCTACATACGTCGGGCGTCGCGGCTTCATACGCTCGCCGCCGCGGCCACATATGCCGGTCGCCGCTGCTTCTTATGCCGCCGTCAATGCTACTATGCTACATACGCCGGGCACCGCTGCTTCGTTCGCCTGCCGTCGCTGCTACATACGCCGGGCGCCGCTGCCTCGTACGCCCGCCGTCGTGGCTACATATGCCGGTCGCCGCTGCTACGTACGCCCGCTGCCGCCGCTTCATACGGCGACCGCCGCTGCTACAACGGCCATGGTGGAGCTGCAAGCGGGGCACGAGCTCGAAGGGCACGGGCGACGGACCTGGTTTAGGAAGGAGGAACGGCTCCTCACGCATAGATGTGCGTGCTGCGACGGCGGTGCTGTGATGGAGATGCTGGGACGGGGGCGGTGTTGCGACGGCTATGGCGAGGAGCTGTCCTGCCATGAGGAGCGATGCCAGGTACCCGTACTTTGCATGTGTTGGGGGAGGCGAGCGAGAAGCGGCCGGGCGTCGTGGTGAATTTCTCCGCACGCGCTACACTTATCTGGTGGACGGACGACTGGTCAAAGTCTGATCTTGGACGTACAAGCTACAGGATCCAATGGCTCCGGAGCCGGAGGTTGTTTGCATCGTATCCTCCGGAGGACCCTAAGTAGTTCCCTTCTTATAATTTTTACTCCGTTAAAGGTTTTACGAGTTCGGTTACTCCTCTAACCAGTTTTTTTTGATGGGTTAGAGATTCCCTTATACTCCCTCTCTTTTAAAATATAAGATGTTTTAGCTTTGTGAAAGTCGTGTATTTAGACTCTTTTTAGTATCTAGGTTCACTCCAAATCTAAATGAACCTAGGCACTAGAAGCAGTCTAGATACATTCCCTTCACAAAGCTAAAACATATTATATTTTAAAACGGAGGGAAAGATATATAGACGATTCTCTTATCCTCTCTCCGTTTCAAAATATAAGATGTTTTACCTTTGTGAAAGAAGTGTATTTAGACCCCTTTTAATGTCTAGGTTCACTCTAAATCTAAATGAACCTAGACACTAGAAGCAGTCTAGATACGTTCTCTTCGCAAAACTAAAACATCTTATATTTTAAAACGGAGGGAGTATAATAGATATATAGACGTAGAGATATCGTGTACATATGTTTGTCCTTGACTAATAGTAATCCCATGGTGCGGATCGCACGACAACAAACACTAGAAAAGGCTATATCCGCAAGTAAGTCCCAGACGAGGGCATGTTCGGTTAATCCATCCCACACGTAGATTGGAGTGGATTTGCAGTGATTTTGACTTAGGCCTCGTTCGTTTTCATGCGAATGAATCTAGACGTGTAACTAATCTAGATCTGGATTTGGTGAAATCCCAATGCTCCACCCAATCCAAACCTGGATACTTTCAATCATGGATTGATTCCATAGCATGATGAAGATGTGTTCGTTTATGCCTCGTGTGGATACAGTGATTAAGCAGAACTAGCTACAATACATACAAGATTTGGCAATTGTTTCAGTAAAATATCTTCGTTTCAAATATTTCTGGCTCAAATATCTACTACAACCTCCGGCCCGAATCCCCGTCGCGATCGCCAGAGTCCTCCAGCGAATCACCAGCGCCCGCTGGCATTAATCACCATCCGCTGCCCGTCCCCGCCGTCGTCTTCGGGGGAGGCGGACGTCGGCCCAGCTCTGCTGCCCCTCCCACCATCATCTTCCCGTCCCCGCCATCGTACCCGACGTCGTCTTTGGGGGAGGCGGAGGTCGGCCCAGCTCCGTTGCCCATCCCCGCCGACGTATTCCACCACCTTCATCGATCGCCTGCATTAGCAAAGCACTAAAGCTCAAAAACAACTTCGGGATGGTACCTTGGGTTATAATTTTGATTTATTTTACAGAAAGGGTCTCATAGATATCTTGCACAAATTTTAACAGGTTATACAACTATTAATATAAGAAAACATATATGATATATTACACAAAAGATTGATGTCTAGGACTTTAACTCTGGATCTGTTTCTAATGACAGTAACAGTATGTCATCAGAGAGCAGACATACCCATAAACAACATAGTAGTGTAATGAGTGAATGGATGCATAATTTTGACGGAACATGCATGATGCATGGCTGCATGGCTAGCTATAAGATCAGTATAGTCAAGTACACACCAAATATCTATCCGCATACTTAATCATACCATAACCAAACAGACACCACTCTCTGACATGTACATGCACCGTCCCTTAATTTTTTTAGTACAAGCTAAGCTAATCAATATTAGTTTGAACCTGATCTTTGAAGTCAAAAATACTTCAATACAGACAGGATAAAGAACGATACAGAGAAAAGGCGACATATGCAAGCGAATGATCTAAGCACAGAACATGGAAGATGATGAGTGAATGGATGAAGAAGTAAAAATAAATACGTTCCGAATACGGATTTGGTACTGGATCCCAAGATGGCAGGGGCTCGTCTTCTCCGACTCTCACAGGGGCATATATGATCTGAGCATAAAATTCAGAAAGTGGCATCTTATTTTAGCAATGTCCTATGACAAATAAAATACCAGGTAACTGATAATGAGCAGAACTGGAAGGAGAAAAACATTCAACTCTTGATGAACAGCAGTACATATTTATTTCCACATTCAACTCTTGATGAACAACAGTACAACAGGATTCAGTTTGTAAGTATCATCGGATTAAACATGTTCTCGATTTAGAGCTATATGTTGTATATGTAGTCTGTGCTATTTACAAATTCCAAGCGTAGTACGGCAAGTTTAGCAACAAGTACTGGAAGCTAGCAAGTTGTACAACCACATGGTCCTCCGTCCCTGATTGACAAGATGCAGACTAGTGCGAGCAAGATTTGGTCTACCTCCCTGTACTGCTCCTACCTGCCCGTCTTCCTCCTTCCGATAGGCTACTTCTTGCGTCGATTTCCTCCATCTTTCCCCAAGATTTCGACTCTGACCAAGAATCCTACCAAACCCTCGCTATGAGATGGGAAGGATGAGAAACAGGACAGGGACGTACCGAGAAGAACGTTGCCGATGGAGGGGAGATCCGGCGGCGGAGAAGATGGCTCTGCGTGCCCGTCATCATTGCCGTCGCCGCCCTGTCTTCTGTCGCCCACCGCTCTCTCTCTGTTGCCTTCTGTCGTGGATAATCTTCCACGGGTAGAGTGGTGAGATTTTGTTTCCAGCCCGTGTCAGTGAAAGATGGACTGGATTCTTTGCACAAATTTTCCAGTCGTGGTGTAAACGAAGACCCAACTTTGATGTACTGGAAAAAAAATTTGGTCGGCTTAGATCGGGCTGGATTGGGCCATGATCCAGATCAATCCATGACTGACTAGGTTTAAACGAACGCGGCCTTAGATGGAACTAGGAAATTAGGTGCGGCGTGGTGTTAGTTAATTGCAAATTTAGCCATGCAGGGTTAACCAGTATTACTGTTGAAATTATGGAGTAAGATCTATATACAGTATATGTACATCTCCATTACCAAACATCTTTATTAGTTTAGTATCAAAAGCAAACTTGATCCCAGATTCGAAGACATGCTCTGAACATATGGTGGCGTTAGGAACATCTAAGGAATAATAAAATATGGCACCATTAGGAACATGTAGAGAATTATAAAGTGATATTGCAGCCATGACCTCTCCACATATCTGCCTACTCCTATATGTTTTTATCCAAACAAATAGACGATGTTAACAATGACTAATTCCTAAACAGGTACCAGATCAGTCGCAAGGTTTGAAACAAAATCTCACTATAGTAATATAGTCCTTTCAAGGAACTCCCATCTCGAGACTCAATATGTTTCGCGGAGAACACTAAGCCAGAATTTGATTAGAAATATCGTCTTGGTAAAAAAATTACACATGCATGTTTGTAGAATTCTCTTCAGGTACCCACACCAAGCTAATCCCTTCAATAACCGAATTACCTATTGTTCTACAACAAATGGTTTAAGACATGGACGTATTTTCTGTGATGACCGAGGTGAGGCAGGGACAGGGCTGGGCACATCTTGATCACTGCAAAAGTGAACAAACTTGAGCTGGACAGGGCAAATGCCTAACTACAAAAATTCATAGATAGTACATGTGCACTTACTATTCACACTAAGCTGATGGGATCCTAGAAACATATGATCAAAAGGATGGCTGGTAGAAGCTTAGTGAATAGAACAACCGGAAGGAAATGAGGTAGCAGAATCATTTAATATTAGCGTCATCATTAACCATAGAAAGAAAGACTTACAAATAATCCGCAGTTACATAAGAAGCTATAGAGGTAGCTAAAAACCATTTTATGTAACTCAAGAGGGCAAACATCAGCTAGAAACCATTTGGTGCACTTAAGCTAAGATCTAAAAGATGATGGGACCACTGAATCTCGAGCAAAGACATAACCATAATACAAAACATATAGTTAGGAAAAGATTGGTACTTCTTGAACATAGAGCAATCTTTCGTGACAGTCCACGGCACATGGCAGGTCGATCTTCACAAACAAAAGTTAGAAAAGAAGGCCTAACAAATAGATAAGAAAACCAAGTATAAAGTGTATTTGCGGTCCACGGCTCAAATAATCAGTAGCAACATATTCCAGCTTTATCAAAAAGTTTAGAGAGGATCAACATACTCTCAGTACATGCATATTTAGAATGACGTACTAATCTATAGTCAAATCTATAGTCAAATCTATAGTCAGTTTCAGTTTCATGTGGATAGGCTCAGATTTTTTGAATTCGCTCTCCACATCAGTTATGCCACATTTCTCAAGGGGTGCACATGGTTCATTGTACATTTACACAATAAGTTGGTGATCACTACAAAGTACAAACCTCTGCAAGAAGCTCCATTCTTCCTTCGACTTTTCATCACACCAGTAGTGAAACATTTTAGATTATGAAATCCTCATGAGGAAAGAACGTCCATAATTACCATCTGATATTTCTTCAATGCCAACGTTAGAAACTTGAAAGCCATTGTTTAAGAGTGCTAGTTGCTCTGAATGAACATCTTTTGTAGAGAAGGCAAGGTGCATGTTTTTATTCTCCTTCAGGATTGTAATATGGATGGTCCCGAAGGCAAAGGGGGAGGCTCAGCTTCCCTATGTACATAGAAAATGAGTACATGTGAGATCCTGAACTGTTGTTCTGAAGAAATAAAGTAAGACATATTTTTTTCAGTATCATAGAAGTTAAGTTCCTTGCCCCCACAGAAGCAGCGCGAGAAAATGAGAATGGATGGTATGTTTTCTTATATTTGCTCCGTGCAGTAGCAGCAATGAAAGACTCAAACCTATAGACTAACAGGAGTGCTTCAGTGCGCACCATCGTTTAGGAGGAAGTCTGAACTGCTAGGGGCATTTTAGTCTGGCGCATTTTGTTGTCTTCGTTTTTCTTTGGCTCAGGCGGAACCCATATCCAAGCCTAGTATAGTCTCATATCTGTATACAGGGATTGATGATGCTGTATGACACGACCCCACATGGGGTCCACCTAGACCTAATCACCGCGATTAGCTCCCATATCCATGCATGCACCATTGTTCAGCGTAACTGAAGCTTTCTCTTCTCTGCCGCCTGGTAAAACTTGGTCGCTCGTACCCGCGGATATGCTCCCCCTCGGCGCCGCCGATCTACCCCGCGTCCACCGCCGCAAATCCTCGCGTCCGCCGCCGTAGATCCTCGAAGGTAGAAGGCGCGCCAGCGGCTCGACGTCTTCGTCACTAGGGTTTCTAATCCAAATCGTCAGCTTTATCTTCCGATCTTGTAAGTGAAGGAAATATGTCCTGAGAGGCAATAATAAAGTTGTTATTATGTATTCCTCGTATATGATAGATGTTTATTTTGCATGCTATAATTATATTGATCGGAAACGTCAATACATGTGTGTTTAATAAACAAAAAGGGTTCCTAGTTATGCCTCTCTTATAGACTAGCTTGTTGATTAACAAGATGATCAAGGTTTCCTGATCATGGACATTGGATGTTGTTAATAACAAGGTCACAGCATTTGTGATGAACATTCATCCGAAGTATAGCATTACGATCAAGTCATTATGTTTATATTGCTATAACATCATACGAAGTAATCTTTATCCTTAGACCATGAGATCATGTTAATTGTTAACACCGGAAGAGTATCTTGATAACATCAAACGTCACACCGTAACATGGTGACTATAAAGATGGGTTCGGTGCTACGAAGGTGTTATGTTGAGGCTCATGGATCAAGAGTGGAATTTATCAATCCCGATGATGGATAGATATACTCTGGGCCCTCTCGGTGATATCACATTAAGATAGCTTGCAAGCCAGTGATGTGATCACTAGGATGTTATATCACGGAACGAGAAAAGAGTGCATGTCGGTAACGAGATCAAACTAGGTATTTGGATAGCGATGATCGAATCTTGGACATATATTATATCATGAGACAAAGGGATTAAGTTACTAGCGTTAAAGGTTCTCACGATCACAGAAGTCATCGTTGAATATGCAGGAGTCAGTATGGATCTCCAGGTCCTGCTTCTGATTATTGATCTGAGAGGAGTCTCAATCATGTCTGCATTATTCGCGAACCGTAGGGTGACACACTTAAGAGTTACCGGACACCATTTTGGAGCACATATGTTTCAGACAAAAGAATTGCAAAGCGCAGGAATTGTTTCGATGGAAACCGGAATTGTTTCGATAGAAACCGGAATTGTTTCAGGTGAAATTGTAGAAAGTGGTTCTGCATGTGATATTGAAATGTTGCAAGGGGTTTTATGTGTTTGTTAATTAAAGTAATTAACAAAATTCTGAATAAATTTAATAAAAGAGTTTTATTAAATGAGAGAGCATTAAACTTAGAGAATTTTAATGCATTTAAAGTGGAGACTTTAAAAGAGAATGTGAAGAGGCATTTTAATGTGGAGGGAGTTACCACCACATGAATGGAGGAGGTGAGGGGTCACCTCCATGAGGCACCGGCCATGGAGGGGGTACCCCCTCCTCCTATAAAAGGCCCCCTCTTCCTCCTTCTTCCTCACAGATCCTCGTGAAGGATCTATCTCCCCCTCTAGAATTATTCCCCCATGGTCTTGGATTAGCGAGATACATGTTCCCGGTGGCATTTCGTATGGAAGGAGTTGCTGCTTCTGCTGCATCGCTGGAGCGAGGAGGTGGAGGTGGTCCGGTAGCTTGAACGTGTGTGCGAGGACGGATGCGCTGCTGATTTGCGGCGCTCGGACTTCCACACGATCTTGAGATCGGCAAGTGTACGACTACATCAACCACGAGTTCCTACTCGTTAACAAAACTCGTTGTCTTCGAGGGTAAGTTCTCGATGGATGTATGTCCACCCGTTGCGCTGTATCTAGTAGATAGATCTTGGCGTTTAGTTCTCATCGTAGGAATTTTTTTGTTTTCTATGCTGCGGACCCAACAGTGGTATCAGAGCCTGATCTATGCGTAGGTGCTTTGCACGGGTAGTACACATATGTTTATATGTGGGCGATGATGATCATGTTATTGCATCTTCTATGTATTTTGGATATTGGTGGCATAGTGGGATGAAGCGGCCCGAACCAACCTTACATGTTATCATACATGAGACCGGTTCCACGACTGACATGCAACTTGTTTTGCATAAGTGGCTGGGGGGTGTCTGTCTCTCCTACTATAGTCAATATCTGATTTGCAACGAGTTGCTAATAACTTGGTTATCCTCGTTGTGGTTCATGTTTGTAGGTAAGACCAGTTCTATCTCCGAAAGCCCTAAGCCACGTAAAACTTACAATTCATAAATTAGAGGCGTCTAGTTTAGATCGTTGCTGGGCTAGTGTCTTGATATGGTATTGTTGTAAGTAGATGTATGAAAGATACTCTTACAACACACTCAACGTGTAAGTTCCATAGACCTTGGCCTTACACATAAAGGAATGATAGAGATCATACCACGATGCAAATGATAGAGATCAAATGCATGGACCATATCATCTCACTTTACACATTAGATGTTAGCATCTTATACTGCTAGTTTGGCGTTTTTTGTAGCATTGTAAGATGATCCCTCATTTAAATATCAAGATAAAATGTGTTCTTCCTTAAGTATGCACCGTTCTATGGATCGTGTTTCGAGACATCACGTGATGATTGGGTGTACTCGACTCTACACTTTCATAGGAACGGGTGTAAGACAGTTTTACACACGCAAATACTAAGGTTCTTACTTGGCAAGCCTAGCATGTACAGACATGGCCTCGGAACACGGACCAAAAGGTTAAGCATGAGTCATATAGTTGATATGATGGCCATATAGATGCTCGCCTTTGAAGCTACACTGACTCACGTGATGATCGGACTTGGTGTAGTGGATTTGGTTTATGTAATCACCAAAAAGACACGAGGGATGTCGTTTTTGAGTGGGAGTTCATTAGTAATTTAGATTAGTTGAATTCACTCTATCATAAACTTAGTCTAAATAAACTTTACAAATTCTGTTGTAGATGGCACCATTTGCTTTTAATTTCAATGTGTTCATGGAGAAAGAGAAACTTGCTGCGAATGGTAGCAACTTCACCAACTGGGCTATGAATTTGAGGATTCTCCTCACAGCCGCACAAAAGCAATATGTGCTAGAGGCGCCGCTAGGCCCCCACCAGCTCCTGATTCCCCTGACGAGGAAAAGAACGTCTATATAACTCGTCAGGAGGACCACAACTTAGTTCATTGCGGCATACTGTATGGGCTAGAGCCAGAACTTCGAAAGCGTTTCGAAAATGGCAATGCATTTGATACCATGTGAGAATTGAAAATGATTTTCGATACCCATGCTGTGTAGAGAGTTATAATGCTTCTGAAAAGTTCTTTAGCCGCATGATGGAGGAGAACAACTCCGTTAGTGAGCACGTACTCAAAATGTCTGGGTACGCCGATAAGCTTGTGTCCTTGGGAATAACGATTCCCATTGACTTAGGCATACATCGTGTTCTACAATCTCTGCCACCTAGCTACAAGAGCTTTGTGATGAAATATAATATGTAGGGCATGAAGAAGTCTCTTCCCGAGCTTCTGTCAATGCTTAAGACTACAGAAGTGGAGATTAGAAAAGAACATCAAGTGTTGATGATCAATAAGACCACCGGTTTCAAGAAGGACAAGAAAGGCAAGCACAAGGGAAAGAAGGGTGGCAAATCTGTTGCCACACCTGAAAGAAACCCCGAGCTGGCCCTAAGTTTGACACCGAGTGTTACTATTGCAAAGGGACTGGCCATTGGAAGTGCAACTGCCCCAAGTATTTGGCGGACAAGAAGGTCAGCAAGGCAAACAAAGGTATATGTGATATACATGTTATTAATGTGTACTTGACTAGTACTGGCAGTAGCACCTGGGTATTTGATACGAGATCGGTTGCTAATATATGGAACTCGGTTCAGGGGCTGCGGAACAAGCGACAACTAGCAAGGGATGAGGTCATGATGCGGGTTGGCAATGGATCAAGAGTTGATGTGATCGCCGTCGGGACACTACCTCTCCATATGCCATCGAGATTAGTTATAAATCTGAATAATTGTTATTTGGTGCCTGCACTGAGCATAAACATTGTATCCGGATCGTGTTTGATGCAAAGTGGTTATTCCTTTAAATCTGAAAACAATGGTTGTTTGATTTATAAGAATGATATCTTTTATGGTCATGCACCTGTGTTGAATGGTTTATTTCTATTGGATCTCGATAGTAGTATTATGCATATTCATAATGTTGATGCTAAAAGGATTCAACTTGATAGTGATATATCTGCATATATGTGGCACTGCTGTCTAGGTCATATTGGCGTTAAACGCATGAAGAAACTCCATTCTGATGGACTTTTGGAATCACTTGATTTTGAATCATTTGATACATGTGAGCCGTGCCTTATGGGCAAGATGACTAGAACGCCATTTTTTGGTTCAATGGAACGAGCGACAGATTTATTGAAAATCATACATACGGATGTGTGTGAACCAATGAGTGTGTCGGCGCGAGGTGGGTATCGTTATTTTGTTACTTTCACGGATGATTTGAGTAGATACAGGTATATCTATTTGATGAAACATAAGTCTGAAACCTTTGAAAAGTTCAAGGAATTTTAGAATGAAGTGGAAAATCATCATAACAAAAAGATCAAATTTCTGCGGTCCGACCGTGGAGGAGAGTATCTTAGTTACGAGTTTAGCACACATATGAAAGACTGTGGAATAGTTTCACAACTCATGCCTGCCGGAACACCACAACGTAATGGTGTGTCGGAACGTCGTAATTGTACTTTATTGGATATGGTTCGATCTATGATGTCTCTGACTGACTTGCCACTGTCATTTTGGGGTTATGCACTGGAAACCATTGCATTCACTTTAAATAGGGCACCATCTAAATCCGTTGAAATGATACCGTATGAATTATGGTTTGGAAACAAACCTAAGTTGTCATTTCTTAAAGTTTGGGGATGCGATGTTTATGTGAAGAAACTTCAGCCAGATAAACTCGAACCCAAAGAGGAAAAATGCGTCTTCATAGGATACCCTAAGGAAACGATTGGGTATACCTTCTATCACAGATCCGAGGGAAAGGTTTTTGTTGCCAAGAATGGATCCTTTCTTGAGAAGGAGTTTCTTGCAAAAGGTGTGAGTAGTCGGAGGTAGAACTCGAAGAGGTTATTGAACCTTCTCTTCATGAAATGGCGAGTAGCACAGCACCGGAAATTGTTTCGGAGTTGACTTCACCTAATGAAGATAGAGCTAATGATATTGATCATGAAACTCCAAAAGAGGACACTACCGAACCTCGCATGTCAAGTAGGACACGTGCAGCTACTGAACCGTACGGCAATCCTGTTATGAATTTCATGATTGATGAAATAGATGACCCTGCGATGTATGAAGAAGCGATGATGAGCCCGGATTCCAACAAATGGCTAGAAGCCATGAAATCCGAGATGGAATCCATGTACCAAAACCAAGTTTGGACCTTGGTAGACTTGCCTCACGATCAAAAGGCCGTTGAGAACAAATGGATTTTCAAAAGAAAAATTGATGCTGATGGTAATGTGACCATCTATAAGGCTCGACTTGTCGCAAAGGGGTTTCGACAAATTCAAGGAGTTGACTACGATGAGACATTCTCTCCCGTAGCGATGCTAAAGTTGGTTAGGATTATGTTAGCAATTGTTGCATATTTCGATTATGAAATATGGCAGATGGATGTCAAAACTGCATTCCTCAATGGTAATATTGAAGAATAGTTGTATATGATACAACCTAAGGGTTTTGTCGATCCTAAGGATGCTGATAAGGTATGCAAACTTCAGCGATCCATCTATGGACTGAAGCAAGCATCCCGGAGTTGGAATCTCCGCTTTGAGGAGGTGATCAAAGAGTTTGGATTTGTCCAAACTTATGGAGATGCTTGTATTTACAAGTAAGTGAATGTGAGCAATGTGGCATTTCTGATATTATATGTGGATGACATATTATTGATTGGAAATGATATAGATCTTTTAAACAGTGTTAAAAGTTATCTAAACAGCAAATTTTTGATGAAAGACCTTGGTGAAGCTTCATATATATTAGGCATTAAAATCTATAGAGATAGATCAAGACGCCTAATTGGGCTATCGCAGAGTACATACCTTGATAAGATATTAAAGAAGTTTAATATGGACAGAAGTAAGAAGGGGTTCTTACCTATGTTGCAAGGCAAGACATTGAGAAAGACTCAAAGTCCGGCTACGGCGGAAGAAAGATAGATAATGGATAAGATCCCCTATGCCTCGGCCATAGGCTCTATAATGTATGCCATGCTATGTACAAGACCGGATGTGGCACATGCTATTAGTTTGACTAGTAGGTACCAATCTGATCCAGGTTCGGAACACTGGATAGCAGTCAAGAATATCCTTAAGTACTTGAGAAGAACTAGGGATATGTTTCTTATATACGGAGGTGAAGAAGAGCTAGTCGCTAAGTGTTATGACGATGCTAGCTTTGACACTGATCCGGATGACTCTAAGTCTCAATCCGGATACGTATTTCTCTTGAATGGAGCAACAGTTAGTTGGAGGAGTTCCAAACAACCTGTGGTGGCTGGATCAACAACAGAGACGGAATATGTTGTTGCTTCAGAAGCGGTGCAGGAAGCGGTTTGGATGAAGGAGTTCATAACGGAACTAGGTTTGATTCCTAGTGCATTGGACCCAATGGTGATCTATTGTGATAACAATGGAGCCATAGCCAACGCCAAGGAACCGACGTCTCACAAGAATTCCAAGCATATTAAGCGCCGGTTTCACTCCATCAGCGAGCATGTCAAGGATGGAGATATCAAGATTTGTAAAGTACACACGGACCTAAATGTGAAGATCCGTTGACTAAAGTTCTCCCTAGGGCAAAACATGATCAACACCAGAACTCCATGGGTGTTAGATTTATCACTATGTGAACTAGATTATTGTCTCTAGTGCAAGTGGGAGACTGAAGGAAATATGCCCTGAGAGGCAATAATAAAGTTGTTATTATGTATTCCTCGTATATGATAGATGCTTATTTTGCATGCTATAATTGTATTGATCGGAAACGTCAATACATGTGTGTTTAATAAACAAAAAGGGTTCGTAGTTATGCCTATCTTATAGACTAGCTTGTTAATTAACAAGATGATCAAGGTTTCCTGATCATGGACATTGGATGTTGTTAATAACAAGGTCACAGCATTTTTGAAATGATGTGATGAACATTCATCCGAAGTATAGCATTACGATCAAGTCATTATGTTTATATTGCTATAACATCATACGAAGTAATCTTTATCCTTAGACCATGAGATCATGTTAATTGCTAACACCGGAAGAGTATCTTGATAACATCAAACGTCACACCGTAACAGGGTGACTATAAAGATGGGTTCAGTGCTACGAAGGTGTTATGTTGAGGCTCATGGATCAAGACTGGAATTTGTCAATCCCGATGACGGATAGATATACTCTGGGCCCTCTCGGTGATATCACATTAAGATAGCTTGCAAGCAAGTGATGTGATCACTAGAATGTTATATCATGGGAACGAGAAAAGAGTGCATGTCGGTAACAAGATCAAACTAGGTATTTGGATACCGATGATCAAATCTCGGACATGCATTATATCATGAGACAAAGGGATTAAGTTACTAGCGTTAAAGGTTCTCACGATCACAGAAGTCATCGTTGAATATGCAGGAGTCAGTATGGAGCTCCAGGTCTCGCTTCTGATTATTGATTTGAGAGGAGTCTCAATCATGTCTGCATTATTCGCGAACCGTAGGGTGACACGCTTAAGAGCTACCGGACACCATTTTGGAGCACATATGTTTCATACGAAAGAATTGCAAAGCGCAGGAATTGTTTCGATAGAAACCGGAATTGTTTCTGGTGAAATTGCAGAAAGTGGTTCTGCATGTGATATTGAAATGTTGCAAGGGGTTTTATGTGAATGTTTGTTAATTAAAGTAATTAACAAAATTCTGAATAAATTTAATAAAAGAGTTTTATTAAATGAGAGAGCATTAAACTTAGAGAATTTTAATGCATTTAAAGTGGAGACTTTAAAAGAGAATGTGAAGAGGCATTTTAATGTGGAGAGAGTTACCACCACATGAATGGAGGAGGTGAGGGGTCACCTCCATGAGGCGTCGTCCATGGAGGGGGTACCCCCCCACCTCTTATAAAAGGCCCCCTCTTCCTCCTTCCTCACACCTCCTCGTGAAGGATCTATCTCCCCCTCTAGAATTATTCCCCCATGGTCTCGGATTAGCGAGATACATGTTCCCGGTGGCATTTCGTCTGGAAGGAGTTGCTGCTTCCGTTGCATCGCCGGAGCGAGGAGGTGGAGGTTGTCCGGTGGCTTGAATGGTTGTGCGAGGACAGATGCGCTGCTGATTTGCGGCACTCGGACTTCCACACGATCTTGAGATTGGCAAGTGTACGACTACATCAACCACGAGTTCCTACTCGTTAACAAAACTCGTTGTCTTCGAGGGTAAGTTCTCGATGGATGTATGTCCACCCGTTTCTCTGTATCTAGTAGATAGATCTTGGCGTTTAGTTCTCATTGTAGGAAAAGTTTTGTTTTCTATGTTGCGGACCCAACAGTAAGTTCATCCCATAATCATGCTTTGTCTCTAGTAATTGTTAGACACACATAGCATTGGTGATTCTAACAATGTAGCGCGATCACTGATAGAGGAGATGGAGGACTCTAGATCTAGTATGAAACATGATCAAATCGAGCATGTCGGTGATGATTTCATTTCCGCCAATACGCATCCCGAAGACAGCTGGAGCAAAGAAGAGTTTGATGTGCGGATACATTAGCTTCTTCTTTGATATTTAAATGTTAAATTACATAATATATGATATCTCATGTCTTGATTTATTTAGATTGTCTATGATAGATGATTTCCACAATTGCCTTAACAACCATGCAGAAACGGACATGTTTGTTGATACTGAGGTATGTGTAGTGGTGTAAACTTTTATGTGTCATGCACCGTATGATGCAATTGTATACTAAATATTGCTAAGTTGTTCAGGTAACAAATGACTATAGTATGGAGTATGACTATTTTGGTGAATCAGACTTGGAGATGGGTAATTATGATGATTGTGAAGATGCACCAAATTTTGATATGTTCATTGACATGAGTGATGTATTATTTATAGGCTGTTTTTCAGCAATCAACGAACCGACATGCATACTACTATAGTTCTAATGGCTAGGTTTTGAATTTATAGCAGGCACCATGTAATCAGACTGAGAGTTCAAATAAATGTGGCAATGACACTGGGTATCCTGATGATAAGAGAGAACTATACTGCAAGATAATGGAAATGACATTTGATAGTGAAGCAATAGCCTATTCTTTCTACAACAAATATGCCAAATATCATGGGTTCGGCATTAGGAAACACCAAGTGAGGTAGTTTGATGATGGACTTGTTCGTCTAAGGCGCTTCGTGTGTTGCAAGCAAGCAAAACGTGACAAGAAGTTATTGACAATAGAAGGCCGCAAATATAGGCTCTGAGGTGAGTCTAGGTGCAACTGTAAGGCACGTATGGTGGTGAAGTTTGATGGAAAAACTGGTCTTTGGATCATTTAGAGTTTTGATAACACTCACAATCATGTGTTAGTGATGGCTTGTGTATTAACAAGCTCGTTGGGGAACCCCAAGAGGAAGGTATGATGAGCACAGCAGCAAGTTTCCCTTAGTTATGAAACCAAGGTTTAATTGAACCAGTAGGAGCAAGGAAACACCCCAAAGGTGTTGCTAGCTGAGCCTTGGCAGGGCGCACTACCGGTGCTAGTAGCAACGTGGAGACCTGCACAACACAACCACAGAACTCTGTCCCCAACTTGCGATGAGGTTGTGATGTAGCCCGTCCTACGGACGCTCCTACATCTACACCACCAAGTCCCCCCAAGTGGACCCATGACTCGTTCTCGAGCCAAGCTTCTCCAAGCTAAGGTGAATTCGCTCTTGTACTCATGTGACTTCGATACCCCCTAGATGGTTTGCTACTTCATTCCCCGACACTATGCATCATCAGCTATGAAGACACGAGCCAGAGGAGCGACGCAGCAGCCAACAGCTGTCAGGAGACCGCGATACTACCGGACCCTGGAAGCGGTACTACCGCCCCAGGAAGAGAGATGGACCCGAAGCCCCAGATCCAACCGGTACTACCGCACTCAGCAAGCGGTACTACCGCGCGCACCTGAAGACTCACGCCAAAGCTTCTGCCCGCCCCGGTACTACCGCACGGTCCAAGCGGTACTACCGCGTTTGACCGGTACTACCGCTCAGCTGAGCGGTACTACCGGACACCCCAGGGCCTTCGTGCTCCAGCTAAGCCCTTTGGCCTTGTAATGCCCCCTTTTGATACTTTAGTTGCCTAAACTACCCCTAAACTTGTGGCTGGCCTATATATAGCCCCCCACCTCTATTGTAAACCCTAGGCATGATATTGGAATTAGTGGAAACCCCTTTGTGGATCTATCTAATTCTTGCCTCATGCTCCTTGACTAAGGAGCACCAATATCCCCAAATCTCGTTGGAGTTTGCATCGTGCCTCCGCGTTGTACAAGGCCTAGGCATCGGTGTCCCTTTGCCTAGATGTCAAGATCTCACCGAGTCTCCCATCTCGCCGTGCCGGTTCGAGAGAGAGTCCTCTGCCCGACGCCGATCCTAGGGATTGCGCCGGACCGGTCACTGCCGGTGTGAGCTATTGGTGTTTATCGTGGTTTTGCGTGTGTGTGTTCATCGCGTTCTTCATGCGTGTGTTCGTCGTGTTCATCCTTCCCTCCTTCCCCCGCATTCCACCCTCGATTTGAAAGGGAATCGTGAAAGATCGGGCCACCCTAGAGGTTTGCCCTCAACATATTGGTATCAAGAGCTTCGTTGCTCACGAATTCCCGCACAAAATTTTCTTCTACCCACCAAAAATTCGAAAATCCCCAAAAAAGAGCCCCAAATTTGCCTTCGGATCGACCTCTGGATTTGGTGCGTTTTTCGTGGTTTTGGTCCATAGATCTGTTGCTTGGGTTATCGATCTACCTTCTTTGTGTGTTCCTAGCCCCAATTTTGTTCAGTTTTCTGCCAATACGAGGATTTTTGGGCCGTTTGTGTGTTCAATTTCGAGATCCACGTGCCCAGGAATCCGCGAAGTGGTACTACCGCTAAAACGAGCGGTACTACCAGCGAGCGGTACTACCGGCTAATCACAGCAGTACTACCGGTCACCGGTACTACCGGACCTTTTGAGCGGTACTACCGCACCTGTCAGACAAAAAAAATTCACCACCATTTTTGTTCGCTAATTTTCGTATTGGCTTGTTCGTGTTTCGCGTGCGTGTCGCCCAACTAACTTCAAGCTTCCACAACAAGATTCACATCCTGCGCTCATCGACACCGCGGCACCAAACATCATCCCCAACACCGGTAGCAAGTCGTCAATACGAAAGGTATAACTTGCTCCACCTTGTTAACCCTTCTTCCTTGTGTGTATCTATCCTACGAGAGCAGCTCATTTTTTGTTTGCCTAAGCATTGTGCACTTGTCCTTGGAAAGTGAGAGTGTGAGAGCAAATATAAGAGTTAGCATAGTAGTATAGAAAGGGAGAAAAATAATCAAAAAAAAGAGAAAAAGAAAAAGCAAAAGAAAAATAGAAAGATACAAAGTCTCCCAATACAAAGAGAGTCTCAAGCTTGTAAGAAAAGAGAGAAAAAGAGCGCGACCGAGGCAAGTGCATAAATCTGTTGCTTATTTCTCTTTTGGCGAACGAGTTGTGGTCTCTCCTTGCGTTGGCACGACACCGAGCGTAGTCTTCGTTAGGACCTTTTGTGCTCATTTTATAGTCGTGCTAACCACATCCGTCTCCACGTGTGTGTATCTTTGTGTTGTAGATCGTTTCCTTTTTTGCTTTGATATTTTGGTTCTCTACCACGTTTGACAATAACCTTGTCTTTGGATCGTTTCGTTTGGTTTTCCACAATCCTAACCTTCCACCAAAAGCTTTTGAGAGTTTGTTCTTTCTTTAGTGTGAGTTTTCTTTGCAATTCCACTTTGCACGCTTATAGATCTCACTTGTGGTTTCTAGTTTGGTGCAATCCCCAAGGTGAGGAACAAGGCTAACACCACCATATTCCACCTCCATATACAATAATTGTGTGTTTTGCATGATGGATAGGCACGGTGAGTCGAGCCAACCACCTCCCCATGAAGAAGAACAAGGACCGTACATGACACGCGCAAGTCACTTCATCGTCCTCCAAGAATTCCGTGAATGTTGCCAAGCCCTTGAGACACGTCAAGATGAACAATTTGGCGAGATGCAAGCCAAGTTCAAGAACATCGACAACCGCTTCGACAGCCTAGAACGACAAATGCACGCAATGCATCACAACTTTGGGCATCAAAATGAAGCGCTCCAACGCTCTGTCGCTGAAACAAATGACAATCTTTGACGCCTCATTGATGGAATGGCAAGGCCTCGTTCATGTGCTTCAAGCTCTTCAAGTTCTTCGCATCGTCATGTTCCTCTGCAACAAGATCTACCTCCAAGTGCGACAAGACGCAATGATGCCCCCATGGTCGAAGATGGAAGTTCTTCCAACTACATACCTTCGCCACGGCACACCGCAATGTCAAGATATGACAGTGACCTCTCTTCAAGGCCACGAGCAAGGCAAGAAGCACACCGTCATCACGCAAGGGCATTAGTGCTCCCAAAAGAGCAACCACAAGAAGAACCGCAAGTGCAACCGCAAGTCTACCACCATCGACCGTGACACATACTTGACACAACAAGTGATGACTCCAAGTTGGAGAATCAAGCTCGTCATCGACGTGAAGCTCTCCAAGATCCTCCTCCTCGTCATCATCATCATGAACATCAACAATGACACCATGGTCATCACGAGGCGCCTCCTCCACATCAACAAAACTTGGAGCATCAAGTGGTACAAGTTGAGCGACGCCCACCACGTCAAGAGGCTCACGACCATGATCTTCGTCGTGAGGCCCATGTGCCTAACCAACGTCACCAACCGAGGAACGAGCCTCCCCTTCGTCGTCAACCGCGTCAAGAGGCTCCACACCCTCGTCACCATGAGGCCCAAGCACCTCAACATTACCAACAACCGCGCCAAGAGAAAGAGCAAGCTCCGCAACAACAAGCGCAAGAGCAAGCTCCGCAACCAAGTCACGAGAACCAAGTTCCACCTCCCCAACTACAAGATCATCAACAAGGTCACCAAGCTCGACGCAATGACCGCAATGATGAAGAAACTTTTGGCAAGCTCAAGTTCACAATGCCCAAGTTCACCGGATCCAATGATCCCGAAGAATACCTCTCATGGGCACTCAAAGTCGACATGATCTTCCGCATGCACAACTATAGCAACGAGAAGATGGTCGCCATGGCTTCGCTTGAGTTTGATGATTACGCCAACCTTTGGTGGGAACAAGTTCAAGTTGCTCGTGATGCAAGACAAGAACCGCCAATCACAACTTGGCATGACATGAAGGCTCACATGAGATGCCGGTTCATCCCCGCGCACTACACGCGTGACCTCTTCAACAACCTTCAAGCGCTCCGTCAAGGGACAAAGACCGTGGAAGAGTACTTCAAGGAAATGGAACTCAACTTGATTCGCGCCAACATTGATGAGCGCATGGAACAAACAATCGCACGTTTCCTTATTGGCTTGAATCACCCAATCAAACACATCGTCGAGTTCCAAACATACAACACCATAGTTGAGCTTGTGCACATAGCAACAAAAGCTGAACATCAAGTGCAAGAGGATATCAAGTACAACAAGCCCAAGACGTACTTTACCTACAAGAGAGCTTCAACCGCTACACCAACAACTTTCAATGGAAGCTCCTCAAGTACCTCCAAGCCTTCCTTCAAGCCCACACTTCCTCAAGGAAAACTGCCCCCAAGTGGCAAGCAAGCAAAGAGTGATACACCTTTCAACGGTGAATGCTACAAGTGTGGAGGTAAAGGACACAAGTCGGCCGAATGTGGAAACAAGAAAGTCTTGTTCATCCATGACAATGGTGATGAAGAGTACTTGAGTGAAGATGAGTTTGATGCCCGTGTCAAGGAAGCAATGGCAAGGCAACGAGTAGAAGATGACCAAGAACTCCTCATGTGTGAACATGACGCAAGTCCATCGCTTGTCGTCACAAGGATCTTGACCACTCAAGCACAAGAGCATGAAGACCAACGCTCCAATATCTTCCAAACACGAGCCGACATCAATGGCAAATCTATCAAGGTGATCATTGACGGAGGGAGTTGCCACAACCTTGCTAGCACCGAGTTGTGTGAGAAGCTCAACCTCACCCTCCATCCGCACAAGCACCCCTACCACGTGCAATGGCTAAGTGACCAAGGGTCCGTGAAGATCAAGCATACCGTATCGGTCTCCTTCGCCATTGGTCCTTACAAAGATACAGTGGAGTGTGATGTGGTTCCTATGATAGTTTGCCACATGCTTCTTGGTCGACCGTGGCAATTTGACAAGGCTGCTCTACATGATGGTCGCACCAATGTTTACACTTTCAAATGGCTCAACAAAACACGTGTTTTGCAACCGATGATTCCTAGCCAAATAATTGCGGACAATGCAAAGGCTTTAGCGAGGGCGCAAAGCACAACACCTACTTGTGAGAAGAGCGGTGAGAGAGAGAACCACCTCATAGTGAGTGAGAGCCACAAGCCTAACTTGAGTGGAAAAACTAAGAGTCTTCTCCTTACCACCAAATGTGAGATGAGAGATGTTCGGAACAACCCATCCATCTTGCATTATGTCCTCCTTTGCAAGGGACTAACACAAGGAACTAATGAATTAACCAATGTTCCTCCATCTTTGATGAATGTTTTGAAGGAATTCAAGGATGTGTTCTTCGAAGAGCTTCCACATGGACTACCTCCTCTTCGAGGCATCGAACATCGCATTGACCTCATCCCCGGTGCACCACTTCCCAACCGTGCCGCTTACCGCACGAACCCGGAGGAGACAAAAGAGATTGAACGCCAAATCAACCAACTTGTCTCCAAAGGTTTGATCCAAGTTAGCACTAGTCCAAGTGCCATACCCATGATACTTGTTCCCAAAACAGATGATACGTTACGGTTATGCATGGACTGCCGTCCAATCAATGCTATCACCATGCGATATCGACATCCCATACCACGTCTCGATGACATGCTAGATGAATTGTGTGGAGCCACTATTTTTTCGAAAATTGATCTTCGTAGTGGTTACCATCAAATACGCATGGCGGAAGGTGATGAGTGGAAAACCGCTTTCAAGACAAACTTGGTCTCTATGAATGGTTGGTTATGCCCTTTGGCTTATCTAATGCCCCATCCACCGTCATGCGCCTTATGAATCACATCTTGCGTTCTCTCATTGGAAAAAGTGTTGTTGTCTATTTCGATGATATTCTTGTTTATAGCAAATCACTTGAGGACCATATAACACATGTCAAGGAAGTTTTGCAAATCCTTCGACATGAAAAGCTTTATGCAAATCTTCCCAAGTGCACTTTTGCTAAAGACAAGTTGATTTTTCTTGGATTTGTCGTTTCTTCGAAAGGCATTAAAGTTGATTTTTACAAGGTTAAGGACATACGAGATTGGCCCATCCCAACAAATGTGAGTGAACTCCGAAGTTTTCATGGGTTGGCCGGTTTCTATCGTCACTTTGTGAAAGACTTTTTGACAATTGCTTGTCCCCTCAATGAATTGACCAAAAAGAATGTCACCTTCGTGTGGGGCAAGGCACAACAAAAACCTTTTGATGAACTTAAAAAGAGGCTCACTGAAGCACCTCTTCTTGCTTTACCGGATTTCACAAAAACTTTTGAGATAGAGTGTGATGCTAGTGGTGTTAGCATTGGAGGAGTCCTTATGAAAAATGGACGTCCTATAGCCTACCATAGCGAGAAACTTGATGGTGCTCGCCTTAATTATCCGATTTATGACAAAGAGCTTTTTGCCTTAGTTCGTGTCCTTCAAGTTTGGCAACATTACCTGTGGCCCAAGGAATTTATCATACATTCCGACCATGAGTCCTTGAAATACCTCAAAGGCCAAGCCAACTTGAGTAAGAGACACGCTAAGTGGGTTGAGTTCATCGAGTCTTTTCCGTATATTGTCAAGTATAAGAAGGGCAAAGATAATGTAGTTGCGGACGCTTTGTCTCGCAAACACACAAGCCTTCTTACAAGACTTGAAAGCAACGTGTTGGGTCTTGAGGAAATAAAATCTTTGTATGCTTCCGACCCGTTCTTTGAACCAATTTTCGCAAAGTGCTCTAATGACAAAGGATTTGATGATTTCTATTTGCATAAGGGCTTTCTATTTAAACAAAACAAGCTATGCATCCCGAAGTCGTCGCTTCAACTTTTGCTTCTCCAAGAATCTCATGGTGGAGGACTCATGGGTCACTTTGGCCGTGACAAGACATTGGACATGCTCTCCAATCACTACTTTTGGCCCAAGATGAAGCGTGACATGGAGCGCTATGTTCAACGATGCACGACATGTGTTCAAGCTAAGTCGCAAGCTAACCCCTATGGTCTTTATATGCCATTTCCTATTCCTCATACACCTTGGTCCGACATTAGCATGGATTTCGTGTTAGGATTGCCCAGATCTAAGCATGGTCATGATTCTATATTTGTTGTTCTAGATCGCTTTTCCAAAATGGCACACTTCATACCGTGCAACAAGACCGACGATGCTTCACATGTTGCAAATCTGTTTTTCAGGGAAATCGTCCGTCTTCACGGTGTGCCAAGAACAATCGTCTCCGACCGCGACGTCAAATTCATGAGCTACTTACGGAAGACCCTCATGGCCAAGCTCGGCGTCAAGCTACTCTTTCATCCGCATCGCATCCCCAAACTGATGGCCAAACCGAAGTTGTCAACCGAAGCCTCGGGACTCTCCTTCGTGTGTTGATCAAGAAGAAATTGAAGGATTGGGAGGAATGCATCCCACACGCCGAGTTCGCCTACAATCGAACCAAGCACTCAACAACCAAGATGAGTCCATTCATGATTGTCTATGGTTTCGAGACCCTAACCGCGCTCGACATCCTACCACTACCTCTCCATGAGCGCACCAACATGGACGTCGAGAAGCGCGCACAATCTATGAAGAAGCTTCATGAAGAAACAAGAGCTACTATCGAGCAACAAGTCCTTCGCCAAGCTTCAAGGTTAAACAAGGACAAGAAGGAGATGATCTTCCAAGAAGGTGATCTTGTGTGGATACACTTGAGCAAGGACCGCTTTCCCAAGGAACAAGATTCCAAGCTCAAACCAAGAGGAGATGGCCCCTTCAAGGTCCTCAAGAGAATCAACAACAACGCCTACATCATCGACATACCGACCTCCAAGTACCTTGCAAGCAATACATTCAATGTCAAGGACCTTTCACCCTACCATGGAGATGTTCAAGATGATAACGATGAAGAGTCGAGGAAGACTCTTTCCTGGAGGGGGAGCTGATGCAGCCCGTCCTACGGACGCTCCTACATATACACCACCAAGTCCCCCAAGTGGACCCATGACTCGTTCTAGAGCCAAGCTTCTCCAAGCTAAGGTGAATTCGCTCTTGTACTCATGTGACTTCAATACCCCCCTGGATGGTTTGCTACTTCATGCCCCGACACTATGCATCATCAGGTATGAAGACATGAGCCAGAGGAGCGACGCAGCAGCCAACAGCTGTTAGAAGACCGCGGTACTACCGGACCCTGGAAGCGGTACTACCGCTCATGGACAGCGGTACTACCGCCCTAGGCAGAGAGATGGACCCGAAGCCCCAGATCCAACCGGTACTACCGCACTCAGCAAGCGGTACTACCGCGCGCACCTGAAGACTCACGCCAAAGCTTCTGCCCGCCCCGGTACTACCGCACCGTCCTAGCGGTACTACCGCGTTTGACCGGTACTACCGGACACCCTAGGGCCTGCGCGCTCCAACTCAGCCCTTTGGCCTTGTAACACCCCCTTTTGATACTTTAGTTGCCTAAACTACCCCTGAACTTGTGGCTGGCCTATATATAGCCCCCACCTCTATTTTAAACCCTAGGCATGATATTGGAATTAGTGGAAACCCCTTTGTGGATCTATCTAATTCTTGCCTCATGCTCCTTGACTAAGGAGCACCAATATCCCCAAACCTCGTTGGAGTTTGCATCGTGCCTCCGCGTTGTACAAGGACTAGGCATCGGTGTCCCTTTGCCTAGACATCAAGATCTCACCGAGTCTCCCATCTCGTCGTGCTAGTTCGAGAGAGAGTCCTCCGCCCGACGCCGATCCTAGGGATTGCGCCGGACCGGTCACCGCCGGCGTGAGCTATTGGTGTTTATCGTGGTTTTGCGTGTGTGTGTTCATCGCGTTCTTCGTGCGTGTGTTCGTCGTGTTCATCCTTTCCTCCTTCCCCCACACTCCACCCTCGATTTGAAAGGGAATCGTGAAAGATCGGGCCACCCTAGAGGTTTGCCCTCAACAGGTTGTCAATCTCACTGTGTTTTGCTAAAAACAAAGGATTAAATGTATCGAATGGAAGGAACTAATAGTTTGCAGAAAGTAAACACAAAGCAGTAAACAGTTTATAGATTGTATGTAAAATAAAAACACCGGGATCAATAGTTCACTAGAGGTGGCTCTCCTTAAGATAAATAACATGTTTGGTGAACAAATTACAGCGGGGCAATTGACAAACATTGAGAAAGCAATACATGCATATACTAATCATCTTGACTCCTTTGAGACTTGATTAGGCATTACAACATTATACATAGACCGCCATCCAACTACATCTATGACTAATAATCCACCTTCAGGTTATCATCCGAGCCCCCTCCAGTATTAAGTTGCAAGCAATAGATTATTGCTTTACAAATTGCGTGTAATGTAAACAATACGATTGTTCTATGAACAAAGGATTATTGTTTTCTCCCTAGTAGCAACAACACATCTAGTACCTTAGAGATTTCTGTCACTTCCCCAGATTACCAGAGGCATGAACCACTATCGAGCATAAATACTAACTCTTGGAGTTGCTAGCATCTACTTGGCCAAGATAGCTACTAACAACGGAAAGCATGCAAGATCACAAATAACAAAGACATGATATAATCAATAATCAACCTAAAATAGCATCTCAATATCCATCGGATCCCTGCAAACACAACATGCAGATTTACAAATAGATGACCTTGATCATGAACAGAGCTCACAAGATCTAAACATGAAAGCACAAAGGAGGAGAACCATCCATCTAGCTACTACATGGATCCATAGTCCAAGGATGAACTACTCACGCATCACACCAGAGGCTTGCATGGTGATGAAGAAGGCCTCCAGGGTGAACTCCCCTCTCCGGCAGGGTGCCAGGAAGAGCTTCAGATCCCTCCCGATCTAGGGATGGAGATGACGGAGGCTACAGACTCTTTCGTGGATTTTTGATCGGGTACTTAGGGTTTTCTTCCCGAGGGCATCTTATAGGCAGAAGGAGAGGCCGAGGGGGTGTTGGGGTCGGCCAGACCAACCCCTAGCGCGGGTCAGGCCTAGCCGCATAGCCAGGTGGTGTGGCTGGCCCCCAGCCCTTCTCCGTCTCGTATTCTGGCATCTGATGACTTCCAAAAAAATAGGCACTTTGGCTTTTGTCCCATCCAATTCTGAGAATATTCATTTTCTGACTTTCCTGGAACCAAAAACAGCAGAAAATAGGCAGCTGGCACTGTGCCTCTTGTTAATAGGTTAGTACAAGAAATCATATGAAAAGTACTCCAAAGTGTGGACAAAACACAAGAAAGTAGATAAAACCAAGCATGGAACATCAAAAATTATAGATACATTTGCAATGTATCAACATCCCCAAGCTTAACTCCTGCTCGTCCTCGAGTAGGTAAGTGATAAAAATAAAGAATAATTTTTGAGGTGACATCCACCATCAAAGACTTGATAAAAGTATTTGTAAAACATTCAAAGCTAGGATCATAGTACTTCAATCATAACATGAAAGACAAAGTTCTAGCAATAAGACAAAGAAACTATGATGCAACATGAAAAGGCACAAACAAAAGATTCATGAATAACAATGCTTTGGAAGACGTTTGTTTGTTTCACATAAAGAAAACATAGCATAATAGTATTCAGCTTGTCCCTCATAGAGTAGCAAATATAAATGCATATGACACCTTCAAAGTTCGTAAGAGTGACTAGATACAAATAGTTTAAAACAAGCAATATCAAGTTATGCATCAATCAACTAGTCTTGGGACAATGCACATAGAACTAAGAATGGCCACTATGCTCTCAAAGTAGGTGCATAAAGGTAGAAGGTGGAGACTCAATATAATGGTGGAAGAAAGGCCTTCATAGAAGGAAGTAGGGATTCAAGTCTCATAAAGAGCTTCCAATAATTATGGTACTTATAGCTTTCAGCTCTCATTGCCCCTATCATAAGCATCTTGAAGGTGATTAAGGTTAAAGTGACACAACTAAGAGGATATGCTTGACAAGTTATAAACCGAAATCTCATGTCCCTTACTTACGAAGACCAAACCTCATGCTACTCAACTTTAGTCACAAGTAAGCTCTTGTCATTGTAAGTACATGTGTATCATAAAGAATCGCCAACGGGGTACCCCTTGCACATGATACATGAGCTATCCCATAATCAAAATGACAAGGCTAGCAGACAATGAGCATCTCAGCGATCTTTTTATTTGCTATTGCATAGGTTTTTATTGAGGATGCTTCATAGAGTGCTCATTATGGTGATCCTGCAAGTTTCCACCATGATTAGGCATGGCTTAGGCTAGTGGCCCGGGCATTTTTCTAGCACACATACAAACTCCATGATCTTACAAGTTCCACTTTTATTTCACACCGTCGGGATCTGTAAGCAAAAGAACATGATATCAACGGGGTACAAAGTACAAGTGCAATGTTGAAAGCGTTCCCCATGATACATGGTTCTGCTAATTTCAACTTATAAAGCGCAAGCATATACGCAACAAAGAAGGACCCAATGGTTCAAGTTTATTAAGGGCTAGAAAATTAAAGTGTGCCATCAAGTTCATGGGAGCTTTAATCAGTAGTTTTCTCATAACAAGTTTAATTTGGAAGATAAACAAAATCATGAATATACTTGGAATAGGATAAGCTAGTATGTAGGTATGGTGGAATCTTTGTAATAACTTGGTTTAGGGAGTTGGATGCATGAGTGGAACTCATACTTGGTTGTGGAGGCTAGCAAAAGACTGGGAGCGACAAACTAAGAGAGCAATAATGGCCATAATCATGTAGAGCGACAAAACATTATTGATAAAAGCATAAAGTGATACTACAAGTTGAAAACTAAAGGATCATAAAGGCTATGGTGACTTGAGATAGTCATAACATGGTGTGAGCATGCGCCAAGTCAACCCAAATAAAGCATCAAAGGAGAATACCACTATACTATGCTTTAATATGCTAAAACAACGCATGATTCATCCAAGGAACATTAAGCAATCTCAATTGTTTATAACAATTCATGCTACAGCAAATAATACTAAGCATAAAGCCAAAACAATATCAAGCATGGCATGACAAAGCATAGGCTACAGTCAAAAACGAGCTCTTTTTACCACATAAGCATGAACTTTCCTACTCTTTTCCAAACAAAACCAAACTATTTGCAAACCAATGTATGAAAGAGGGGGTCCAACCAATTTATTCAGAAAACTAATCAAACCAAGCAAACGAAAAACCAAAACTAAAATGAAAAAGAAGACGCTCCACGAACAACAACTGTGCATGAAACAATAAAACTGAAGCGTTTGGAAGAAACCTGGGATTTTTATTGATGAAGAGGGGGATGCCTTGGGAATCCCCAAGCTTTGACGCTTGTACTTCTTGGATATTTCTTGGGGTGACACGCGTGGCATCCCCAAGCTTGAGATTTAGTCCATCCTTCATCTCATTACTCATTTCTTCCATACACCTGAAAATTTTCTTTCATACAAAACTTCACACATTCTTTATTAGCAACATTAGTGCACTCAAGATAATAGGTCTTAAGGTTCAGTTCTAACACCAAATAAACTTCCATTAGAACACTAGCTACTGTAGTACTTCCCTAAAAAAGGTCAATTCCCCAAAATAACTCAAAAAGGAACCAAAAAGAAGCAAATGCAGAAAATGGCAGAAATCTGTCAAAACAGACCAGCAGGTAAAGAAGAATTTTTTCGAAGACCTTCTGTTGCTCAAGTAAAAAAGTGTTGAACTAACTAAAGTTAGATAACAACCTGGGGCAGAAGCAAAAAATTTCACTCCCCAAAAAGACGTTCAGAGATTTTACACGAATTTTTACGGTGAAGCACAGAAATCTGTTTCGGGACAACAACCTTCCCAATCATTACTTCTCTCTCATTAGAGGTTACTCTGGGCACAAAAACCAAATAAAAAGGATAAGGAGCGGTTATTACTGAGGTAATAACTTCCAAGACTCATCTAAAACTTTTGGGTTATCTCCCAATAAGTACTTTTCTTTAACGCCTTTAAGTTAGGCATAAGAAGCAAGAAAGAATCAAGTGTTCTCAAATGAAGAAGCATTAAGACCAAATTTCTTGCCCTTACCTCTCTTACTTTTATTCTTAACCTTGGGGAAAATATGATTATTTGGTGGATAAGAAAGGTGCATGGTCCCCTTTCCCACATCTATTATTGCTCCAAGGAGTTCTAATAGGGACCTTCCAAGTGTAATGTGTCCTTTTCCTGCACATTCAATCACAAGATAATCAGTAAAAATCATTTTCCCAAGGATCTTTGTAAACACTCCTTCAGCTATTCCAATAGGTAATATGGTAGCATTATTAGTAAGATATATTTATTTTCCTCCTTCAGTAAGCCCCCAAAGATTCAAAGATTCATCAATATCTTTGGGCATCAGACAAAATTCAGACATGATATCACATCGAGCTTGAAAAGTTTTAGTATTTATATCAATTTACTGTGGGGAGCCACTTTGATGGTTCAGAATTTATTGGAACATAGATACGATGCTCCCTAAGAGTATTATAGCAATCTTTTAAGCTAGTAGTGCTAGTCTCAAGAGTGTTCAATCTAGCAAATATTCTTGCGAAAGAAATATCAGTTTGGCTAGGCAAGTTGTAAGTGAGGATCAATTTCTTTATAGCATTAATAGCATCATCCTCATTACATTGGAGCAAATCTCCTCCCACAGTAGCATCTAAAGCATATCTATAGCAAAGAACAATTCCAAGGTAAAAACTACTAAGGAACAAGCTTTGAGTCATTTTAGGCTCAGTTTTTTCATGTAGATCAGAGATTCTAGACCAAGCTTCCTTGAAGCTCTCCTCTTTCCTTGTTTAAAAGTGAAAATCATTTCCTCAGGTAACATAGTGATTGGAGCAAGGCTAGACATAGTGGCAACTTAATAAAGGAACTAATTTTTTTGTGTTTTTGAAATAAGAAAGCAAACTAGTAAAACTATTTTTTTGTGTTTTTCATAAAGAAACAAGCAAACAAAGCAAAAAGAAACTAAGCAAAACAAAAATAACAAAGTAAAGAGATTGGTTATGAGGGACTCCCCTTGTGAAGATGTCCTTTACTCCCCGGCAACGGCGCCAGAAAGGTGCTTGATGGCTCGTGTATTAACAAGCTCGTTGGGGAACCCCAAGAGGAAGGTATGATGAGCACATCATCATGTTTCCCTCAGTTATGAAACCAAGGTTTAATAAAACTAGTAGGAGCAAGGAAACACCCCAAAGGTGTTGCTAGCTGAGCCTTGGCAGGGCGCACTACCGGTGCTAGTAGCAACGTGGAGACCTGTACAACACAACCACAGAACTCTGTCCCCAACTTGCGATGAGGTTGTCAATCTCACCGTGTTTTGCTAAAAACAAAGGATTAAACGTATCGAATGGAAGGAAGTAATAGTTTGCAGAAAGTAAACACAAAGCAGTAAACAGTTTATAGATTGTATGTAAAAGAAAAAGACCGGGATCCATAGTTCACTAGAGGTGGATCTCCTTAAGATAGATAACATGCTAGGTGAACAAATTACAGCGGTGCAATTGACAAACATCGAGAAAGCAATACATGCATATACTAATCATCTTGACTCCTTTGAGACTTGATTGGGCATTACAACATTATACATAGACCGCCATCCAACTGCATCTATGACTAATAATCCACCTTCAGGTTATCATCCAAACCCCCTCTAGTATTAAGTTTCAAGCAACAGATTTTTTCTTTACGAATTGCGTGTAATGTAAACAATATGATTGTTCTATGAACAAAGGATTGTTGTTTTCTCCCTAGTAGCAATAGCACATCTAGTACCTTAGAGATTTCTGTCACTTTCCCAGATTACCAGAGGCATGAACCCACTATCGAGCATAAATACTAACTCTTGGAGTTGCTAGGATCTACTTGGCCAAGATAGCTACTAACAACGGAAAGCATGCAAGATCACAAATAACAAAGACATGATAGAATCAATAATCAATCTGAAATAGCATCTCAATATCCATCGGATCCCCGCAAACACAACATGTAGAATTACAAATAGATGATCTTGATCATGAACGGAGCTCAGAAGATCTAAACATGAAAGCACAAAGGAGGAGAACTAGCCATCTAGCTACTACATGGATCTATAGTCTAAGGATAAACTACTCGCGCATCACACCGGAGGCTTGCATGGTGATGAAGAAGACCTCCAGGGTGAACTCCCCTCTCCGGCAGGGTGCTGGGACGAACTTCAGATCCCTCCCGATCTAGGGATGGAGATGACGGCGGCTATAGACTCTTTCATGGATTTTTGATCAGGTACTTAGGGTTTTCGTCCCGAGGGCATCTTATAGGCGGAAGGAGAGGCCGAGGGGGTGCTGGGGTCGGCCAGACCACCCCCTAGCGCGAGCCAGGCCTGGCTGCGTGGCCAGGTTGTGTGGCCGGCCCCCAGCCCTTCTCTGTCTCGTATTCTGGCATCTGATGACTTCTGGAAAAATAGGCACTTTGGCTTTTGTCCCGTCCAATTCCGAGAATATTCATTTTCTGACTTTCCTGGAACCATAAATAGCAGAAAACAAGCAGCTGGCATTGTGGCTCTTGTTAATAGGTTAGTCCAAGAAATTGTTGGGTCCGCAGCATAGATAACAAAAAAATTCCTACGATGAGAACTACACGCCAAGATCTATCTACTAGGTACAAAGCAACGGGTGGACATACATCCAACGAGAACTTACCCTCGAAGACAACGAGTTTTGTTAACAAGTAGGAACTCGTGGTTGATGTAGTCGTACACTTGCCGATCTCAAGATCGAGTGGAAGTCCGAGCGCCGCAACTCAGCAGCGCATCCGTACTCGCACACACATTCAAGCCACTGGACAACCTCCACCTCCTCGCTCCAGCGATCCAGCGGAAGCAGCAACTCCTTCCAGACGAAATGCCACCGGGAACATGTATCTCGCTAATCCGAGACCATGGGGAATAATTCTAGAGGGGGAGAGAGATCCTTCACAAGGAGGTGTGAGGATGAAGGAGGGAATGGGTGTCCTTTTATAGGAGGAGGGGGGTGCCCCCTCTCTCCATGGCCGGCGCATGGGGGGTGACCCCTCACCTCCCCCATTCATGTGGTGGTAACCCCTCCACATTAAAATGCCTCTTCACATTCCCTTTTAAAGTCTCCACTTTAAATGCATTAAAATTCTCCAAGTTTAATGCTCTCTCATTTAATAAAACTCTTTTTATTAAATTTATTCAGAATTTTGTTAATTACTTTAATTAACAAACATTCACATATAGCCCCTTGCAATATTTCAATATCACATGCAGAACCACTTTCTGCAATTTCACCCGAAACAATTTCCGGTTTCTATTGAAACAGTTCCTGCGCTTTGCAATTCTTTCGTCTAAAACATATGTGCTCCAAAATGGTGTCCGGTAACTCTTAAGTGTGCCACCCTACGGTTCGCGAATAATGCAGACATGATCGAGACCCTACTCCGATCAATAATCAGCATCGGGACCTAGAGATCCGTACTGACTCCTACACATTCAAGGATGACTTCTGTGATCGTGGGAACCTTTAACGCTTGTAACTAAATCCCTTTGTCTCTCGATATATTACATGTCTGAGATTCGATCATTGGTATCTCCATACCTAGTTTTATCTCGTTACCGACATGCACTCTTTTCTCGTTCCCGTGATATAACATTCTAGTGATCACATCACTTGCTTGGAAGCTATCTCAATGTGATATCACCGAGAGGGCCCAGAGTATATATATCTGTCATCGGGATTGACAAATTCCACTCTTGATCCATGAGCCTCAACATAACACCTTCGTAGTACTGAACCCATCTTTATAGTCACCTTGTTACGGTGTGACGTTTGATGTTATCAAGATACTCTTCCGGTGTTAGCAATTAACATGATCTCATGGTCTAAGGATAAAGATTACTTCGTATGATGTTATAGCAATATAAACATAATGACTTGATCGTAATGCTATACTTCGGATGAATGTTCATCACATCATTCCACCAATGGTGTGACCTTGTTATTAACAACATCCAATGTCCATGATCAGGAAACCTTGATCATCTTGTTAATCAACAAGCTAGTCTATAAGAGAGGCATAACTAGGAACCCTTTTTGTTTATTAAACACACATGTATTGATGTTTCTGATCAATACAATTCTAGCATGTAAAATAAACATCTATCATATATAAGGAATACATAATAACAACTTTATTAGTGCCTCTCAGGGCATATTTCCTTCAGTCTCCCACTTGCACTAGAGACAATAATCTAGTTCACATAGTGATAAATCTAACACCCATGGAGTTCTGGTGTTGATCATGGTTTGCCCTAGGGAGAACTTTAGTCAACGGATCTGCTACACTTAGGTCCGTGTGTACTTTACAAATATTTATATCTCCATCCTTGACATGCTCGCGGATGGAGTGAAACCGACGCTTAATATGCTTGGAATTCTTGTGAGACCTTGATTCCTTTGCGTTGGCTATGACTCCATTGTTGTCACAATAGATCACCATCGGGTCCAACGCACTGGGAACTACACCTAGTTCCGTAATGAACTCTTTCATCCAAACCGCTTCCTGCGTCGCTTCTGAAGTAGCAACATATTCCACCTCCGTCGTTGATCCAGCCACCACAGGTTGTTTGGAACTCCTCCAACTAACTGCTGCTCCGTTCAATAGAAATATGTATCCAGATTGAGACTTAGAGTCATCCGGATTGGTGTCAAAGCTAGCATCGACATAACACTTAGCGACTAGCTCTTCTTCACCTCCGTATATAAGAAACATATCCTTAGTTCTTCTCAAGTACTTGAGGATGTTCTTTACCGCTATCCAGTGTTTTGAACCTAGATTAGATTGGTACCTACTAGTCAAACTAATAGCATGTTCCACATCCGGTCTTGTACATAGCATGGCATACATAATAGAGCCTATGGCCCAGGCATAGGGGATCTTATCCATCATCTCTCTTTCTTCCGCCGTAGCCAGACTTTGAGTCTTACTCAATGTCTTGCCTTGCAACATAGGTAAGAACCCCTTCTTACTTTGGTCCATATTAAACTTCTTTAATATCCTATCAAGGTATGTACTCTGCGATAGCCCAATTAGGTGTCTTGATCTATCTCTATAGATTTTAATGCCTAATATATATGACGCTTCACCAAGGTCTTTCATCGAAAATTTGCTGTTTAGATAACTTTTAACACTATTTAAAAGATCTATATCATTTCCAATCAATAATATGTCATCCACATATAATATCAGAAATGCCACATTGCTCCCACTCACTTTCTTGTAAATACAAGCCTCTCCATAAGTTTGGACAAATCGAAACTCTTTGATCACTGAAGTTTGCATACCTTATTAGCATCCTTAGGATCGACAAAACCCTTAGGTTGTATCATATACAACTCTTCTTCAATATTACCATTGAGGAACGCAGTTTTGACATCCATCTTCCATATTTCATAATCGAAATATGCAGCAATAGCTAACATAATCCTAACCGACTTAAGCATCGCTACGGGAGAGAATGTCTCATCGTAGTCAACTCCTTGAATTTGTCGAAACCCCTTTGCGACAAGTCGAGCCTTATAGATGGTCACATTACCAACAACATCAGTTTTCTTTTGAAAATCCATTTATTCTCAACGGCCTTTCGATCGTGAGGTAAGTCCACCAAGTTCCAAACTTGGTTCTCGTACATGGATTCCATCTCGGATTTCATGGCTTCTAGCCATTTGTTGGAATCTGGGCTCATCATCGCTTCTTCATACGTCGCAGGGTCATCCATTTCATCAAACATGAAATTCACAACAGGATTGCCGTATAGTTCAGGAGTTGCACGTGTCCTGCTTGACCTGCGAGGTTCGGTAGTGTCCTCTTTCGGAGTTTCATGATCATTATCATTAGCTCTCTCTTCATCAGGTGAAGTCAACTCCAAAACAACTTCCGGTGCTATGCTACTCGCCATTCCATGAAGAGAAGGTTCAATAACCTCTTCGAGTTCTACCTTCCGACTACTCACACCTTTCGCGAGAAACTCCTTCTCAAGAAAGGATCCATTCTTGGCAACAAAAACCTTGCCCTCGGATCTGTGATAGAAGGTATACCCAATCGTTTCCTTAGGGTATCCTATGAAGACACATTTTTCCGCTTTGGGTTCGAGTTTATCTGGCTGAAGTTTCTTCACATAAACATCGCATCCCTAAACTTTAAGAAATGACAGCTTAGGTTTGTTTCCAAACCATAATTCATACGGTGTCGTTTCAACGGATTTTGATGGTGCCCGATTTAAAGTGAATGCAGCTGTTTCTAGTGCATAACCCCAAAATGACAGTGGCAAGTTAGTCAGAGACATCATAGATCGAACCATATCCGATAAGGTACGATTACGACGTTCCGACACACCATTACGCTGTGGTGTTCCGGCGGGCGTGAGTTGTGAAACTATTCCACACTCTTTCATGTGTGTGCTAAACTCGTAACTTAGATACTCTCCTCCACGGTCAGACCGTAGAAATTTGATCTTTCTATTACGATGATTTTCCACTTCATTCTGAAATTCCTTGAACTTTTCTAAAAGTTTCAGACTTGTGTTTCATCAAATAGATATACCCATATCTACTCAAATCATCCGTGAAAGTAACAAAATAACGATATCCACCTCGCGCCGACACACTCATTGGTCCACAGACATCAGTATGTATGATTTCCAATAGATCTGTCGCCCGTTCCATTGAACCGGAAAACGGTGTTCTAGTCATCTTGCCCATAAGGCATGGCTCACATGTATCAAATGATTCAAAATCAAGTGATTCCAAAAGTCCATCAGAATGGAGTTTCTTCATGCGTTTAACGCCAATATGACCTAGACGGCAGTGCCACATATATGCAGATATATCATTATCAAGTTTAATCTTTTGAGCATTAACATTATGAATGTGCGTAATATTACTATCGAGATCTATCAGAAATAAACCATTCAACATAGGTGCATGACCATAAAAGATATCATTCTTATAAATCGAACAACCATTGTTTTCAGATTTAAATGAATGACCACTTGCATCAAACACAATCCGGATATAATGTTCATGCTCAGTGCAGGCACCAAATAACAATTATTTAGGTTTATAACTAATCCCGATGGAAAATGGAGAGGTAGCGTCCTGACGGTGATCACATCAACTTTTGATCCATTGCCGACCCACATCCTGACCTCATCCCTTGCTCGTTGTCGCTTGTTCCGTAGCCCCTGAACCGAGTTCATATATTAGCAACCGATCCCGTATCAAATACCCAGGTGCTATTGCGAGTACTAGTCAAGTCAACATCAATAACATGTATATCACATATACCTTTATTTGCCTTGCCGGACTTCTTGTCCACCAAATACTTGGGGCAGTTGCGCTTCCAATGGCTAGTCCCCTTACAATAGTAGCACTCGGTGTCAGACTTAGGGCCAAATCGGGGTTTCTTTTCAGGCGTGGCAACAGACTTGCCACCCTTCTTTCCCTTGTGCTTGCCTTTCTTGTGTTTCTTGAAACCGGTGGTCCTATTGATCATCAACACTTGATGTTCTTTCCTAATCTCCACTTCTACAGTCTTAAGCATTGACAGAAGCTCGGGAAGAGACTTCTTCATGCCCTGCATATTATAGTTCATCACGAAGCTCTTGTAGCTAGGTGGCAGAGATTGGAGAACACGATGTATGCCTAAGTCAATGGGAATCGTTATTCCCAAGGACACAAGCTTATCGGCGTACCCAGACATTTTGAGTACGTGCTCACTAACGGAGTTGTTTTCCTCCATCATGCAGCTAAAGAACTTTTCTATAGCATTATAACTCTCTACGGCAACATGGGTATCGAAAATCATTTTCAATTCTCCCATGGTATCAAAGTCATTGCCATTTTCGAAACGCTTTCGAAGTTCTGGCTCCAGCCCATACAGTATGTCGCAATGAACTAAGTTGTGGTCCTCCTGACGAGTCACATAGACATTCATTTCCTCGTCAGGGGCATCAGGAGCTGGTGGGGGGCCTAGCGGCGCATCTAGCACATATTGCTTTTGTGCAGCAGTGAGGAGAATCCTCAAATTCATAGCCCAGTTGGTGAAGTTGCTACCATTCGCAGCAAGTTTCTCTTTCTCCATGAACACATTGAAATTAAAAGCAGGTGGTGCCATCTACAACAGAATTTGTAATGTTTACTTAGACTAATTTTATGATAGATTGAGTTCAACTAATCCAAATTACTAATGAACTCCCACTCAAAAACGACATCCCTCGTGTCCTTTTGGTGATTACATGAACCAAATCCACTACACCAAGTCCGATCATCACGTGAGTTGATGTAGCTTCAAAGACGAGCATCTATATGGGCATCATATCAACTATATGACTCATGCTTAACCTTTCGGTCCGTGTTCTGAGGCCATGTCTGTACATGCTAGGCTCGCCAAGTAAGAACCTTAGTATTCGCGTGTGTAAAACTGTCTTACACCCGTTCCTATGAAAGCGTAGATTCGAGTACACCCGATCATCACGTGATGTCTCGAAACACGATCCACAGAACGGTGCATACTTAAGGAAGAACACATTTTTATCTTGATATCTAAATGAGGGATCATATTACAATGCTACCAAAAGCGCCAAACTAGCAGTATAAGATGCTAACATCTAATGTGTAAAGTGAGATGATATGGTCCATGCATTTGATCTCTATCACTTGCATCGTGGTATGATCTTTATCATTCCTTTGTGTGTAAGGCAAAGGTCTATGGAACTTACACGTTGAGTCTGTTGTAAGAGTATCTATCATACATCTACTTACAACAATACCATATCAATACACTAGCCCAGCAACAATCTAAACTAGACACCTCTAATTTATCAATTGCAAGTTTTACGTGGCTTAGGGCTTTCGGAGATAGAACCGTTCTCACCTACGAACATGAACCACAACGAGGATAACTAAGTTATTAGCAACTCATTGTAAATCAGATATTAACTATAGTAGGAGAGACAGACACCCGCCAACCACTTATGCAAAACAAGTTGCATGTCAGTCGTGGAACCGGTCTCATGTACGATGACATGTAAGGTTGGTCCGGGCCGCTTCATCCCACTATGCCAACAATATCCAAAATACATAGAAGATGCAATAACATGATCATCATCCCCCACATATAAACATATGTGTACTACCCGTGCAAAGCACCTACGCATAGATCAAGCTCTGATACCACTGTTGGGTCCGCAGCATAGAAAACAAAATTTTTCCTACGATGAGAACTACACGCCAAGATCTATCTACTAGGTACAAAGCAACGGGTGGACATACATCCAGCGAGAACTTACCCTCGAAGACAACGAGTTTTGTTAACAAGTAGGAACTCGTGGTTGATGTAGTCGTACACTTGCCGATCTCAAGATCGAGTGGAAGTCCGAGCGCCGCAACTCAGCAGCGCATCCATACTCGCACACACGTTCAAGCCACCGGACAACCTCCACCTCCTCGCTCTAGCGATCCAGCGGAAGCAGCAACTCCTTGCATACGAAATGCCACCGCAAACATGTATCTCGCTAATCCGAGACCATGGGGGAATAATTCTAGAGGGGGAGAGAGATCCTTCACAAGGAGGTGTGAGGATGAAGGAGGGAATGAGTGTCCTTTTATAGGAGGAGGGGGTGCCCCCTCTCTCCATGGCCGGCGCATGGGGGGGGTGACCCCTCACCTCCCCCATTCATGTGGTGGTAACCCCTCCACATTAAAATGCCTCTTCACATTCCCTTTTAAAGTCTCCACTTTAAATGCATTAAAATTCTCCAAGTTTAATGCTCTCTCATTTAATAAAACTCTTTTTATTAAATTTATTCAGAATTTTGTTAATTACTTTAATTAACAAACATTCACATATAGCCCCTTGCAATATTTCAATATCACATGCAGAACCACTTTCTGCAATTTCACCCGAAACAATTTCCGGTTTCTATTGAAACAGTTCCTGCGCTTTGCAATTCTTTCGTCTAAAACATATGTGCTCCAAAATGGTGTCCGGTAACTCTTAAGTGTGCCACCCTACGGTTCGCGAATAATGCAGACATGATCGAGACCCTACTCCGATCAATAATCAGCATCGGGACCTAGAGATCCGTACTGACTCCTACACATTCAAGGATGACTTCTGTGATCGTGGGAACCTTTAAGGCTTGTAACTAAATCCCTTTGTCTCTCGATATATTACATGTCCGAGATTCGATCATTGGTATCTCCATACCTAGTTTTATCTCGTTACCGACATGCACTCTTTTCTCGTTCCCGTGATATAACATTCTAGTGATCACATCACTTGCTTGGAAGCTATCTCAATGTGATATCACCGAGAGGGCCCAGAGTATATATATCTGTCATCGGGATTGACAAATTCCACTCTTGATCCATGAGCCTCAACATAACACCTTCGTAGTACTGAACCCATCTTTATAGTCACCTTGTTATGGTGTGACGTTTGATGTTATCAAGATACTCTTCCGGTGTTAGCAATTAACATGATCTCATGGTCTAAGGATAAAGATTACTTCGTATG
Organism: Avena eriantha; assembly: GCA_910589775.1. Lineage (NCBI taxonomy): Eukaryota > Viridiplantae > Streptophyta > Magnoliopsida > Poales > Poaceae > Avena > Avena eriantha. The sequence goes on from OU342740.1 coordinate 295,404,426, forward strand.
ATGTTATAGCAATATAAACATAATGACTTGATCGTAATGCTATACTTCGGATGAATGTTCATCACATCATTCCACCAATGGTGTGACCTTGTTATTAACAACATCCAATGTCCATGATCAGGAAACCTTGATCATCTTGTTAATCAACAAGCTAGTCTATAAGAGAGGCATAACTAGGAACCCTTTTTGTTTATTAAACACACATGTATTGATGTTTCCGATCAATACAATTCTATCATGTAAAATAAACATCTATCATATATAAGGAATACATAATAACAACTTTATTATTGCCTCTCAGGGCATATTTCCTTTAGAAATCATATGAAAAGTACTCCAAAGTATGGACAAAACACAAGAAAGTGGATAAAACCAAGCATGGAACATCAAAAATTATAGATACATTTGCAATGTATCAGTTAGCGAGAACGGATGAAGTCCCTTTTCTTTGGTCCCATAGGAAGATCAACGACTCCCAAAGAGATGAGATATTATCACAGTGTAACATGGGGGTTAGGAAGCATATCATCATGCGATCAATGATTAGCAACTCTGGTGGTTCTTCTGCCGGTGTGGGATTTACAAGGAAGGATTTGTACAAGATGTGCTCAAGGGAGAAGAGGAAGCTGCTTTATAAGGGTGATGCTAACACAACCTTGGGCATCATGGCGGAGAGAAAAAGGAGGGACCCTAAAAAAATTATGGTTACACGCTAGATGAAGGCCGTTTGCAGCACTTGTTCTGGTCCAATTCTCAATCACGTCGGGACTACCAGGACTACGGCGACGTCGTTGTGTTTGACAGGACATACAAGATGAATAAGTATAGAATGCCATCTGTTCCCTTTGTCGGCTTGAACAATCACCATAAAACAACAGTATTTGGCTGTGCCATCCTATCAAATGAGACCGAAGAAACATATGCCTGTCTGCTCTGGACTTTCTTGAAAGCAGTGTGCCAGCAGAAGCCAAAGGCAGTAATCACAGATGCAGATTCCGCGATGATCTCCATTGTGGATGAAGTAGTTACTGGTGTATTCCATCGTATTTGCAGCTTTCACATTGAAAAATATATGGAGATGCACCTACCTAACAAGTCACTGAACGAGTTTCGGACTCTTCTATATTACACCACGTCGGAGCAAGTATTCGAGTAGTGATGGCACGCTTTTGTTAGGAAGTGGACATCACCCAAAACTACAAACTCGCTTAAGAGAATGTACACGAAGAAGAGATTATGGGCTGCCGCGTATCTTTCAGAAGGGTTCTGGCTGGGTATGAAAAGCATCCAAAGGAGTGAAAGTTTAAACTCGTCTCTTCACCTTCACCTTGATGGGGAAATGAACTTGGTGGACATGGTTAGTCACTACGAGAACGTCATCGCACGTCTCCGTGAGAAGGAGGCCAAAGATGACTGCACGGCTTCACAGACATTTTCGGTGCTAGTTACCGATTTCAAAGAACTAGAGGTAGCTGCTGCGATAGTATTCACTCCAGCTGTGTTCAATATTTTGCAATGTGACATTTCGAAGATTGGAGGCATGCAAATTTTAGAAAGAAAGCTAGGATCTGACTCGTACACCTTTGTCGTTGCATGGAAAAATAATCTTGACAGCAAGTTTTACATGGAATACACTCCCAACTCATCAGAAATTATAAGGTGCAGCTACCGAAGGATGATTCGCAAAGGGATCCCTTGCAAGCACATACTGCGCATGCTCAATCACTTAAAATTTACTGCAATACCACACTGCTATGCTCTGCGGCATTTCACTAAAACTGCCAGGTTTGGGTTGCCTGCTATTTGTGTTTGGTTAGGGTTGGTCTGGGCCAGAGGAGCGGAAAAAATACAGCAGTATAAATGTGTTGGACTCACAAGCTATGCATATTGCATGCAATGACATAGCGGAGTACGATCTTCTGAAGAGTACCATCGATGGAATTATTTCTAGAAGACAAGGGTATGATAAATGCAGAGCATATGGTCCTCATAGTTCAGTTAATGAATATGCAGATGCAAGTCAAGCAAGCCAGTTTGATATTGGTGATCCTAAAAAAGTGTCCACCAAGGACGCGTGTAAGCAAAAAAAAAGTTCCAGTCGAGAAACAATCTCCCATGACCAAAAATGGTCGACCGCTAGGATACAAAGAGCGAAAGAAGCGGGTGTGCAACACTTGCCAACAGGAGGGACATAACATGAAGAACCCAAAATGCATATATCATCCCAAGTACGGTTTTGAAAATTAGCTTGATATATTTCCTACATTTTTATTAGACTTTATTATCTAATATTCCGTGTCATCTCGTGCAGGAATGTCCTACATCAGTAATGATAGTCATTTTTGAAGTATCATACATGGAAATTAATTTTTAGACAGTTCATGTGAAAATATGTATTTGTGATGTATATTTATAGTCTGCTGATGTTTGTTCGGGCAAATAGCTCAAGTGTGACGTTTTTTCATGGAATTGGAAGGAGAGCGACATCCTTGTAATTTCTCTCAGTTTTGTTTATCTCCTGATCATTGGTCGTTAGACAACGCAATCAGTGTTCGAGTAAAAATCGTGATGCTTTGTTATCCTAGAACCCACTGACATGGATGTTATGGTGTATGGCTTTGGCTTGAATAAAATCAACTCGAATTTGGGCAAATTATTATTAACTGCTCTATTTTGCTTCTTTAGTTTGTCAGTGTTAAGAAAAAACCCACTGACAGTTTTTTTATGCACTTGTGTAGTTCCTTTTTTGATGATAATTGTAACGATATTTTTTCCAACCTTTTGATGCACGAGTTGTTATCACATTTTGAGCCTTTTGTTTTATGCACTTGTGTACCCGTTTTGGTAGTATGCAGAAGTGTGTTTTTGCACGAACTATAAGCACATATATTAATAAAACACAATTAGCAACCATTAGCATGAATTCGCAGCGAAAAAGACGTGCAAGTAGCTAGGCTACGAGGCTGCGACGATGTGCAATAGACAGACTACGACGTTGCATGGCGCATGCATGGAAAAAGCACACCTCATTGATACGGGTTGAAACGGAGCAGTCATTGGACCATTGAGCCGTGGGATTCCTAATTAGGCCCTGTCCTCACTATGTATGCATGCATGTGCGCACAGCTGAGCGGACACGTCGATCGACGTAGCATGCAGTGTTCGTTTCATACTTTTACGACATAGCGACTGCGCTCGTTTCAGACTCGTTGAATCAGTGCATCAATTAGCGACGCAGCGATTCAGAGAGCATGGAAACCGAGACGACACGCATGATGGATACGGCCACGCCTCGTTTCGCACCAACACACGCGCAGAGTATCCGAAACGTCGTGAAGTTACTCACCGATCTTGTTCAAGCGGCACTCCAAGCTATTTAAACTACCATATCTCCACAGCATCCTCTCCCACAGTCCACCATATCCATCTGCCAAGCCCTTCTTCTTCACTAAGGTCCACCGTCCGCCGCCTAGCAAGATCCTTCGCCCGCCTCCACCATGCAGTTCAACGGTGCTACCTTCCGTCCGCCTCGCACCGTGCCGGAGATGACCTACCCCGCCGGGTCGTTGTTGAGGGGCCCCTCTGAGTATGGGCGAACTCAAGGTTGAGGTCTCCGAGGGAGTTGGCCCATGCCTTCCTTAGCGCCGGCTATCGCCACCTCCGACCCCGCTCTCCGGCCATGTTCCGCCTCGAAGATCACTATGCCCTCGGAGGCCTTGTGGTAGGGCTCACGATGCACTTCACCAACCAGTATGATGCATATCTTCTCCTCGGCGAGGTCTACTAGTGTGGGTGCAAGTCGATCTTATTCACCACCTTCAACATCTTCACAAACTTCGACAATACCTTCAACAGGATGCACACTCTCCCGTACGACGTTGAGGAAGAGTGAGGGCTGGGGCAGCACCGAGGAGATGGGATCGAGGAAGGGAGCAAGAGCAAGAGGGAGGAGAGGGTCCAAGTAGTGAACCAGTGTTGTGCTAGGGTTCACTACCATCTATATTTTTTATTTTCATGTTTTTTTCTTGGGCATATATGCCCCTCTATGTATGTTTTCTATGTTGTAAGGGATGCCCCCTCCTATATTACATCTATCTCGTTGTTTTTATACTTTGTTTGCACCCTTCTAGTTTGATTTCACCGAAATATACAGATCAAGCTAAATATATTAAAATATGCAGAGAACGCTATGTATATTAAAAAGCGCTTGGTTGAAAGAAACGAACTAGTTTTTCAACATGAATAACTAATTTGGGTTGAAACAACCAAACCATTTCTTAGTTTTGAGTTGACCCAACACAACAGGATATGGACTGTTGTCATAAAATGCAAACAATAAACTGTTTTACAAATCAATATGAATTTACCAAGTATTGAAACCTACATGGACTGGTAAATTCTCAAGGTACACCGTTATTAATCACTTATCTGACTTTCTTTTTCACAACCTCTAGCTTGTTTCTTCTAGAAAGAAGAATCGTCGCAACGGTAGGTCCTCTTGATTCCTCGATTGTTGTCTGCAGTACCATATAGAAGAGTTTATAAATTGAATTGTAATCATATTGATTTTTACGACTATACAAAGGAATAGTGTATACACCTGAGAAATGTTCTTAGTCATACGATCTCTGTCCCATTGCTCTAGACATTGCAATACCCATAATCCGCATGAGTTGCTGCCATATAGGATGAAATAAAATTCATTTACGATATTAGTAGTGCGAAAGCGATATGATTCACAAGTACTTACGAATCATCTTGCTTTCCAATTTCATATTTTTTAATAGGCCAAGTATCGATGTCAGGAAATTGTTTGGGTGTAGTTTTGTTTGTCCAACATATGTCTAGTGCAATTTGTCCTTTCTGCAAAAGATTAAGAGTTAGTGAAACGCCAAAATATAACATGGTTTTGATGAGAAAAGTAGATAATACCAAGTCATCCATAACCGCATGCGAATAGGTTAAATTGTACTTAGGGTCAAGGACTTGGAACTCCTTCTTGATGTTATGCACTACAACTGTTACATAATGTTCTCCACGTATATTCAGAGGGAAATATGCCTACAAAATAATATCACTATCATGTACTATGTAGGATTCCAAATAGTTAACAACAACATTAACTTTATAAAACAACACTGTTTACCTTGTCACGCGCAAAATATTCATTCATAACCCTTCCTACAGCTCCTGGTCTTGACACTTCTTCTACGTCAAACTTTTTTAAGTTTTTTTTCATTTTGTGCATTTTAATGGCTTCATTGATAAGATAGGTTGACCTCAATGGTCCACATATGTGCCGATCATAGTCAAGATGGGGAGCCAGCTCTAGAATGTAGGCATCAAGTATCTGAAAATAATAGTTGTACAATGATTGCATGTTCATACTGCTTTGCTGTAAAATAACAATAATAGGTTAGCGAATTACTTATAGCAGTACTAAGCCATTCTTTTATAAGGACATCGTTAAGATTTTTCGAAGACAAGATGGCATCATCTGTGTTCTGGTACGCCCTTTTTACAACTTCTTTGGGGATCTTCGCCAAAGTTGAAACATATTTCACAGCACCTTCTATTTCAGCAGGTGTTAACATAGTGTAACATTCCTAATATCATGTTATTCAAATAACATCGCTGCATAACATTTATGAAAACACACAAGTTACCGCGTTGAACCATTTTGCTTGCTGAATAAAAGTAATTAATGAAATCTATGAAGCATTATACCTTTCGTATTTTTTGATTTATGTTTCGGTTGTTTCTGTCGCTCAAATAATGGGGAGACATACTTACTATTACCCTTGGGTACACATTTCCTTTTGCCTAGACCATTGTCAATTCCATTTTTGTCGTTATCAATAGAATTACCACAATTTGTTGCATCTTCCTTCCCCGCGGTAGAAGTCATATCATTGCGTGCATCGTTCTGCACTACACCGCTCTGTGCACCATTTGGTGTATCCTTTTGAGTACCAAGAATGCATAACAGTACCTCTGATGACGACGTAGACTTGGTATTTTCATTTACGTCCCACGGATTCTCCTCTATACCATCCATCTTCCGAAGGTGGTCTGGTGTGTTCATTAACATGTCAACAGAAGTCGTTGGCATATGTTTTTCCTTCAAGGGTATGACGTAACTGTCACCATCAAATGGATCATCCGCAATGGCTGCTTCAGAATTAGCCGACATTTTTCTCAGAATGTCATCAAGCTTGGCTTCTTTATTACCATGTTTATAGACAAATTCTTTGCCTAATTGTGATTCACTGGGAACAGATTTTACATCTTCACCATCTCCTCCTTTGTCCGACTGTGATGCTTCAGTTGGTTTGTACATAACACCATTTGTATTTAACAATTTTAGAACCTCCTACATAACAAAAAATATTAAGTACTGAGTTTTCATTCATAGTGTAGTATCGTTATCATCAACATGAAACAACACATAAAATATAGATCATATCACCTCTGGACATATCTGCGGTATAAGTGCTATCTTCATGTCCATGTGATTTTTCAAATCTGTCGTCATACGTTCGAATAGGAAGGCCATGTTACTGACCCGTTTGTTTGAACTTGACTTTTCACCATATATTGATGGTTTTTGCACACTCTTTTTCTTATATTGCTCCCCAATATTATTACGGATCTGCATGTTACAAAAATGAACAAATTATACAAATTACAAATACAAACACGAGCTATGTATGGTGGCATATCAAAAGAATGATTAAACTGACTACCATCACTTTAGCGTTGTTTTCGAGGCCTCGACCATTCTTATAATCATAGCAACATCTCCTTTCGGATTCGTCTTATGTCCATTTTTCATTAGTGGTTGAATGGACATATGGGGAATATAAGTAGGATCATCAACGATCACCAACTTCTCCCAGTAAAGAAACTGCAAACAAATTGTATAGACAAATAAATTTAGTTTTACATCGAGAGCTGAACATAAAAACTGATGATTGTTTGACTTAACATATATACCTATGTTAAACCTAGATTTCCTTTGGGCCATGCTCTCATAGTAGATCCTACAAAGCTATCCTTCAAACTATCTATGAGAGACTTCAGTGTGAAGTAATTCTAGTTAATCTGAAAAATACGAGGAACGTCTTCCACTAAACAGTAGAAGGTCTTAGGTACAGGTACATTACTCGATGGGGCTATGACAAGACCAATTAGCGCAACCACCGCTTTGCGGACAAAGTTGTCATCGGACGCCTTCTCAGGCTTTATGTCATTAATCAAATCTCTTATCACTATATTACCGCTTGACTTGCTGAGAAAACATGGGCGTATGTTATGCATATTAGTTTGGCCATCTTACTTTATAATGTGAAATGCAGAATAACCTTGGTTACGTAAACCATAAATATGTTCTACGTCGTCATAAGTTCCTACTATTTCTCCTGATCCTTCTTTTATGACGAAAGTGTTAGACGATGGATTGAACAACTCAATGATGAATCTAATTAAGTTTTCCCGCATCGTGAATTCGTGGCTCTCCAACATCGGCCGCAAAGTAGTGCTGGTTAATCTCGCACATTGCACGCTTGTAAAGCTGGCTACCAAATCTGCCCATCTTATGTAGTTACAAAATATCTCCCCATCTAAATCTTCCATTCTGCATGAATCATTTAGAGAATGTGTTAATGTTTCTCCATCTAAATCTACAGCAGATTCCCACAAACCTATATGAGCATCTTGTGTACACGACAAACAATCAATGAGACATGGAATCATTACCTGAACGACAGATGAGAAGAGGCAGTGAAGGGTGGCACGAATGAGAGACGGCGAAAGGGAGTCATGCGAGGATGAAGTGGTGACAGGCGGCCTCGATCCCTAGACGACATAAGAGAAGGGGTGGAGAAGGGAGGCGGCAATGTGGGACAGCGAGGGCGGCTCGTAATGGAGGCATCGGTGAGAGGCGGCCTACCTAGGTTGAGTCGTGGGTTGATGGACGATCGACGTGCCGATAACTACGCCCTCCGTGATTACAGCGACGTTGGGGCCAGTTGTAGGTAGCTAATTGGTCCTATAGGGTTATTACTTTTTAGTGGCTTGTTTTTTCTAATTTTATGCGTTTTTTCATATTTTTAAGTGTTTTATTGTATTCTTTAATGTCTTACCATATTTAGGGTTTTTTCGAATTTGATATGCACAATACGAACTTTAATTAATAAACAGATCGAATCAACTTCATACGATGGGAGTGTTTCTCCTATCTTTAAAGAACTTTTAATACGTACATTGCAAAGGATGTGTATGGCGCACATGAGTCCTACCGAAGAATCACCGACATGTGTTCACGGCGAAAAACCCCAAATGAAAGATCAGCGACATAATAAAAGGTTTGGATAAACCTAGATGCAAAACCATAACATGGGTTCACGGCGAGAAACCCAAATGAAGCATCAACAATTGTGAACATAACATAAAATGATGATTACTTAATAATTTCATATAGACCGAACTAAGTAAACCATAATCGTTACATAAGTGTTTCACAAATATGAGAGTACATAAGCCTAATATAGAACTAGAACACGAATTTGAGGTTGATTTCACACTTGATCAACCAGTAGCTTCGTAGTACCATCATCCCCACGACGGAACCACAACACGAATTTCTGGTTAACTCTCATACCATTCTGCCTGACAATGTCCATCCAGTTTGTTGTAATCATGGCACGTCCTTTAGGTACTCCATCTCTAGAATGGGCTTTTATAACTGCTAGCAATTCAATGTTTGTAACAATATGCTTCATGGTGAAGCTCCTTGAAAAGTACTGCACATAGATTTGACAAACCAGTTATACAAATTATTTCATATTTACGCAAATAAATAAATGTAAAAAGTTCGTATGTACGGAATAGTTTACCATTTTAGCTTTATTTTTAACTGTGTTGGATGTTTTGATGGTGCATACATAAAAAGGATCTTTTGGCATTTGAGCATCGACTAGTCGCTCAAGTTCATCAAATTCTTCCTCGGTCATCTTCACGCGATTGCCAAACTCAAGGAAAGCTTCAAAATCGTGCTCGCTTTTTATTCTAGGACCTTAGTTTAATTTTTGCACATATTAGCGACATCCAATATATCAATTGCTTACAAAATAAAATTGGCACAAAATGCTTACCTGACAAAAATAGCCTTTTTCTTCCTTTTGATTATAGCACGGATCTCAGCAGCGGTAACGCGTAATGGAACCTGACGGAATATAGAAGAATAATTAAATCACATGTCCTATTACGACATGAATAATGCTAAACTTTTATATGCACGCTAAGAGATACAAACAGTACAAATTGAAAATCAAAAGTAGCCGAGCATCCCATCGCCCAATTGATTTTCGCTCTCTAGGGCACAGTCCGCATGCGATAACACCGGCCATTCACCTACGTGGAAAAGGAGATGGAGCGGACGACGGCTAAATTGCGCCGATGCTAAAACGCACCTGCATGATCAGCCTATATTAGATCTACGACAAACACATTTAGATCTGTATTTTCGAACAATTCGGGTAATTATAAATCCGATTTTTTCACGACGAAAGAAAAAATTGCGAGGATTAGATCTACGTCCTCTTAGATCTATCGTCTGTCCGTGTTGTCCATGGACAATAACTTAACCTAAATATAGATTGTTGACAGGGCTTCGATTTTACGTACTTGCGCCATGGCGACCGAGGATCTCCGAAACTACCTCCTAGCGACCGTCGTTGACGAAGCTCTCTCCCGTCCATTTTCAGATCAGACGAGGCGATGTGATGAGGTGGCGCATAGATCTAAGGGAATGTGTACGGGAGGTAAATAGTCCTGGTTTAATAAGGCAGTTACCCTAATGGCCAAGTTTACCTTAGGATCCTCCTAGTGGGCCGGTCCAACCTAATATATTAAATTTTGAATTTAAATATAAATCGTATAACCATATGTTCGAAAATGACAAAAAAAAAATATAGTTGTGTTTCTAATAATACGGACATCTTAGAGTATTTTTTAGAATATTTAAAAATAATTGAAAACCTTGACTTATCAGTAATGGCCCTCTCAGATAGGCATAAACGGTCTATTTTGTAGATATGTGATTTTTTCAACAATCTTAAAATTGCCTCAATTTTGCAGTACATGTTTGTGAGGGCATGGTGGAGCAATGTGCAAAAGAAGAGCAAATTCCTTGAACATTGGCCTGACAATTCGTCCATACTTGTCCAAAACACCCCTAAAACCCTAGATTTTAGCCGTCTACTGTGCACAAGGCATGCCCAAGCATACCATCACTTCTCATTGAAGTGATATAAGTGTGTGGTGTGTCATTGTAAGCCATTGTGCCAAGTTTGAGGTCATTCTTTAATAGTCCTGTCGCTAACCTGACGGGTAGACGCGTTACACCCTACTATCCTAGACCGAAGCTGGCCAGTGTGGGAAGTGCATGGCCAAGCACCATCTTGTTTGTAAAATAAGGGATGTGAATGTTTATGAGGGCATGGTGGAGCAGTGTGCAAAAGGAGAGCACATTCCTTCAACACTTGGCCTGACGATTCGTCCGTACTTGTCCAAAACACCCATAAAACCCTAGATTTTAGCCGTCTACCGTGCCGAAGGCATTCCCAAGCATGCCAACACTGCTCACTGAAGTGATATAAGTGTGTGGTGTCTCACTGTGAGCCATTGTGCCAAGTTTGAGGCCATTCCTCAATAGTCCTGCCGCTATCCCGACGGGTAGACACGTTACACCCTACTACCCTAGACCGAAGCTGGCTAGTGTGGGAGTTGCATGGCCAAGCACCATCTTGTTTGTAAAACAAGGGATGTGAGTGTTTGTGAGGGCATGGTGGAGAGATGTGCAAAAGGATAGCACATTCCTTGAACACTTGGCCTGACGATTCGTCCGTACTTGTCCAAAACACCCCTAAAACCCTAGATTTTAGTCGTCTACCGTGCCGAAGGCATGCCCAAGGATGCCATCACTGCTCATTGAAGTGATATAAGTTTGTGGTGTGTCATTGTGAGCCATTGTTCCAAGTTTGAGGCCATTCCTCAATAGTCCTGCCGCTATCCCGACAGGTAGACGCGTTACACCCTACTGCCCTAGACCGAAGCTGGCCAGTGTAGGAAGTGCATGGCCAAGCACCATCTTGTTTGTAAAACAAGGGATGTGAGTGTTTGTCAGGGCATGGTGGAGCAATGTGCAAAAGGAGAGCACATTCCTTGAACACTTGGCCTGACGATTCGTCCGTATTTGTCCAAAACACTCCTAAAAACCTAGATTTTAGCCGTCCACCGTGCCGAAGGCATGCCCAAGCATGCCATCACTGCTCACGAAAGTGATATAAGTGTGTGGTATGTCATTGTGAGCCATTGTGCCAAGTTTGAGGCCATTCCTCAATAGTCATGCCGCTATCCCGGTGGGTAGACGCGCTACACCCTACTACCCTAGACCGAAGTTGTCAAGTGTGGGAGTGCATGGCCAAGCACCATCTTGTTTGTAAAACAAGGGATGTGAGTGTTTGTGAGGGAATGGTGGCGCAATGTGCAAAAGGGGAGCACATTCCTTGAACAATTGGCCTAACGATTCGTCTGTACTTGTCCAAAACACCCCTAAAACCCTAGATTTTAGCCGTGTACCGTGCCGAAGGCATGCCCAAGCATGCCATAACTGCTCATTGAAGTGATATAAGTGTATGGTGTGTCATTGTGAGCCATTGTGCCAAGTTTGAGGCCATTCCTCAATAGTCTTGCCGCTATCCCGGCGGGTAGACGCGTTACACCCTACTACCCTAGACCGAAGTTGGCCAGTGTGGGAAGTGCATGGCCAAGCACCATCTTGTTTATAAAACAAGGGATGTGAGTGTTTGTGAGGGCTTGGTGGAGCAATGTGAAAAAGGAGAGAACATTCCTTGAAAACTTGGCCTGACGATTCATCCGTATTTGTCCAAAACACCCCTAAAACCCTAGATTTTAGACGTCTACCGTGACGAAGGCTTGCCCAAGCATGCCATCACTGCTCATTGAAGTGATATAAGTGTGTGATGTGTCATTGTGAGCCATTGTGCCAAGTTTGAGGCCATTCCTCAATAGTCATGCCGCTATCTCGACGGGTAGACGCGTTAGACCCTACTACCCTAGACCGAAGCTGGCCAGTGTGGGAAGTGCATGGCAAATCACCATCTTGTTTGTAAAACAAGGGATGTGAGTGTTTGTGAGGGCATGGTCGAGCAATGTGCAAAAGGAGAGCACATTCCTTGAACACTTGGCCTGACGATTCGTTCGTACTTGTCCAAAACACCCCTAAAACCCTAGATTTTAGCCGTTTACCGTGCCGAAGGCACGCCCAGGCATGCCATCACTGCTCATTGAAGTGATATAAGTGTGCGGTGTGTCATTGTGAGACATTGTGCCAAGTTTGAGGCCATTCCTCAATAGTCCTGCCGACATCCCGACGGGTATACGCGTTACACCCTACTACCCTAGACCGAAGCTGGCCAGTGTGGGAAGTGCATGGCCAAGTGCTGGCGCTTGGTTGACGCGGTAGCTTCTTCTTCTGTAGTCCCCGGCAACGGCGCCAGAAAAGAGCTTGATGTCTACGCACTTCTATTCTTGGAGATAGTTGTTGGGCCTCCAAGTGCAGAGGTTTGTAGAACAACAGCAAGTTTCCCTTAAGTGGCTCACCCAAGGTTTATCGAACTCCTGGAGGAAGTGGTCAAAGGTATCCCTCTCAAGGAACCCTGCAATCAAGATACAAGAAGTCGCTTGTGTCGCCAACACACCCAATACACTTGTCAGGTGTATAGGTGCACTAGTTTGGCAAAGAGATGGTGAAATACAAGTGGTATGGATATAAGACGATAGTGCCAGAAAATAGCTTGATGGCGTGGAAGAGACTAAAGGCAAACTGAAATAAAGATGGAAGAAAGCAAACATGTAACAGATCTAGTTGCAAATGGTGTTTCAATGCTTAGAAACAAGACCTAGGGATCATACTTTCACTAGTGAACACTCTCATATAAATATCTTCTCTTTATGATACTACTGTGAACTACTCTCCGGTTGGACACTCTAATCTATGGTAGGGCTATAACAACACTCCTCAAAGTTTGCTTTCCCCGTCTAGATAACCCCACACTGTCACCTTGAGCACTAGATGGTTCCAACAGACACCACAATTTCATAGAGACATCCAACTCCAAATATAACTCATAACAAGTATTTCCAATCTCTAGCCTAAGTGCCACCATGGTGTGCACACTGTCACTTTCACACACATGGGGAGAGCAGAGATCTATTAAAGCACTTGAGTAGTAAAGTAGATCTACTTGATTATAAAGCTCATGATCACAATATGATCATGCATAGAGAGAGAGAGAGATGAACACATAGATACTAGTAGAATCCTTAGCCTCGAGGAAGAACTACTCCCTCATCATCATGGGAATCAGCAACGGCGATGGAGATGGCTCCGGGGGCACTTCCCCATCTCGGTAGGGTGCCGGAACAGAGACTTTCTGTCCCCCGAATCTCCCCTTTAGTGGCGGCGGTGCCGTGGAACTTTTTGTGGCTGGAGGCTTGTCTATTTAGGGTTTTTTGCATTAGGAGGCTTCTTATAGGCGAAGAGGCATGGTCGGTATGTGTCTAGGGGGCCCACACCACCTGGTGGCGTGGCCAGGGCTATCCCGCGCCACCACATGGTGTGGCCATCCCCTGGCCCCTCTCTGTCTCGTCTTCTGGCTCCGTGAGTCTTTCGGTAAAATATCGACTTTGGCTTTTTTCCGGTCCAATTCCGAGAATATTCATTTTCTGACTTTCCTGGAACCAAAAACAGGAGAAAACATGCAACTGGCACTATGGCATCTTGTTAATAGGTTAGTCCCAGAAAGTGTATAAAAGTACTCCAAAGTGTGGACAAACCATAAGAAAGTAGATATAAAACAAGCATGGAACATCAAAAATTATAGATACATTTGCAACGTATCAACATCCCAAGCTTAACTCCTGCTCGTCCTCGAGTAGGTAAGTGATAAAAAGAAAGAATAATTTTTGAGGTGACATGCACCATCATAAACTTGATCAAAGTATTTGTAAAACATTGATAGCTGGTATCATAGTACTTCAACATAACATAAAACATATAGTTCTAAAAATAAGACATAACAACTATGTTGTAACATGAAAAGGCACAACAAAAGATTCATGAATAACAATGCTTTGCAAGATGTTTGTTTGTTTCACATAGTTCAGCTTGTCCCTCATAGAGTAGCAAAACATAATGCATAGGACACCTTCAAAGTTCATAAGGGTGACTAGATACAAATAGTTTAAGGACAAGTAATATCAAAGTTATGCATCAATCAACAAGTCTTGGGACAATGCACATTAAACTAAGAATGGCCACTATGCTCTCTTAATAGGTGCATAAAGATAGAAGATGGAGACTCAACATAAAAGTTTCTCGGAATTGGAAGCTAATAAGTACCATAATTTTTGGAAGCTCTTTATGAAACTAAGAATCCCTGCTTCCTTCTATGAACCTATTAAGAAAATGTTGAGTCTCCATCTTCTATCTTTATGCACCTATTAAGAGAGCATAGTGGCCATTCTTAGTCCCGGCGATGCAGAGTACGTGAAGCTAAGAAAATTGGCACCGAGGAAGAGGAATAAGGCAGGAAATCAAGACGCCAGTGGACGTGAAGGCTTGCTGTGGAAGAAGGCTGCTGGTAATGAAGATGCATAGTAATGTGTTGAACTTGAACTTATATATGTAATTCTGTTAAATTCTGGAGCTCTGTGTGTGGCATGTTGCTGGGCGAAACAATCTACCCATGTTCTCTGAGTAAAATGTACCGCGACTTAAGGTTTGGAAACGCCTGAGTAAGTAGTTGAATCCGAAATTGTGATTGTGCCACTGCTATCTGAAAACAAGGATCCACCGGTTCCACGATTGCTGAGGGGCAGGAGGTCTCCAAATACGATGAAATGTAAGTGGCACAGAAATAAATTATTTAAGCTGCCACACTCCACAAAGCAGCAACTTATTTCAGATGCTGCACAACGACGTGGCAACATAAACAGCAATGTTCTCACCGATAATGCCCAGATGAGGAGGAAATCGGTACCACTTTTTGGCCTAATCTTAAGCCCGTCTATCTCATCGCCTCTCTGCTCCTGCATCCCCTGCAAGTGGCGAAGCTCCCGGATCTCCAGTAACTGGGTGTACGTGCTTCCACTTTATAAATTGTGGTTGTGCCATTTGTATGCGGCCAAATCCACGTAGATTACGTTTAAACAAACCACAAATGTCAGAATACACTAGTAGAAAAGGGGTCTTTGGTCCACGGTCACGTTCCCAATCCGGGACAGAGATCTAAATCGAGGCAGAAATTGATCTAAATCACAAATTCTTTCACAAATTAATCAAGATAGAGATCTAAATCAAGGTATTTCATTAATTCAACCACAAATTCTTCTAAAAAAAGGTGCGATTTCACATCCTACATTAATTCAACCACTAGTCAACAATTTCACTTCCGCTGCCGCTGTCCTCCGAGCCGTCGGCTTCCTCGTCTTCGTCGAACGGAACCTCCACGATTTCCGCATTGTACGCGAGACGGAGCACCTCTTCGTGGCGAGCGGCGGTGATGACGGTGAACTTGGTCCATCCAGGGACAGACCAGAACCTCTCCCGCCCTTCTCAGTTGTGGAGATCCCGGTGCACCACGCGCCTATAAATGATGCGGTTGCCAATCTTCGCCTTCCGCTCCTTCTTGAACAGCGCCGGCTAGTACAGGCTGGCCGCCGCATACCGGCAGCGCCCTCTTCCACGCAGGCATTTGGTGGCGGCGTGCCGCGATTTCGCTCTCCATCACGGCTCCACCGGGGACGAGGAGCAGAGCCACCAGCACCCCCGCATAGCTGATGCACCATCCGTGGGGCACCGTCGCGGCCGGCGGCGCGAGGACGTCGAAGTGCGCGAACATCACCGCCTCGTAGAAGTTCAGTGAGGGCATCTCCATGGCGGCGCGGTGGAGATTGGAGAGGGAGCGAGGAGGTGGACGACGAAGCGACGGCGTGGTGGAGATTGGAGAGGGCGAGGGGATGGGAGATGAAGCGACGCGCTGTGGCGCCTCCTATTTGTACATGAGGACGACGAAGCGACGGGCGGAATATCCAAGGGGCATTGGTCAGACAAAAGGAAGTAATGAAGAGTTAAGACAGATTAACAGGCGACCGATTTTTTTACTCCCAGGACTCCGGGGCCAATAGTTCAGACCGCTAGGTCAACAAGTACAACTATTACAACTTAAAAAAGGCACGGAGCTTAAGCTAAATAGAACTAGTTATCACACATCTCCTTGATCTTCCTAATCTTAGCCCTATGCGCATCTTCTTGCGAGAGCAAGGATCGAATCGTCTGCTCCTTCCTTTTAGCATCTTCCTTGCACAGCTTCAATTGCTTCTCTACATCTTTCCTCATGCACTTGTCAATACTCGTAGTTGTGAGCTGCAGGACTTTGGCCTGGTGAAGATCCTTCCTTGCTTGAGTCAGTTCTTGCTCTGCTTTAGCCTTCAGGGCCAACGCCGTGTCCCTCTCCTTCTCAACTTTGCTAACCTTGTCTTCCACCCCCATGAGATCTCGCTTATGCTTGGTCGTGTCAAATGGTTCCCATAGCTTCATCTCAACACTGTCAAGAAGTGAGCTGAATGCGGATTCTTTCAACTCAACAGTCATTTCCCACAGTTTGTCCAGCGTTTTTTGCATCGATTTGGGTCACTCTGGATTTACCCATTTGACAACACCACAAATTCCGCCTCACATCATTGCATGATGTCCTTGACACCGTAGAAACCTCCTGCCTGCGTTTCGTCCTTCGAACGCTACAAATTTAGCGGGCACATATCCATGTTTACATAGCAGAGGACTGTCTTCATCTGCTAAACCGTGAAGTCGGCATCATACATCGTCTGGTTGGCCTAACACATCATACGCGCATGAGTAAATGGAGTAGATCTGGCTCAAAAAATAGATAACTGGCCACGGATGATAGAGATAGAGATGAGACGACTCACATCGAAATCACCGTCCCTGTCGTCATGACGCGTTTCCACGCCGTCTCCCCTTGAACCCATGGCGAGAGGGGAGGGTGTGGCTGCCGGAGAGGGGATTGGGATGGAGGCGTCGTCGTCTTGCGGCTATGGCATGATGGGAGTGAAGTGGGGAATGTGGCTTCGAGGGGAAGGAAGAGAAGTACGGGGACGAAGAGAAGTAATGGGGACGTGACACTGGGATATGGCCCGCTCAACTCGTGAGTCGTGACACTTGCAACAGGGGAGCCCCCGGTGTTGCCAGTTTGTCCAGAGCAAGCGTGGCCAATCATGTCGCAGAACAGACTACTCACGGATCGATCTCACGAAAACCATCCCAATCGTCCAAGCGCCCCGATCGAACTGTATGTAACAATCGTCAAGCTGAACACTGTGTTAGGGTGTGCCTTCTAGAAGACTCGGTCTAACGCTAAGGTTAGGGCTCTCCTAAGGTTAATTAGTATCCATATGCGGTTTATGAAAAGAACATGCATCCAATGACACTGGTGGATCCATATGTGTTATGTGAAAAGAACACACATGCACTGACACTGGTGGATCCATGTGTGGTTAATGAGAAGAACGCACGTGCAATGACACTAGGTGTGGTTCATGATATGGTTTGTGATAAGAACACACATGCAATGACTCTAGCTGTGGTTCATGAAAAGAGCAGACATGCGATAACACTGGTGGATCCATGTGTGGTCCATGGGAAGAACACACATGCAATGACACTGGTGTGGTTCATGATATGGTCTGTGGGAAGAGCACACATGCAATGACTCTGGTGATATGTGGTTTGTGAAAATAACAGACATGCAATGACTCTAGCTGTGGTTAATGAGAATAGCAGACATGCAATGACACTGGTGGATCCATGTGTGGTTAATGAGAATAACACACATGCAATGACACTGGGTGTGGTTCATGATATGGCTTGTGAGAAGAACACACATGCAATGACTCTAGTTGTGGTTCATGAAAAGAGCAGACATGCGATGACTCTAAATGTGGTTCATGAAAAGAGCAGACATGCGATGCCACCGGTGGATCCATGTGTGGTATATGAGAGGAACACACATGCAATGACACCGGTGGATCCTTACGTGGTTTGTGAGAATAACACACAGGCAATGACACTGGTGGATCCATATGTGGTTGTGAAAAGAACACACATGCAATGACACCAGTGGATCCATGTGTGGTTCATGGGAAGAACACACATGCAAAGACATTGGTGGATCCATGTGTGGTCTATGGGAAGAACACACATGCAATGACACTGGTGATATGTGGTCTGTGAGAAGAACACACATGCAATGACTCCAGCTGTGGTTCATGAAAAGAGCAGACATGCGATGACACTGGTGGATCCATGTGTGGTTCATGGGAAGAACACACATGCAATGACACTGGGTGTGGTTCATGATATGGTCTGTGGGAAGAGCACACATGCAATGACTCTGGTGATATGTGGTTTGTGAAAACAACAGACATGCAATGACTCCAGATGTGGTTAATGAGAATAGCAGACATGCAATGACACTGGTGGATCCACGTGAGGTCAATGAGAAGAACACACATGCAATGACACTGGGTGTGGTTCATGATATGGTTTGTGAGAAGAACACACATGCAATGACTCTAGCTGTGGTTCATGAAAAGAGCAGACATGCGATGACTCTATATGTGGTTCATGAAAAGAGCAGACATGCGATGCCACCGGTGGATCCATGTGTGGTCTATGAGAGGAACACACATGCAATGACACCGGTGGATCCTTACGTGGTTTGGGAGAATAACACACAGGAAATGACACTGGTGGATCCATATGTGATCTGTGAAAAGAACACACATGCAATGACACCAGTGGATCCATGTGTGGTTCATGGGAAGAACACACATGCAATGGCACTGGTGGATCCATGTGTGGTCTGTGGGAAGAACACACATGTAATGAAACTGGTGATATGTGGTCTGTGAGAAGAACACACATGTAATGACTCTAGCCGTGGTTCATGAAAAGAGGAGACATGCGATGACACTAGTGGATCCATGTGTGATTCATGGGAAGAACACACATGCAATGACACTGCGTGTGGTTCATGATATGGTATGTGGGAAGAGCAGACATGCAATGACTCTGGTGATATGTGGTTTGTGAAAAGAGTAGACATGTAATGACTCTAGCTGTGGTTAATGAGAAGAGGAGACATGCAATGACACTAGTGGATCCATGTGTGGTTAATGAGAAGAACACACATGCAATGACACTAGGTGTGGTTCATGAAATGGTTTGTGAGAAGAACACACATGCAATGACTCTAGCTGTGGTTCATGAAAAGAGCAGACATGCGATGACTCTAACTGTGGTTCATGAAAAGAGCAGACATGCGATGCCACCGGTGGATCCATGTGTGGTCTATGAGAGGAACACACATGCAATGACACCAGTGGATCCTTACGTGGTTTGTGAGCATAACACACAGGCAATGACGCTGGTGGATCCATATGTGGTTGTGAAAATAACACACATGCAATGACCCCGGTGGATCCATGTGTGGTTCATGGGAAGAACACACATGCAATGACACTGGTGGATCCATGTGTGGCATGTGGGAAGAACACACATGCAATGACACTGGTGATATGTGGTCTGTGGGAAGAACACACATGCAATGACTCTAGCTGTGGTTCATGGAAAGAGCAGACATGCGATGACACTGGTGGATCCATGTGTGGTTCATGGGAAGAACACACATGCAATGACACTGGGTGTGGTTCATGATATGGTCTGTGGGAAGAGCATACATGCAATGACTCTTGTGATATGTGGTTTGTGAAAAGAACAGACATGCAATGACTCTAGCTATGGTTAATGAGAAGAGGAGACATGCAATGACACTGGTGGATCCATGTGTGGTTAATGAGAAGAACACACATGCAATGACACTGGGTGTGGTTCATGATATGGTTTGTGAGAAGAACACACATGCAATGACTCTAGCTGTGGTTCATGAAAAGAGCAGACGTGAGATGACTCTAACTTTGGTTCATGAAAAGAGCAAACATGCGATGCCACCGATGGATCCATGTGTGGTCTATGAGAGGAACACACATGCAATTACACCGGTGGATCCTTACGTGGTTTGTGAGAATAACACACATGCAATGACGCTGGTGGATCCATCTGTGGTCTGTGAAAATCACACACATGCAATGACACCGGTGGATCCATGTGTGGTTCATGGGAAGAACACACATGCAATGACACTGGTGGATCCATGTGTGGTGTGTGGGAAGAACACACATGCAATGACACTGGTGATATGTGGTCTGTGGGAAGAACACACATGCAATGACTGTAGTTGTGGTTCATGAAAAGAGCAGACATGCGATGACACTAGTGGATCCATGTGTGGTTCATGGGAAGAACACACATGCAATGACACTTGGTGTGGTTCATGATATGGTCTATGGGAACAACACATATGCAATGACTCTGGTGATATGTGGTTTGTGAAAAGAACAGACATGCAATGACTCTAGATGTGGTTAATGAGAAGAGCAGACATGCAATGACACTGGTGGATCCATGTGTGGTTAATGATAAGAACACACATGCAATGACACTGGGTGTGGTTCATGATAACTTTTGTGAGAATAACACACATGCAATGACTCTAGCTGTGGTTCATGAAAAGAGCAGACATGCGATGACTCTAAATGTGTATCATGAAAAGAGCAGACATGCGATGCCAACGGTGGATCCATGTGTGGTCTATGAGAGGAACACACATGCAATGACAACGGTGGATCCTTACATGGTTTGGGAGAATAACACACAGGAAATGACACTGGTGGATCCATATGTGGTCTATGAAAAGAACACACATGCAATGACACCGGTGGATCCATGTGTGGTTCATCGGAAGAACACACATGCAATGACTCTGGTGATATGTGGTTTGTGAAAAGAACAGAAATGCAATGACTCTAGTTGTGTTTAATGAGAAGAGAAGACATGCAATGACATTGGTGGATCCATGTGTGGTTAATGAGAAGAACACACATGCAATGACACTGGGTGTGGTTCATGATATGGTTTGTGAAAAGAACACACATGCAATGACTCTAGCTGTGGTTCATGAAAAGAGCAGACATGCGATGACTGTAACTGTGGTTCATGAAAAGAGCAGACACACGATGCCACCGGTGGATCCATGTGTGGTCTATGAGAGGAACACACATGCAATGACACCGGTGGATCCTTACGTGGTTTGTGAGAATAACACATAGGCAATGACACTGGTGGATCCATATGTGGTATGTGAAAGGAACACACATGCAATGACACCGGTGGATCCATGTGTGGTTCGTGGGAAGAACACACATGCAATGACACTGGTGGATCCATGTGTGGTCTGTGGGAAGAACACACATGCAATGACACTGGTGATATGTGGTATGTGAGAAAGAACACACATGCAATGACTCTAGCTGTGGTTCATGAAAAGAGCAGACATGCGATGACACTGGTGGATCTATGTGTGGTTCATGGGAAGAACACACATGCAATTACCCTGGGTGTGGTTCATGATATGGTCTGTGGGAAGAGCAGACATGCAATGACTCTGGTGATATGTGGTTTGTGAAAAGAACAGACATGTAATGACTCTAGTTGTGGTTAATGAGAAGAGCATACATGCAATGACACTGGTGGATCCATGTGTGGTTAATGAGAAGAACACACATGCAATGACACTGGGTGTGGTTCATGATATGGTTTGTGAGAAGAACACACATGCAATGACTCTAGCTATGGTTCATGAAAATAGGAGACATGCGATGACTCTAAATGTGGTTCATGAAAAGAGCAGACATACAATGCCATCGGTGGATCCATGTGTGGTCTATGAGAGGAACAAACATGCAATGACACCGGTGGATCCTTACGTGGTTTGTGAGAATAACACACATGCAATGACACTGGTGGATCCATATGTGGTGTGTGAAAAGAACACACATGCAATGACACCGGTGGATCCATGTGTGGTTCATGGGAAGAACACACATGCAATGACTCTAGTGGATCCATGTGTGGTTTGTGGGAAGAACACACATGCAATGAAACTGGTGATATGTGGTCTATGATAAGAACACACATGCAATGACTCTAGCTGTGGTTCATGAAAAGAGCAGACATGCGATGGCACTGGTGGATCCATGTGTGGTCTATGAGAGGAACACACATGCAATGACACCGGTGGATCCTTACGTGGTTTGTGAGAATAACACACAGGCAATGACACTGGTGGATCCATATGTGGTCTGTGAACGGAACACACATGCAATGACAACGGTGGATCCATCTGTGGTTCATGCGAAGAACACACATGCAATGACACTGGTGGATCCATGTCTGGTCTGTGGGAAGAACACACATGCAATGACACTAGTGATATGTGGTCTGTGAGAAGAACACACATGCAATGACTCTAGCTGTGGTTCATGAAAAGAGCAGACATGCGATGACTCTAACTGTGGTTCATGAAAAGAGCAGACATGCGATGCCACCGGTGGATCCATGTGTGGTCTATGAGAGGAACACACATGCAATGACACCGGTGGATCCTTACGTGGTTTGTGATAATAATACACAGGCAATGACACTGGTGGATCCATATGTGGTATGTGAAAAGAACACACATGCAATGACACCAGTGGATCCAAGTGTGGTTCATGGTAAGAACACACATGCAATGACACTGGTGATATGTGGTCTATGAGAAGAACACACATGCAATGACTCTAGCTGTGGTTCATGAAAAGAGCAGACATGCGATGACACTAGTGGATCCATGTGTGGTTCATGGGAAGGACACACATGCAATGACACTGGGTGTGGTTAATGATATGGTCTGTGGGAAGAGCAGACATGCAATGACTCTAGTGATATGTGGTTTGTGAAAAGAACAGACATGCAATGAGTCTAGCTGTGGTTAATGATAAGAGCAGACATGCAATGACACTGGTGGATCCATGTGTGGTTAATGAGAAGAACACACATGCAATGACACTTGGTGTGGTTCATGATATGGTTTGTCAGAATAACACACATGCAATGAGTCTAACTATGGTTCATGAAAAGAGCAGACATGCGATGACTCTAACTGTGGTTCATGAAAAGAGTAGACATGCGATGCCACCGGTGGATCCATGTGTGGTCTATGAGACGAACACACATGCAATGACATACGTGGATCCTTATGTGGTTTGTGAGAATAACACACAGGCAATGACACTGGTGGAGCCATATGTGGTCTGTGAAAAGAACACACATGCAATGACACAAGTGGATCCATGTGTGGTTCATGGGAAGAACACACATGCAATGACACTGGTGGATCCATGTGTGGTCTGTGGGAAGAACACACATGCAATAACACTGGTGATATGTGGTATGTGAGAAGAACACACATGCAATGACTCTAGCTGTGGTTCATGAAAAGAGCAGACATGCGATGACACTGGTGGATCCATGTGTAGTTCATGGGAAGAACACACATGCAATGACACTGGGTGTGGTTCATGATATGGTCTGTGGGAAGAACACACATGCAATGACTCTGGTGATATGTGGTTTGTGAAAAGAACAGACATGCAATGAATCTAGCTGTGGTTAATGAGAAGAGCAAACATGCAATGACACTGGTGGATCCATGTGTGGTTAATGAGAAGAACACACATGCAATGACACTGGGTGTGGTTCATGATATGGTTTGTGAGAAGAACACACATGCAATGACTCTAGCCGTGGTTCATGCAAAGAGCAGACGTGCGATGACTCTCACTGTGGTTCATGAAAAGAGCAGACATGCGATGCCACCGGTGGATCCATGTGTGGTC
Organism: Avena eriantha; assembly: GCA_910589775.1. Lineage (NCBI taxonomy): Eukaryota > Viridiplantae > Streptophyta > Magnoliopsida > Poales > Poaceae > Avena > Avena eriantha. The sequence goes on from OU342740.1 coordinate 295,428,432, forward strand.
TATGAGAGGAACACACATGCAATGACACCGGTGGATCCTTACGTGGTTTGTGAGAATAACACACAGGCAATGACACTTGTGGATCCATATGTGGTCTATGAAAAGAACACACATGCAATGACACCGGTGGATCCATGTGTGGTTCATGGGAAGAACACACATGCAATGACACTGGTGGATCCATGTGTGGTGTGTGGGAAGAACACACATGCAATGACACTGGTAACACACATGCAATGACTCTAGCTGTGGTTCATGAAAAGAGCAGAGATGCGATGACACTGGTGGATCCATGTGTGGTTCACGACATGCAATGACACTGGGTGTGGTTCATGATATGGTCTGTGGGAAGAGCAGACATGCAATGACTCTGGTGATATGTGGTTTGTGAAAAGAACAGGCATGCAATGACTCTAGATGTGGTTAATGAGAAGAGCAGACATGCAATGACACTGGTGGATCCATGTGTGGTTAATGTGGTACTACTCAGTTTTCCCCCTCTCTATCTTTTGTAGAAGCACAAACCTGTGTTCACTCTGTCTGCTACTCCTTGATTAGTTATCACAATTGTCACGCGGATCGTGCGCACCAACCGTTGATTCTGTGCGATCCAACGATGATCGTTGCACACGTCGTGCCCTTCACAGTACAGCATGGCCCCAGCGTGAGACAGCACGGACATCTCCCTCAGCAAGACTTCTACAAGAAGGAACACAATGCCGTCCATGGAAAAAGTCGTCGAGCGGTCATGTCATGTTTAATCTAGTCTGAAAAGCCTACTACTGCTACTACTATGCCACAACGCATGCGTCGTCGAGTGCATGGTCATCGATGGACAGCTGCAATTTATTGCCACTTGATTTTAATAAGACATATCCCATTTTTTACGCAGTGGCTCTCAATCTCACTTCCAACTGGGCCCAACCGTAAGAAGCTTGCATGCGCTAGCCGGAGACCGAAGAGCTGAGCTCGACGAGACCTAACGTCTCCACCTTCATCAACACATCCCTCTACCTGATCTAGCAGAACCCCACAAATCTCGCCATACAGCCACCTACCTGCCCCTCTACATTTCCACTTTTAATTATCCCCAATTTTAGGGCCATGTCAAACTTCGTACATAGAAATTGTGTATGCACCCTTTGCATGCGGCTCAATACAGAACTGCCATGCATGGCCCGGGAAAAAACGTGACATACCATGCGCGTGTCCCGGTGCACGGTAGTGCAACGAAAGGTGCCTTGCTTCCATCCACCTTAACTATAGAGCCCCTCTCCGCACACCCACTCCCACTCTTGCTCACTCTCCCCACGCAACCCTCTCCACTGTCCCACCAGCATCCGCAAACTCCCGAGAATACCCCGTCCACGCCGATGATGACCGAGGAGGATAAGGTGGCCATCGTCGCCTCCGAGGCCGCTAGCGAGGAGGCCCCCGTCTCCTCACCGGCCCCCTCGACGCATTGAAAGCAGCCGTCGTCCCTGTCCAGGCCCCAGTCGAGGCATCGATGGCAGCTGCCGTTCCCGTCCAGGCCCCCGTCCCCGCTACCGACGGAGCCACCGAAGCAGAGCCCCCTGCCGGCAAGGAGGCCCTCGCCGGTCACAAGCGGATCAAGCACTTCTGGGCACCTACGATCCAGATAAGTACATCGCTCCGCTGAACCCCTATGACACCGGCGTTGACGACCCATGGTTGGAGGTAACTAGGGTTTGCTCCCCTCCCCTAGTTCTTCTACCGTTCCCATCGTTGGATGCTAGATGTTGGTTTATTAGGATTCGCTTGTTCGCATTTAGATTGCTCGATCTTCTTACATCATCTACTCCCCCATTTTCCTTTTCTTCCAATAGGTTTCCGGCAGCGACGTCTGTAGTAATGATGAGTCCATACACACCAAGACTCGTCAGGTGCTGAGGAGGCTGCGGGCCGACAAGTACGCCGCCTTCTTCAGGGGCGGCCCTGGCGCTGCCCGTTCCGCAAGAGGATCGCCTACAATTGTGCGAGTGGCCCCGACCGCACCGACTTCCTCTCCTTAATGAAGCATGCAGAGGCCGCGGGCTCCGACATCCACAAAGGCGGCGAGCGCGAGACCGTGAACATTAACGTCTACATCGCTGAACACCGGGCTCTCGGCATTCACCTCCGAAACCTCCAGTGGTTGGCCATCAAAGAGGGTCGCATCGCTCCAATCAGGCCCAATGTCCCCAAGATCAAGGGACTAGGCAGCAAGAAGTGGAGGAAGCGTCGGATGGAGGAGGATGTGCCTGCAGCTGCAGTGGTTGCCGCTGCTGCTAAGCAGCTTCTTTCTAGCTATATCCTATTTTTGGCTGAATGCATCGAACCTCGTTAAGCAACCTACTTTCTATCGCTATATCCTATTTAGCTGCGCACAGCTATATCTACATATGTTTTTTTCTGAATGAATGTATTCTGCCTGGTGTGATTTGCTGTTTTAGATTTGCTACCTGATCGGAGGCAAAAAGAGGTCCAAAAGGGAACGAATTATCGAAGAGAGAATATTCTCTAGATTTGCTACCAATTTGGGCAAATATGAACATATCTATTTAGCGAGAGAGGAAAAGGGTACTCTTTCAAACTGCTAGTTAACGAGCTACCATCTTGACGTCTCCCTCTACAAGAAGGAACACGATGCTGTCTATGGAAAAAGTCGTCGAGCGGTCATGTCACGTTTAATCAAGTCTGAAAAGCCTACTACTGCTACTACTACGCCACAACACATGCGCCATCAAGTGCACGGTCGTCGATGGACAACTACAATTTATTGCCACTTGATTTTAATAAGACACATCCCATTACCTAAATTTACAACCTCGAAATGGTCGCAAGTAGAACCCATAAATCAATTATATGTGTAGATCAATAGGCAACACCCCCATTCCATTTTCATTGCAAACGAAATGCCAGGTTCTTACTTGTCAGATCGTTAAAGACCAAAAACTCAGGCACAAAGGACAAGCATAAGCTACAGCATCTAGGCGCATGTAAACCTGGCACAGATTACAGATATCATAACATTCAAAGTAAGAGGAACCACTCGACAACCTAGCCTACCAAATTAGAAGCCTACTTGATCCTACATCCATCAGAACGTCGCCAAAGGGGTCCTGGGGAAATCAGTAGCTAATCTACGGTGCATCTAACCTGGCACAAACTAGCATCGTTAGGCGCATCTAACCCTACTAGCACCACAAACCCTAGCAAGAACAGGACGAGGCAGACCTCGCGTCAAGAACACTAGGAGAGAGAGAGATCTGGACTTACCTCATCGGTGTCATCACTGTCAGACTTGCGGAAGGTCTTGACGTCGGCAAGCGATTAGATCTTCTCCCTCCTCTCCTTCCTCTCCTGACGCAGCCTGTTCTTCAGGTTCTTCTTTGTCTTGCGCCTGATCTGCGCCTCCATCTCGAACTTCCACTTCATTGGATGCACACCGGAGTAGACGGCCGGCCCACCCAAGCCAGAGCTCCCATTGCCGCCCTGTGCATCCGCGACCTGCTTCCCCTTCTCCGCATGCTCAGCGCCCGCAGCCACCTGCTTCCCCTTCTCCGCGTTGTCAGCGGGCGCGGCCACCTGCTTCCCCTTCTCCATGGACGGCTGCCGCGATCGAGGGTTTGTGGAGAGATGGCTAGCCAGGGTTTGCTATCCGATTTGGGGAATTTTTGGAAGTGGTTAGAACGCAGACCAACCACTGACTATGCTACTTAACGAAGCGGACAGTTCGGCACCCACGTGCATACATGTATAATACGCGCCGGTGAACGGGGCGTACGGGCTTCTACACGGGTTTCTACGGTTCTTTTTTTTACAGAGCAATGACGAAAATTTCAGAAGGACGATCGTGTCCTCCGTCGTTGAACCGTCCGCGCGTATCTCAGTCGTCCATGTGTTTTCCTAAACTTTTGGTTTTCAGGAGGGTGTGCACTGAAGCAGAAACGATAGACTAAACTCTCTAATTTTTCTTCGAACCGGTGCACTTGATTGTCTGGGACACAACCTTCCATCGTGTTGCCGTAAAACAATAGTTAAATTTGAATGTATATTTCGCACGAAGGATAAGTAAGTTTGGTGGCGAATGGCTTTTTATCGGATAGAAATCTAGCTTGGAGTCACTGATTAAATAACAGAAAAATAATTAACTGAAATGTAGGTACAGTAGGTGAATATGCAGGTATGGTCATCGGCAGATAAACAAAACTATTTACATACTATTCTTTGACAGTAAAGATGGCATCGACAAAAAGTAAGACCAAAAACTCGACGGAAGTGTCGAAATTTTTCATGGGTACCTCTTTGTCAGATTGAATGAAGTCAAGTGCATACAATTTTTGCTTTGTTGCTTGGTCCCAATGCTCCCAGGTTCAGTAGAGAATAACTCATGAAGGGAATTGGTTCCCATCGGTTTAAAGAAGTATCGGCATCCATAAGGCTCTTTCTCCAACACATTACAAAGCAGAACATAGGGTGGGAGAAATAATCAGAACTTGTAATGGCAGGGATTAAGGTATTTCACACGTCTTGCATCCAAAACCAATGAAATGAAGTGTTGCAAATGGATAGTGGGATGGATTAGTTCCATTTCCTTTGTTAGCGAGATTATGAATGGAGTAATTATATATCAAGAAATGGAAATCCTAATCCTTGCAAAAAAATAACGGGCATCATTTTGATGCTTTCCGCGGCTGCATATAAGCTCCAGATTGCTACAATAGAAAAACATAATGAATTTAATCAAGAAATAGTAGTTCTCTGTCCATGATGTGTGAATCAACCGGCGACTTTGGCCTCATGGATTGCTGATGAAATGGGCCTGCCGAACGCGGATGAAAGCAGAGAAGAAGAAGGCATGACTTGCATTTGTAAGATTTGGGCGAGATACCCTTGACCACTAAAGCTTGCATGTTGTCTCTCTCTTGAGCTGCACATAACCTAAATTCTTCAATACAGAACAATAAATTGAGCATTAAAGATTAGGGACTGGGTTATGGCCTAAAGTCATTAATGAAAAAATTCCAAAAAAGGAAAGTGTGGTGACTTTATGGTAGCATGGTTTCAGTTAACTCCTGCAAATAAAGAAGTTGACTAACCATACAACAATTTTGAAATAAAATGGATATGAGTACAGCACACATATTTGGCAAGAAATATATGATGTTTGAAATCCCATAGTGTGAAAACGAAAAATACAGTGAATCAGCTAATTAGTCGCCTCATGAAATTGGGACTTGATTTACCTTGCTTTAGCATGGCACTTCTTTGTAACAATATATCAAGGTCTAGAAGAAGCTGAAATAAAATAAGAAGAAAGAAATGTACAAAGAAATTCCACCTAATAAAATAGTAGCAGTTTCTAAACTGCAAAGGAAGGCTGTTGAGCACTCGGGCAAACCAATTATAGTAAGAAACGTATTAAGAAACAATGCATGCCTACACCACCCATGGTTGGTCTGATACCTTTTACTGAAGCTGTAGCCTCATCAATTAAATCACCATACTGAAAACATCACGAAATTTGGAAGTTCTGCTGACAGTCTTCCTATTTCATCAGAATTTGAATAAGTAAACACATATCTGTCCAATAAAAAGTATGATCAAACTTTCAGAACCTGCAGCATGAAAATCTCTCAAATAAGCCTATGCCTGCACGTTAATATCAAGCTGAAAGGATATGGTAGGTGGACCAACCTAGATGGTACTGCTGAATAACTTGGCGAGAGATCCCAAGCGGGTGTGCCACTCTAATTCAAGGATGATTTAATTTCTAGAGTGAATTTGAATACTGATCGATCTGCTTCCCAAACCATGACACCTTGGTAAGTTAATATTTGTTAATAAACAGAGAGATTCAACTCATTTAATAGAAAACTGATGCACAATGATGATTGATAAATTGATTTGTATCATCATATAGCAACTCACACGTACCTCTGAAATCTCAAACATAATGGGCACACATCTGTCTTGACCTGAACATCAATCTGTTGCAGAAACTATCTCCACTCGAGGTAGCGCGACAGCTACCACCAGATTTCGTGGCCTACGCAGCAACACGAACTTCTATGGCGAGGGCCATCCGGTTCCTCTCCGGCGTTTGGCCGACCTCCGCATGTCCCTAGCCCCACTCCTTCCCGGTGACCACGGGTGGTGGCACGAGTCGGCGCAATGAAGGAGAAACCGGAGAGTCGGTGGCCTGCCAATGCGTTTCCTTGTCCCCGGCTCTTCTGCCGCGGTGACGACGGCGGTGGATCCATGGTGGATGGGGTGGCTGCAGAGGGGGGAGTGGAGGGAGCGGTTGGGAAGGAGGGGGCCGGAGAAGGCCTAGGTGGGGGGGCGGTGGCGAAGGAAGCGTTGGGGAGCAGGGGCGGTGGCGGAGGGGGTGGTGGATGCGTCGGGAAGGGAAAAGAAAGAGAATGAGAAGATGGCACACAGTAATCGGGAGGCACTACGTGGCCTCGATAGCGGGGGCCGGAAAAAAAACCAAAGTACTCTAGCAAAGTTACTGTAGATGCGCACATTTACAGTACCGACGCCGATTTGGATCGCCCAGGGCTCGCTGAAACGCTTCCCTTTCATATAGGTATAGTGTCAACACCTGGATTTTTAATCCCAGATGCCTGTTATGCCATACCTCGCAATTCCAGGATTACCATTTTTGTGAGACATAGCAAAATTGGTACCACAGTACATCATCCATTACAAACCATAAAAAAGGTCTTACAAATAAAGGATCTCATGATCCAGTCTTAATACAAATCAAGCAGCAGAAATTAAACGTAGTAGGGGCTCCATCTTCAGAGTCATAGGCAATGCTGACGATGGGAGATGATCCTAGTTGTCGTAGACCTCCTGCTGTCCATCATCCTGGTAGTCCTCCTCATAGTCTGGCCATGGGAATAGCTAGGGACAAAGCCATGAGTACTCTTTAAGTACTCGCAAACTATCACTAACAAGTAAGGTAGTTCTAGTAGGAATCTTAAGCTCTAGGTTTATTTGCAAAAAGCCAGGTTTATCTCAAGATGAGTTTAGAAGTAAAGAAAACTAATTTAATATTCTATATCACCTAAGTGAGAACTTAGTTTTCATGTCCACACTCCGGTGTGGTCAAGTCAAAGTCATAGTTCAATTCACAAGTCATTTTTGAAAACATCTGACGACAGAACAGTATGGCCACTCCAACTGTCCATGACCACGGACACGGCTATTCGAATAGTTTAACACTCTGCAGAGGTGGTACAGTTTCACCACAAAATTTGATACATCTGTCAGGGATAACCCTGAATCATCATACTTAGTATGCGGATAATCAATCATAGCCTTTCAATTACGCACTCTAGTATAGGCACCTCCCCTATGAGCTTGGCCTCCCATCCATGGCCATCTGCCATCCTGGGCACTGCATAGGTGGATATTCATCACGAGGTAGCTACAACTCAACCTCTTCCGCAAGGGAACCCATACTAAGGCATATAAACTTCCGGCTAATCCTACCCAATTAAGGTATTGTGGTTGTACGGTAAAAGGAATGGTATCGCATCCGAACCCAACCATTAGTTTTTATAAAGGGATAAGGCTCATGACTCAACATTTTCATCATCAAATCATTGTGTTTCTCAACACATGTCCAAACATTTCAATAGAATGAATCATCATTCCAAGGTTTTCATAATCATTTTCACCAAGTATTCCCATCTAAAGTGATCAACTTTTATGCTTAGCACTAGCCACTAAAGTTGCGGGTATTCACTAATGAGGGGTGCTAATCTAGGGTAACTATCCAACTCTAGGGTTATGCCTTTTGATGACATCTAAGTATAACTAGCTAGGCCTAGTTTTATACTCTTTATAGTATCTGTACTAGGGTTCCAAATACTCACAAAGCACTAACTAATAGTAAAGAACTTTGATAAAAGTAAAAGAATGAAGTTTGCAAGTAAAACTTGGGATTGGTATAATCAAAGTTGTATAACCAAGCATGCATAATGCATCTTCCATAGGTTATGAAGTGGGCAAGTGTTAACTTGCATAGTTCTAGCTTGCAAATAGTGATGGCTTGCCTTGATTGGTGCAGTGGTTGAAGTTTTCTTCTTCTTCGTCTTCGTAGTACTCCTCCTCCTTATATCCCGGGTCAGTACTAGCGTCTATAAATGAATACAGGGTACACAATCACCAAACAATACTAAACTATTTATACTTATCAAACTAAGGTTCACACTTGATGATCTAGCATCATCACAATCATCACATGAAATAAAGATCTAGTTTTATTTATTTTATTTTAGAAAAGTAATTTCTACTCATTGAAAAATACTTAAGATTTAATATTCTCCAATTAAAATATGGGATCATGTTGACACATGTCATCACCACATATTCTCATACTTGGGGATGTCATTTAAAGTGTTGGTCATATTTTACAAAGTTTTAAGCTTATTATTTAATACAATTATAGGGACTAGAAATGCCTATATAGCATTATTTTGGTACTAGTCCAATGTCACTTCATGTAAACCTAAATGTTTTTACATATTCGGATAGATCTTGTCAAATGTGATTTTTGAGAGTTGGAATCAACTCAAAAGCATTTATGGTTGATTTTTGAAAAATGTTTGAAGTTGGAAAAGTGTCTATCTTGTTATTTTTACTATAGGAGATCTATAATTTTAAATGGTTTGAATCCAACTGGCTTGGATAGATAATTTGAATACCTTTCTATCAAAATTGGGATCATGCAATTTGGTTCAGTGAATCTCTTTGAATTGATTTTTGAATCTACTGACATAATCTAGTTTCAACTAAATTAGAAAAATCCTATTTGAATCACTGGGCTCTGCACGGGAAAGTAAACGGGCCGGCCCAACTACACTGCGTAAGCGTAGTGGGCTGCTGACAGGGGTCCCACTAGTCAGTGCCTCATCTAATCCGAATCGGTACGTTTCAATCTAAGCCCTACGATTATACTAAGATCTACGGATGTGGTTCGTCGTCTCTAGCGAATAGCTCCGGTGAGGAACGAAACCTAACGCGACGGTGGGGGTACGTGGGGGCTCACCAGGGCTCCAGCTAGGATCGGCGATGGGGGCGAATGACATTGTCAATGACGGTGGTTTGAATGGTGGTCGCGGCGGGTCCTGGGGTGGCTCCAATCAACGGCTCATCTTCTCCTCTGCAGCGGTGGACTCTGGTGAAATTCCAGCAGGCTGGTGCTTGCCTTGCTCCGGGGAAGGGTGTAGGAGGTTCTGTGAGGAGTGGGACTGAGATGGTGTGGTGAATTGAGGCGGGGGGGGGGGGCTTCTATTTATACACTGTCGAGAGGGGCATTGTGGCATGGGCTGGCTCTTCCGGCGACGTAATTACAAAGAGCTAGCGGCATGGCTGAGGGTAGGGGTGATGCGGTGCTCCCTGGTGGTCGTCACAGGCTTTATGGCGTGACACGGGGCGGTCTAGGTTGGTCGGGCGCGGGCGGTGCTCTACGCGGGAGCAGCGGCGTTTGAGACGGTGCACAGAGGCTATGGGTCGAGTGGTGGCGAACGGTCATGTCTGGGAGGTAGCTAGGGTCATGGCGAGTGTGTGCGCGCGGAGAGGGCGAGGCGCGGCGTGTGGGAGCTAGTCAGCTACGGCGCTCTAGCGCGCTCTTGGCATGGAGCAGAGAAAGTGGGCGCAGCGATTCTCGATGGTCCACGGCTCGCCTGCGGTCGAGGGTTGGACAGGGGGTGGTGGTGGACGGTCGCCTGTCTCCTGGTCGTCGTGGAAGAGGGCGACGCGGTCTGTGGCGAGCTGTCCATGGTCGGCCGGCATGGAAAATTTTGGGTGGCGCTGTACTGGCGCAACAACAAAGGGGGGAGGATGTCCACTGTGTTGCTAGGTGCTGGGGGGACAGGGGAGTGAAATGGGGGCAAATGGTCGAGTGATCACTACTCCAAACAGTGGAGTTATGCAGGGTTTAATCTGTGCCTGCAAGGTGTTTGACCAAATGGCCGCATGAACACAAGATTTGAATTTTTGGCTAAATTTTGGCGAGTGCTCTAATCTTATGCTTGGTAGTCTCTGGTTGCTTAGGTTTGCCAAGGTGAATTGATTTGAGTGGTTTTTGCAAAATGGTGATCTTAGTACATACACTTGATTCAATTTTGAATTGTCTTTTAAATAGATTTGAAAATAGTTTCTGTGGGTTTGTAAGTGGGCTTGGGTTCACTTTTACTTGGTCTAGCGGGGGTGAAAAGAAATCGAAATGTTTCTATTAGAAATTCTTTACTAGGAACACTCAAAGTGGCCTAGTGGTTAATTTTGGTCCAAATGACCATTTGATCATATGCTTTATATTTGAATTTCTTTTCTTTGGATTTTTGTTTGTAATTGTCCTAGATGATGTAGTATTCATCTTTAAACCATTTATTATCATTTGTAGCAATCAAACATGGCAATTTCACTCAATCATACACTAATGCAAATCACACATACACTCATATTCAATTTAATAATAAAAGTTTTCGTTAACCCTAAACTTGGGTGATTAGAACTTGATAATCTTGATTACTATTTTTGGGGTGTTACAAACCTTCCCTCCTTAAAGATAATCTCGTCCAGAGATTTAGGAAATTAGGAACTAAAGAGATTTGGAAACTCAGTCCTAATATAATCTTCTCGCTCCCAGGTAGCTTCTTCTTCAGTATGGTTGCTCCACTAGATCTTGAGAAACTTGATACTCCGGGTTCTGGTGGTTCTGAAGGCTTCTTCCAAAAATATGAATGGGTACTTCACGATAAGTTAGGTCCTTGTCGATATCTATGGCTCTGTGATCGATGTTTTTGAACACTTCGGTCTTCTCCGGAACTTCTAGGCATTTGCGAAGTAACGAGATATGGAACATATCATATATGGATGACATCTCCTCCGGCAGTTCCAGTTGATATGATACTTCTCCTCGGCGATTCAAAATCTTGAAGGGTCCAATATATCTGGGGGCTAACTTTCCTTTCAGATGAAAACGTTGCATTCCTTTCAAGGGTGATACTTTGAGATACACAAAATTTCCAACATTGAAGGTCAGGTCTCGATGTCTCTTGTCAGCATAACTCTTCTATCTGGATTGGGCGGTCTTGAGGTGCTCACGGACTTTGTGAACCTTCTCTTCGGATTCTCGTAGGATGTCAGGTCCGAAAATCTGACTCTCTCCTACTTGCAACCAATTCAGGGGGGTACGACACTTCCTTCCATATAGAAATTCAAATGGGGCCATTTGCAAACTGGTTTGATAACTATTGTTGTATGAGAATTCTGCGAAAGGCAGACAATCTTCCCATTTTGATCCATATTCCAGAACATAAGCTCTCAACATATCTTCTAAGATTTGGTTGACTCTTTTAGTTTGTCCATCGGTCTGCGGGTGATAAGTTGTGCTGAAGTTTAGCTTGGTTCCTAATCCTTCTTGGACTTTCTGCCAAAATCTTGAGGTAAACTGGGTTCCTCGATCCGATACTATGGTCTTAGGGGTTCCATGCAAACTGACAATTCTAGCAATGTACAACTCTGCTAGCTTCGAACTCTGGTAGGTGGTCTTGACAGGTATAAAATGGGCTACCTTGGACAGTCTATCCACAGTGACCCGAATAGAGTCATTTCCCCTACTATAAGTAGGCAAACCGGTGATGAAATCCATTTCGTCCGAATCCCATTTCCATTTTTGAATCTGCAATGGTTGCAAAAGTCCTGCGGGTCTCTGATGTTCCGCTTTGACTCTCTAACATATATCACACTTGGCTATGTAGCTTCCGACTTCTCTCTTCATATTGTGCCACCAAAATTGCTCCTTCAAATCCCGATACATCTTCGTTCCTCCGGGATGGATAGAATAAAGAGTATCATGAGCTTCCTGCATGATAACTTGTTTCAACTCGGAATCTGCTGGCACATAGATGCGTCATTTGTACCACAAAACTCCTTCTTCATCTTTGGTGAATCCGGGTACCTTCCCTGTACTGATATGACGCTTGATTCCACCGATACTTGCATTTCCTTTCTAGGCTTGCTTGATCTGACTGATCAAAGTGGGTTGAAGTTCTGTGCTAGCTAAAAATCCTTTGCTAACTAGCTCCGTTCTAAACTGCTCCAACTCTTCATGCAAACTTGGTTGGACTTCTTTAATCATGGTGTTTAATCTACACGGCAATTTGCTAAGAGCATCCGCTACCACGTTGGCTTTGCCGGGGTGATAGTGAATGTCAAGGTCATAATCCTTGATTAACTCTATCCATCTCATTTGCCTTATATTCAGCTCCTTCTGGGTGAAGATATACTTCAGACTCTTGTGATCCGAATAAATCTCACAGCGGTTACCCATAAGGTAATGACGCCATGTCTTCAAAGCTAAAACTGAAGGGAATATGCCCTGAGAGGCAATAATAAAGTTGTTATTATACATATTCCAAGTATATGATAGATTTTTATTTTACATGCTATAATTGTATTAATTTGGAAACGTTAATACATGTGTGTGGAATAAACAAAAAGGAAAGTTCCTAGTTATGCCTCTCTTATAAACTAGCTCGTTGATTAACAAGATGATCAAGGTTTCCTGATCATGGACATTGGATGCTGTTAATAACGAGGTCACAACATTAGTGGAATGATGTGATGAACATTCATCCGAAGTATAGCATTACGATCAAAGTCATTGTGTTTATATTGCTATAACATCTAACAAAGTAATCCTAGTCCTTAGACCATGAGATCATGTTAATCACTAACACTGGAAGAGTATCTTGATAACATCAAACGTCACACCGTGAAAGGGTGATTATAAAGGTGGGTTAAGTGCTACGAAAGTGTTATGTAGAGGCTCATGGATCAAGAGTGGGATTTGTCCATCCCGATGATGGATAGATATACTCTGGGCCCTCTCGGTGATATCACATTGGTTAGCTTGCAAGCAAGTGATAAGATCACTAGAATGTTATATCACGGGAACGAGAAAAGAGTACATGTCGGTAACGAGATCAAACTAGGTATGGAGATACCGATGATCGAATCTCGGACATGTAATATATCGCGAGACAAAGGGATTTAGTTACTAATGTTAAAGGTTCTCACGATCACAGAAGTCATCATAGAATGTGTAGGAGTCAGTATGGATATCCAGGTCCCTCTTTTGATTATTGATCTGAGAGGGGTCTCGATCATGTCTGCATTATTCATGAACCATAGGGTGACACACTTAAGGGACACCAACACCATTTGGAGCAAATCTGTTTCAGACGAATAAATTGCAAAGCGCTGGAATTATTTCAATAGACACCGAAACTGTTTCGGGTGAAATTGCAGAAATTGGTTCTACATGTAATATTGAAATATTGCAGGGGGTTTATGTGAATGTTTGTTAATTAAAGTAGTTAACAAAATTCTGAATAAATTTAATAAAATAGTTTTATTAAATGAGAGAGCATTAAATTTGGAGAAATTTAATGCATTGAAAGTGGAGACTTTAAAAGAGAATGTGAAGGGGCATTTTAATGTGGAGGGAGTTACCACCACATGAATGGGGGAGGTGAGGGGTCACCCCCCATGGGGCACCGGCCATGGGGAGGGGTATCCCCCTCCTCCTATAAAAGGCCACCCCTTTCACCCTTCTTCCACACACCTCCTCATGAAGGATCTCTCTCCCCCTCTAGAATTATTCCCCCATGGTCTCGGATTAGTGAGATCAATCTTAGAAAACACTCTAGCACCAGTCAACTGGTCAAACAGATCTTCTATCTTCGGCAGTGGGTACTTGTTCTTGATGGTGACATCATTCAGCTTCTGATATTCCGTGCACAAACGGTTACCTCCATCTTTCTTATCCACAAACAAAACAGGTGATCTCCATGGCGATGCGCTTGGTTGAAGCAATCCTTTCGCCAACATAGCATCAAGTTGCTTCTTTAGCTCCACTAATTCATATGGGTTCATAATATAAGGTCTCTGAGCTATCGATCCGGTTCCAGGAATTAGTTCAATGATGACTCGATATCCCGATCTAGGGGCATCCCGGGCAATTCATCTAGGAATACATTGGGTTATTCACAGACTACTCTGACTTGGTCTAGGGTTGGTTGGGCTAGACTCTTGTTGCACTTGAATTGACGGGGCAAAGTTTCAGATACATGCTCTACTGATACTCCAGTGCTACTAGTCATGGTTATGGCTTTCTTGGCACAGTCGGTTAATCCTTTATGTTTCGACATCCAATCCATTCCTAGTACTTTGGTTCCAAGTACTATTAGATTAGCATAAAAATCTATTCCATGGATTCTGATAGGTACAGCCTTGCAAATTTTTCTAGCTTTGGTGGTTGAACCAGGTATTTGAACTATCATGACATGCTTCAGTTTTGTTGGTTGAATCTTACTAGTGCATGCAAATTCTTCTATAACAAACGACTGCGATGCTCTAGAATCAAACAACACTCTTGCAAGTACTGAGTTAACAGAAAACATACCTAGCACGACATCTGGCGCTTCCTGGGCTTCTTCGGCATTCATGTGGAACAGTTGGCCATTGCGGTTGAGCGAGTTCCCTAGGGTAAATCTCCTTCCAAGTTGAACACGGCGTTGCTGCTGAGCGGGTGCATTCACATTGGTGGTTGTTGCAAGCTTCTTGGGGCACTCATTGGAGTAGTGACCCTTGACTCCGCATTCGAAGCAAGTAATCTGGGACTTGTCCTTTCCTGCGACAGGCACAACATTGCTTCCAGTCCTTGGGGTAGTATTGTTGTTGTTGTTGTTGGACTTGGGCGGTGCACGGTTGAAGTTATTGGAGTTGCTGAGGTTATTGTTGTGGTTTCCTCCAGACTTTAAATTTCCTCCGCTCCGATTGGGATAGTTTGGACGGGACATAGGGGGTATGTTGTTTCTTGGGGCATATCCTGCAGACGGGTTGGGGCGATACTTCTGGGTATGGTGGGCTCCAGGCTGGTGCATCATGCTACGCATACGGTTGTCATTGGCTTGGTTTATCTTCCCTTCCATCTGGATGGCAGAGTCTACTAGTTCTTCTAGATCTACAAAACGGATGTTGACTAACACAGTCTGTATCTCATCATGTAATCCATTCATGAAACTTTCCTTCTTCTTCGCTTCGGTGTTGATCTCATCAGGGACATATCTAGCTAGGGACAGAAATTTGTCACGGTACTCAACTACACTCATCCTTCCTTGCTTCAGCTCCCTGAACTCATCCCTCAACCTAGTGACCACACCTTGGGGCACATGGGTCCGACTGAACTTGATATTGAATGCTTCCCAAGTCATCATCTAACCTTCGTTCATGGTATGGGTGCTATTCCACCAGGCTCTTGCATCTCCTGCCAGATAGTGGGTGGCAAACAGTACCTTTTCATTGGCTTCAACTCCCTGTGACCTCCAGATTGTTCTCCATGGTTTGCAGCCAATCATCAGCATCTAGAGGATCCTCAGACTTACTAAAGATAGGGGGATTGGTATTCTGAAAGTTTTTGAGCTTTGATCCATGGTAATCCTGGTTTCCATGGCCTTGATTATTGTGGGCCATCTGAGCTATCTGTTGAAGAGTGGCTAGGTTGGCTTGGCGTTCGGCTCTACTAGCTTCACGGTCGGAAACTAGCATTTGCAGGATTTGCAGCATTGGGTCCTAGGATGAACTGCTTTCTCTGATGTTTCCGTGAGTCATCTGAAGATTGAGAAAGATAATGAGACAAGGGGGAAATTTCTAAGGTTTATGGTTTTGTTTTCAAAAAGCTTTAAACTTTGAGTTTGACTCAGGTTTTGCAAACTAACCACTTCCTCTCATTCATTCATTCAAAGCATACGATACAAACACACACCACAACACAAATAGAAAATAGATGATTTTAAGAACCATTCTGTGAAACTACGATACAGTGGGACCGATACACTCATTCCTACGGTAGTACTCAAGTGCATATAATCATCATCAATGAAGGCAGAATCATCATCATCAGTGTGGAACTCCATGGCATCATCCTCCAGGTAGTCGTTATCATCACTAAGGTAAGAGTAGAGATCTCCTTGGATATCTTCACCTTCCTCCTCCTTCGCTTCAAGCTGGATCTCCTATTCATGGATGGTCTTCTTGAGAGTGGCCACCTTCTTGCCAAGACGATCGATGATGCGATCCTTCTTATCGCGCTAACGACGAAGTGATTGGCGCTCCTTTGTGAGGATTGCAAGGTTCTAGTCCTTCTTGACTTCAATGGCATGGTTGTGGTTAGCGTAGGCACGGGCGTTGTCCAACTCCTTCTGCCTATCATACAACATGAAGTCAAGATTCTCCACCTGGTGCTTCAACTCCGGGTGTCCTGGCATCTCCAAGGGCATTCCCATAGAATCATGCCTTGCGTAGTGAGAAAAGCGAGTTCCCTGGATCTGGTTGATGTTTTGTCCACACAGACGGGCAAGAGCTTCATGCATAGCCCTGGATAATCCATCTAGCCAGTTGTTCTCTCGCAGGGTGAATTGGATCTTCTCTAAAGTGGGTGCTTCCATCTTTCCTCTAAGATCTGCAACTATTAGCCATTGTAGATCTCCTCCATGATCGTTGAGTTGTGCCCCGAAGAATTCCGGATGCGGGCGCTCCAGATACTCTGACAGTGCATCTAGATCCCTCTCAAAGATCAGGTGGCCTCCGTTGCCTAGCTGGTAGAACTTGCAATACTGTACCTCCATCTATAAGAATTTAGGGTGAGCAAGTTAGTGACGGGATCAAGTGTGTCAAATTTTATGTAGAATTGTAGGAATTTTTGAGTAACATGATTTTTTTTGAAAGAATCTCAAGGATAAGAGTGGGAATAGTTTTTTATAAATACTCACTTCTTTTGTTTTGAAACTAAGTTTTTTGTGCGGACGTCCATTCTAACTAGGGTCTCCTATGGTCAGGATGGATCTGATACCAACTTGTCAAAACCCGGATTTTTAATCCCAGATGCCTGTTATGCCATACCTCGCAATCCCAGGATTACCATTTTTACGAGACATAACAGAATTGGTACCATAGTACATCATCCATTACAAAACATAATAAAGGTCTTACAAATAAAGGATCTCATGATCTAGTCTTAATACAAATCAAGCAGCGGAAATTAAACGTAGTAGGGGCTCCATCTTCAGAGTCACAGGCAATGCTGATGATGGGAGATGATCCTAGTTGTCGTAGACCTCCTACTATCCATCATCCTGGTAGTCCTCCTCATAGTCTGGCCATGGGAATAGCCAGGGACAAAGCCATGGGTACTCTTTAAGTACTCGCAAACTATCACTAACAAGTAAGGTAGTTCTAGTAGGAATCTTAAGCTCTAGGTTTATTTGCAAAAAGCTAGGTTTATCTCAAGCTGAGTTTAGAAGTACATAAAACTAATTTAATGTTCTACATCACCTAAGTGGGAACTTAGTTTTCATGTCCACACTCAGGTGTGGTCAAGTCCAAGTCATAGTTCAATTCACAAGTCATTTTTGAAAACATCTGACGACGGAACAGTATGGCCACTCCAACTGTCCATGACAGCGGACGCGGCTATTCGAATAGTTCAACACTCTGCAGAGGTGGTACACTTTCACCACAAAATTCGATACATCCGTCAGGGATAACTCTGAATCATCATACTTAGTATGCGGATAATAAATCATAGCCTTTCAATTACACACTCTAGTATAGGCACCACCCCTATGAGCTTGGCCTCCCAGCCATGGCTGCTATCCTGGGCACTACATAGGTGGACATTCATCACGAGGTAGCCTCAGCTCAACCTCTTCTGCAAGGGAACCCATACTAAGGCATATAAACTTCTGGCTAAGCCCTACCCAATTAAGGTATTGTGGTTGTACGGTAAAATTGGAATGGTATCGCATCCGAACCCAACCATCAGTTTTTATAAAGGGCTAAGGCTCATGCCTCAACATTTTCATCATCAAATCATTGTGTTTATCAACACATGTCAAAACATTTCAATAGAATGAATCATCATTCCAAGGTTTTCATAATCATTTTCACCAAGTATTCCCATCTAAAGTGATCAACTTTTATGCTTAGCACTAGCCACTAAAGTTGAGTATATTCACTAATGAGGGGTGCTGATCCAGGGTAACTATCCAACTCTAGGGTTATGCCTTTTGATGACATCTCAGTATAACTAGCTAGGCCTAGTTTTATACTGTTTATAGTATCTGTACTAGGGTTCCAATTACTCACAAAGCACTAACTAAAAGTAAAGACTTTGGTAAAAGTGAAAGAATAAAGTTTGCAAGTAAAACTTGGGATTGGTATAATCAAAGTTGTATAACCAAGCATGCATAATGCATCTTGCATAGGTTATGAAGTGGGAAATTGTTAACTTGCATAGTTCTAGCTTGCAATTAGTGATGGCTTGCCTTGATTGGTGCAGTGGTTGAAGTTTTCTTCTTCTTCTTCATAGTACTCCTCCTCCTCGTATCCCGGGTCGGTACTAGCGCCTATAAATGAATACGGGATACACAATCACCAAACAATACTTAAATTTTTCTATTTAGCAAACTAAGGTTCACACTTGATGATCTAGCATCATCACAATCATCACATGAAATAAAGATCTAGTATTATTTATTTTATTTTAGAAAAGTAATTTCTACTCATTGAAAAATACTTAAAATTTAATATTCTCCAATTATAATATGGGATCATGTTGACACATGTCATCACCACATATTGTCATACTTGGGAATGTGACTTAAAGTGTTGGTCATATTTTACAAAATTTTAAGATTATTATTTAATACAATTAAAGGGACTAGAAATGCCTATATAGCATTCTTTTGGTACTAGTCCAATGTCACTTCATGTAAACCTAAATGTTTTTCCATATTCAGATAGATCTTGTCAAATGTGATTTTTGAGAGTTGGAATCAACTCAAAAGTATTTATGGTTGATTTTTGAAAAATGTTTGATGTTGGAAAAGTCTCTGTCTTGTTATTTTTACTATAGGTGATCTATAATTTCGAATGGTTTTAATCCGACGGGCTTGGATGGATAATTTGAATACCTTTCTAACAAAATTGGAATCATGCAATTTGGTTAAGTGAATCTCTTTGAATTTATTTTTGAATCTACTAACAGAATCTAGTTTCAACTAAATTAGAAAAATCCTATTTGAATCATTGGGCTCTGCGCGGGAAAGTGAACGGGCCGGCCCAACTACACTGCACGGGCGCAGCGGGCCGCTGACAGGGGCTCCAACTAGTCACTGGCTCGTCTAACCCGAATCAATACGTTTCAATCTAAGCCCTACGATTAGACTAAGATCTATGACTATGGTTTGTCGTCTCCGGCAAAAAGCTCCAGTGAGGAACAAACCCTAACGCGATGGTGGGGGTACATGGGGGATCACATGGGCTCCAGCTAGGGTCATCGATGGGGGCGATTGACGTTGTCGATGACGGCGGTTTGAATGGTGTTCGTGGCGGCTCCTGGGTGGCTCCAATCAACGGCTCCTCTTCTCCTCTGCATCGGCGGACTCCGGTGAAATTCTAGCGGGCTGGTGCTCGCCTTGCTCCGGGGAGGGGTGTGGGAGGTTCTATGAGGAGTGGGGAGTGAGATGGTGTGGTGAATTGAGGCGGAGGGGGTCTCTATTTATACACTGGCGAGAGGGGCATTGTGGCATGGGCTGGCTCCTCCGGCGACGTAGTTACAGCGAGCTAGCAGCATGGCTAAGGGTAGGGGCTGACACGATGCTCCCTGGCGGTCGTCACAGTCTTAATGGCGTGGCACAGGGCGGTCTAGGTTGGTCGGGCGCGGGCGGTGCTCTGTGCAGGAGCGGCGGTGTTCAAGACGGCGCACCGTGGCTACGGGTCGCACGGTGGCGAACTTCATGTCTAGGAGGTAGCTAGGGTTATGGCGAGTGTGTGCACGCGCGGAGAGGGCGAGGCGTGGCATGTGGGAGCTGGTCGTCTGCGGCGCTCTAGCGCGCTCTTGGCATGGAGCAGAGAAAGTGGGCGCAGCGATTCTCGATGGTCCACGGCTCGCCTGCGGTCGAGGGTTGGACAGGGGGTGGTGGTGGACGGTCGCCTGTCTCCTGGTCGTCGTGGAAGAGGGCGACGCGGTCTGTGGCGAGCTGTCCATGGTCGGCCGGCATGGAAAATTTTGGGTGGCGCTGTACTGGCGCAACAACAAAGGGGGGAGGATGTCCACTGTGTTGCTAGGTGCTGGGGGGGACAGGGGAGTGAAATGGGGGCAAATGGTCGAGTGATCACTACTCCAAACAGTGGAGTTATGCAGGGTTTAATCTGTGCCTGCAAGGTGTTTGACCAAATGGCCGCATGAACACAAGATTTGAATTTTTGGCTAAATTTTGGTGAGTGCTCTAATCTTATGCTTGGTAGTCTCTGGTTGCTTAGGTTTGCCAAGGTGAATTGATTTGAGTGGTTTTTGCAAAATGGTGATCTTAGTACATACACTTGATTCAATTTTGAATTGTCTTTTAAATAGATTTGAAAATAGTTTCTGTGGGTTTGTAAGTGGGCTTGGGTTCACTTTTACTTGGTCTAGCGGGGGTGAAAAGAAATGGAAATCTTTCTATTAGAAATTCTTTACTAGGAACACTCAAAGTGGCCTAGTGGTTAATTTTGGTCCAAATGACCATTTGATCATATGCTTTATATTTGAATTTCTTTTCTTTGGATTTTTGTTTGTAATTGGCCTAGATGATGTAGTATTCATCTTTAAACCATTTCTTATCATTTGTAGCAATCAAACATGCCAATTTTACTCAATCATACACTAATGCAAATCACACATACACTCATATTCAATTTAATAATAAAAGTTTTTGTTAACCCTAAACTTGGGTGATTAGAACTTGATAATCTGATTACTATTTTTGGGGTGTTACATATAGGTAGGTACTAGATGGGCCTAGCACGCTTCGCTGCGCCGTCCTTTTCTTATAGCATTTAGATTCTGCGGTGGGGGTGATCGTTCAATATCAGTTTCATGGTTTTGGTTATAGTTCGCTAGGGACCTTGGGCGTAGCATCGATTGGGGTGGTGTGGTGCGTGGGAGGATATACAGCATGCTGCGCCATTACCGTGTGTGTGGTTGGTTGATGTTTTGTTTGTTGAGGACAAAACAAAACATAAAACAAACAAATGATATACGACATACTACGCCATTGTGTTCATTTGCTTTTTTTTTAGGAAGCTACTTGCCAACACCCAGGTTTTTAATCCCAAATGCCTATTATGCCATACCTCGCAATCCCAGGATTACCATTTTTGCGAGACATAATAGATTGGATATCACAGTACATCATCCGTTACAAACCATAATAAGGTTTTACACAAATAAAGGATCTCATGATCCAGTCTTAATTAAGCAGCGGAATAATAAAGCGTAGTAGTATGCTCCATATTCAGGGTCACAGGCAATGCTGACGATGGGAGATGATCCTAGTTGTCGTAGACCTCCTGTTGTCCATCATCCTAGTAGTCCTCATCATAGTCTGGCCACGGGAATAGCCAGGGACAAAGCCATGAGTACTCTTTAAATACTCGCAGACTATCACTAACAAGTAAGATAGTTCTAGTAGGAACCTTAAGCTCTATGTTTATTTGCAAAAGCCAGGTTTATCTAAACTAAGTTTAGAAGTAAAGCAAACTAGTTTAATGTTCTAAATCACTTAAGTGGGAAACTAGTTTTCATATTCACAACCCTGTTGTGGTCAAGTCAAAGTCACAATTCATTTCACAAGTCATTTTGAAAACATCTGACGACAGAACATTATAGCCACTCCAACTATCCATGACCGCGGACGCGGCTATTCTAATAGTTAGACACTCTCTAGAGGTGGTACACTTTCATCACAAAATTCGATACATCCATCAGGGATAACCCTGAATCAATCATACTTAGTATACGGATAATCAATCATAACCTTTCAATTACACACCCTAGTATAGGCACCTCCCCTATGAGCTTGGCCTCCTAGCCATGGCCATCTACCATCCTGGGCACTTCATAGGTGGACATCATCAAGAGATAGCCTCAGCTCAAACCTCCTCTGCGAGGGAACCCATACTAATGCATATAAACTTCCGGCCTAGCCCTACCCAATTTAGGTATTATGGTTGTACGGTAAAATTGGAATGGTATTGCATCCAAACCCAACCATCAGTTTTTGTAAAGGGCTAAGGCTCATGCCTCAACATTTTCATCATCAAACCACTGTGTTTCTCAACACATGTCAAAACATTTCAATAGAATGAAGCATCATTCCAATGTTTTCATAATCATTTTCACCAAGTATTCCCATCTAAAGTGATCAAGTTGTATGCTTAGCACTAGCCACTAAGGTTAAGAGTGTCCACTAATGAGGGGTGCTAATCTTCAATCTCATGCCATAGAATGACGTCTAAGTATAGGCCTAGTTTTATACTCTTTATGCTATCTATACTACTTTTCCAAATACTCACAAAGCACTAACTAAAAGTAAAGACTTTGGTAAAGTAAAAAGAATAAAGCTTGCAAGTAAAACTTGGGATTGGTATAATCAAAAAGGTATAACAAAAACATGTCTAATGCATCTTGCTTAAGTTATCAAGGGGGCAAGTGTTAACTTGCATAGTTCTAGCTCGCACATAATAGCTTGCCTTGATTGGTGTAGTGATTGAAGTTGTCTTCGTCTTCTGCTTGGTAGTACTCCTCCTCCTCGTATCCTTGGTCGGTACTATCGTCTATAAATAAATACGGGGTACATAATCACCAAACAATACTTAACTATTTCTATTTTGCACACTAAGGCTCACACTTGATGATCTATCATCATCACAATCATCACATGAAATAAAGACTAACTTTTATTTATCTTATTTTATAAAAGTAATTTCTACTCATTGAAATTAATTAAGATTTAATATTCTCCAATCAAAATATGGGATCATGTTGACACATGTCATCACCACATACTTTAATTCATGGGAATGTGATTTAAAGTGTTGATCACATTTTATAAAGTTTAAGATTATTATTTAATATATTTAAAGTGACTAGAAATGCCCTAATAGCATTATTTTGGTACTAGTCCAAAGTCACTGTATGCAAACCTAAATATTTTTACATATTCAGATAGATATGATCAAATGTGATTTTTGAGAGTTGGAATCAACTCAAAAGCATGTATGGTTGATTTTTGAAAAATGTTTGAAGTTGAAAAAGTCTCTGTCTTGTTATTTTTACTATAGCTTATCTCTAACTTCAAATGATTTAAATCCAATGGGCTTGGGTAGATAATTTAATTACTTTTCTAGAAAATTTGAATGATGCAATTTGGGTCAGTGAAACTCTCTGAATTGATTTTTGAATTTGTGGACAGAATAGCGTTTTAACTAAAAAGGAAAATCATTATTTGAATTTCCAGGCCTGAGCGGGAAAGCTAAACGGGCCGGCCCAACTGCACTACACTGCGTAGCGGGCTGCTGACAGCACGGACCCACTGGTTAGCGACTACATCTAAACGAAATGGTATCTATGAATCTGAGCCCTACGATCTAATTCTAATCTAACAGCTGAGAGTCATCGTCGATGACGAACTGCTCTGGTGAGGAATCAGACCTAGCTAGGGTCGGTGATGGGTCGATCAACATGGTAGACGACGGCTGCGGTTCGAGGCGTGGTCGTGGCAGGTCTTGGGGTGGTCGAAATCGACGGCGCCCTTCTCCTCCAGCAGCGGCAGGCTCCGGCCAAATTCCGGTGTGGGAGAGCTCGCCTTGCTCCGGGAAGAAGTGGGGGAGGATCAGAGAGGAGTGGTGAGTGTTGGGGTGTGGATAAATGAGGCAGGGGAGGCCTCTACTTATACTGCGGCGAGGGGACCGAACGGTGCGGGTGCGAGCTCGTCGGTGACGATGCTACAGGCGGCTATCAGTGTGGCGGCGGCTAGTGGACGGTGTTGTGTTACCTGGCGGTTCTTATGGGCATAATGGCAATGCACGGGGCGGTGTGGTTTGTTCGGGAGCATGCAGTGCTCCGCGCGGACGCAAAGGTGTTTGCGACGGCGTGTGGCAGCTGCGGGTCGCGCGGCGGCGAACGGGGGTGTATGCGGGGTTGCTGTGGTCATGGTGATCATGAGCGTGCGCGGCGATGGCGAGGCGCGGTCTGTGCGAGGCGGTCGGGTGCGGTGCGCCAGCGCGCTCTGGACATGGCACAGAGACGGTGGGCGTGATGTAGCTAGGGTGGTCCAGGGCTGGGCAGGGGTCGTGGCTTGGACAGGGGGTGGCGGTGGACCAAGGTGTGTCTAGTGCGGGTCGTGGGCGAGGGCGGCGATGCTCCTGGCGCGCTGTCCACTGTCGGTGTCACATCCCAAAATTTTCCAAATTTTGAAATGTGAAAATTTTAAACAAAATGAAGAACCAAGTTCTTTGAAATTTCAGAAGGAACAAAAACTTTTGGAACATTTAATATAATGTCTCCAAAACACAAGCCAAACAAAATGATTTTTGTTTGTGAAGTGGTGTGCATGTTTTAAAATCCCAAATCATGAAGCATGCATGAGCATCTTGACTTGGTTGCATTTTAAAAACCTAAGAGAAGTGAATAATATCTCAAACCCTAAAACTCTAATTATTGGTTAACACTAAGAACAACACAATACTATGGATATACTCCATATTTATATTAAACAAAAGAAATCCTATGAGGGCTAAGAAGATAAAGGACAAAATAATAAAACAATAGAGATTGGTTTCATCCAATTTGGATCCATGGATAAAAGATATGAATTATTTGAGTATAGAATTAAGAAAGGCAATATTAGTTATTAAAGCCAAAGTGAATAAATTTGGTTAGAGAAATTTGATTTGGAAAGTAAATGTGTTCTATAATGCCCTAAAAACCTAATTTGAGTTTTATAAATTTTTAGAAATTTGTTTGATTCAAATTGGATCATTAAATCAAAAGTTATTTAAGCAAACAGAAAAAGAAAAACTGAAGGAATAAAAAAAACAGCAGCAGCAGTCGGCCCACAACCCTAGCCCACTAAGCCCACCCGACACTTCCCTTTCCCCCTCTATTTCTCACCGTTCCCCCCTTCCCCCCCTCTCACAGACACCGCGACCCCACTCCACGTCATCATCCACCCCACCTTCTTCCACCGCGACGAATAGCCCCTCTCCCTCCCTCTGCCGTTTCCAAATCGGCTCGAATTCGTGCGTTTGCACAATTAATCTCCACTCCGACCCCTGCCCTCTTAACCGCCACCCCCTCCTCTCTGTTTTCCCTCAAACCCCACAACCCCGGAGCCACTAGGCTGCTCCAAATCAAGCTCGAACCACCGCGGCCACCGACGAGCTCCGGCGAGGATTCCAGCGAGAACTCACTGCCCTGCGCCCTCCCCTCTGTCCTGTTAGCCTCGGCATGCGCTGGCGCGCCTACTGACAATGCCCATGCCTTTTTTCTTTGCCTAGGTCATCGCCACGGTCATCACCGGAGCTTTTCTGCCACCGCCGTTCTCCAAGGAGTTTCGGTGAGTCGCAGGCTCCTGCCGCCCTCTTTTGGGCACAACCAGCTTCTACACGACCTGGCGCACCTCCCTGATGCCTTGTTTTCCCTGCTCGATCCCCAGGGCGACTCCACCGTCTCGGAGACGCGAGCTCCACCGTCGGTAGGTACTCCGGCGAGGAATTCCCGGCGAATCTGAGCGCCCCTTCATCGACCGCGACCATCCCCGAGACCACCTCGACTGCGGCGATCGCTGGTAATAGTCCACGCACCCCCTACCCCGCTAGGACCACCGGAACACCACCCTCCCGACACGCCGCCGCCGCGCGCAGTCGCCAGCGCCGCCAGTCTGTGGTCTACACGCTGAGCGCCGTCCGATCTGTCGCCAGCGGCCAGGATTAGATCCTTAGCCGAAGCGGTACGGGCTAATCTAGATCGCCCGTTGCCACTTATAATCCAACGGCCCACGTTGATCGATCCGCCTAAACCGGTACGAGCCAATAAGAACACGCCACGGAGGCCTGAGCGTCTGTTTAAATTGAAAATAGGCAGAATTTGTATTAAACTTAGAAATTCAATAACTTTTGATCCACAAATCAGAAAAATACAAATTTGGTGTCTATGGATTCAGAAAAATGATAGCTTCACTGCTGAGGCCTTATTTCACCCTTTAGCTTCTGTAAAATAGAAGTTTTAGGCAGAACCTTTTTAGGAGTATTTTAACCATAAAAATTGTTTTGTAAATTATTTTTGGGTGAATCTTTTTGCTATGGATTGCAAATTGAACCCTCTGTCCAGTAAGACCAAAATATAAATTTGTTTGACTATACCTAATAGCATGGAACTTATTTAGTGAGTAGAGCCTTTCTAAATGCTAGAAATTATTGCTAATTGTTACAATTGCACAAATGGTTGTATTTGTAATCTTGCAATTATAAATTTTTCAGAAAACACTTAGTATTGTTCAAAACCTTGTTATAACAATTTGTACAATAAAAATTGCCATCTTGCATGCTTGCATATTTTGCATGATTTTTGTATTGCCATTAGTGTTGATCTTGTGCATGTTTTGTCTTGGTTGTTTTGTTTGATAGATTGTGTGGATTTCCAAGTGTGTTACTGCAAAGAGTGTACCAACACCACCAACTACTAAGGCAAGTGACACTATCATCCATGTCCTACTATTTTCATTACACTTAGTGGATTTTTGTAGTATGCATGATAGGATTACTATGATACTATGCTATCTTATGTCCTATTTAGGATATCCTTTATATCTTCCTTATGGAAATACTATAGTTGTAGTATGCTTAGCCCTGCTATAGATTCAGGGTGGAACATACCATATTGTGATTATATGAAGTGTTGGAAAAATATATGTTTTATATAATAAAACAAGTACTCAATGAATCACCTGGGTGGAATGTGGATACTCAGTTGAGAATAAGGTGGCAACGAAGGGAACCGTGTCTATGGCTATCTCTTTCGTGTGTGCACTAGGAGAATACCACCCAGAAACTTAGAGATTGAACATGTTTCTTGTCCAGTGGCTTTCGTGTATAGCCACATGCCAAATGGGCTCTGGCCTAGTCAATTACATAGTGGGAGACCCATGCATTGGTACCTCTTCAGGTTAACTTGAATTATGCATTGGAGGTTTATCCTTGCATTGGTGCCTGGTAGATGTGTTGGCATTATGTATTGGGAGGACTTCTATGGAAAGACTTTGTCACATTCTCGGTCTGCCGGTACTCCATCTTGGTGAGTACTAATCTAGCGGCCACTGGTGGTGTCAAGACAAGATTGTGTCTTGTGGGTAAAGTGTACAACTTCTGCAGAAGATTAAATTCTAAGTACCTAGCCGTGTCCCCGGTTATGGACAACTCTGAGCAACTAAGGCCTGAAGCTATGGAAGATCTCGACATTCTAATTTCTCAAAGTAAAAACTTGATGGTGTCAACAAGGGATTAGAAGAACTTGGAGTTTTCCAAGGAGTTCAGAAAGTTATTGAAAGATGAAAAGTAATTTGCAAAGATAGGATAAAACCATGTTGCTTTCTGCAAATAAGCCTAAGCTCTACTTAGCCAAATATGCATGTAGTGATAGTCCAACTTATATTCACAAACTAGTGACACTTGCCAATACATTCAAAGTATTGACCCTTTTGTGGCTGCAACCTATCATGTTGTAGGTTATTCTATTGATGAGTGTGGATTGATGATAGAGTTATGAGTCTACACCCAACATATTTGCCTGTGGCACATGAAGATGAAGGACTCCATGCTTTACTTGTATTATGCTGCTTTGTAATAAGATAGCCTATGACTATGAGTATGTAATAAAGTATTCATATTCTGGATCATGTGATGTAATATGAACTTTATATCTTGATATTACATCTTAAACTGTGGGTGCTAGCTATTCGATCCAGGGACTAGCACTGTAATCATAGGGATTCGAACCAAGCCAGGTTCGGGTCTTTACAGTCGGCCGGCGACGACCAAAACTGGGCGGCACTCCACTGTGCACACGGCTAAGGAGGGGGCTTGTCTAGTTCTTGGTTAGACTCAGGGGAGACAAGGGGTTAAGATGGGACCAAATGGTCGAGGATCACTATGCCAAACAGTAAAGTTAGGCAGTAGTTAGTTTAGTGCATGCCAGGTGTTTGTTGTAATGGCCGAAAGAAATTTACTTTGGAAATTTTGAATGAAACTTTGTGGGTGATTTGATCTTAAGCTTGAGAGTCTATGTTTGCTTGGAGAGGTCAAGGGGAATTGGTTGGATGGGTTTTTGAAAAAGTGGGATCTTACCACATACACTTGATTCAATTTTCAACTGTCCTTTAAATTGATTTGGAGAACGTTTTTGTAAGTTTGTAAAGTGGGTCTTGATACACTTTTACTTGGTCTAGCAAGGGGTGAAAAGAAGTAGAAATATTTCTGTTGGAATTCTTCTTCTAGGAACACACAAAGTGACCTAGTGGTTAACTTTGACCATTTGCTTTATTTATTTATATTTGATTTTTTTTCTTTTGATTTTGTTTGCAATTGGCCTAGATGATGTAGCATTCACCTTTAAACCATTTCACGTCATTTGTAACAAGCAAGCATGACAAATTCAATCAATTCTACACTAATACAAATCACACATGCATTCACATTCAAATTATTAATAAAAGTTTTTGTTGACCCTAAATTGGGTGATTAGAACTTAATAATCTTGATTAGGGTTTTTGGGATGTTACACTACTGCTCGGTGCAAAAGAGAACATAGTTTTTCAAAGACATTACAAAACACAACACGGGTATGCAGAGACTTGCTTGTCAAACACAATGGAGTATGTTGTTGCCAAAATTGGATAGCGCCTTGCGAGACGATCAGTGTGGGTTAGCACATGTGCGGACAGACACATTTGTACACCTTTTGTTGCACTACTATCCTACTATGCTCCCTCACGTTTGCATATGCTCGATCGGTCGTCCAAGGAAAGCGAGTAGGCATTGAGGAGAGAGGGATTCACGTACCGACACAACTCTAGAAACGCTAGTTAGGCACACCAAGAAGGCACGCAGGCCGGCAATAGGCCACCCTAATTGCCCCAAAACAACCCTACTTGTCGCCTTCCGTAAAAATGCACCAGCAAGGAGAGTGAGCCAGAACCATAGGATGGACCTAGGACGACCTGGCGGTGTAAGCGTGAGAGGCATCGACATCGAGGAAGAAGGAACGGCGGCCGTGATAGGAAAGGAGGGAGAGCGGACGGCACCACCCGAGTCTGGACACACTTGACGCAGAAGACTGACCTCTGTCAAAATAAGCAAAACCGACCTACAATGCATGCACTTCTCTAAAGCGGCTACCAAACACTCAGGTCACATGTAAATGCACAACACCACCAACTCACGACCAAATAAACCTGCGAAAAAAATACACGCTGATAATTTGTTCCCAAGACAACGTTCACACTATGATCAACCACAACTCGCTATTTATAGGAAGCTTAGAGCTCTTAGAAGATTTAATCCCCTTCAATCCATGTCAAACCACTTCAATCCAATGCAAAATGAATGTCTCGCATATGGTGACCAACGACCGGGAGCTCCTATATACATAATATATATATAATATAATTATAATTTAAAGCGTGTGAGATTCACGGCTTGTCCGCGCAGCCATGTTGCCCCGCACTATATATCGCGCGGATGAACGCTGTATGGTATGTTCACCGCTGTCCATCTTTGATTCGACGGTCCGCGTCCGCGCGTGTACATTTGGTTAATCGGGCGCTGTCATGTTACACAGTATCCTGGACAGTCGTAGTACTAAGAATGGTACTGAAACAGTGTCGCAAAAAAGTTGTAGTACTATGATCTTTTTCTCTTTCTAGTCGACATATTTGTTAACACAAATTTTCGGTTAAAATTTCGTTATCCTATATTTTCTATACGTTCGTCTTTTTTAAGTATTCGCTGATAATTTTCTGGCACGCCTTTCTTGCCGTAACTTTCCATGTTAATTGTCCAACGGTCCGTGGTAGTATTTTTATCTTATTTTTCCATCTGCTCGACGCTTAACAATTTTTGAGTTTCATTTCTGCAATAGTAGTTATTGCGATAGTAGTTATTCTATGTCTACGCCAATATTTGTTGGCTTCATTTTTTGATGGAAAAAATCCATTTGAAACACTGAATTCATAGAGGTTCGGTTGTTTGAACCCCGAAGTCAAAATCCCGGTCGTTTGCACCCTAAACTATTGAATCCCGGTCTAAATCAAACCCTAGATCTATTTTTAGTATAGAAAAATAAAATCCTAAATTGTTACTCTCACTGACTGCGTTGGCCCATGTGTCATATCTATCTTCTACCTTTATCCTCTCTCTTCCATATTTTCCTACTCATCTGGATGTTCTCCGCTCAAACCCGACCCCCTTTTGAGTCTCGCCTGTCTCTCCACACTCATCTCGAGTACTAACAATACACAACACGTGGATTTCATAAGTGGACGGGTCGCATCAAATTTCTGCATTCGGCCTGCCGAAAATTCCGTGCTTCCTAATCCTACCTATGCAATGTCACAAAATTGTTTCCGAGGTTAACCTGGGAACATCTACACTCAAAATGTTGCTCAACTGTGTCAGTTACACAAAGAAAATTTGAATTACACATACTATGGATGGACTTAATCGAAGGCGAGAACGTCGCATCTAACTAATCGCACGTCTCTGCTCTCTGCAACAGCTAACCAAGCCTGCAGGTGTTCTTCCTTAGCTATATTCTGATCCCATGAGCGCACAGAGTATGTAAATTTTGCGCACAGCCGCACCTGTCCAGCCTCTTTTCTCGCCGGCGACACCATGGGGCAGAGCGCGGTGGTGTTGGACGGCATGGTCCCTGCGTTTTCGAGCGGAGGCGGTTTTTCTTGTGCTGCTCATTTGGGGCGGAGGAATGCGTCCAGCAGTAGCGCATAGCGGCGAGGCGGGGAAGTATCTTCAACGGGCGAGCCAGCTGTCGGAGCCATGAACGCATCGACGAGCAGCGCGCCGTGGCGGACACGGTCCGCGCGGGCAACCAGGACCTCGCGGCTTGGCTCCATAGCGGCAGGCCACTCGTGCCAAACTCGCCTGCTCCGGGGTCGTCGTTGCTCGGCCGTCGGCGACAGTGGTCAAACGTGCCAGCTCATGCACCTCTCCATGTCTGTCTCTATCCCCCTGTCCCCGTCCCGGCCTCCTCGAACCAGAGAAAGAAGGAAAGCAGCAGCAGGCCGGCGCCCCTGCCCCTCCCCATCGCGATTGCCCCGGTGTTCGACATGGCCTGCTTTTTTTTCCAGATTAGGGAGAGATGGATAGTGATAGGGATGAATATGACACGCGGGCCCGTCTAGTCAGTGAGACAATGTAAATTCGTGTCCGGGATCATGCTTGTTCCCGGTGTGCCAAACAGCTATAGGGTTCGATTTAGACCGGAATTTAATAGTTTAGGGTGGGAATGACCGGGATTTCGACTTCGGGGTTTAAGCCGTCGAACCTCTACGAATTCAAGGTTTGAAATGGACTTTTTCCTTTTTTGATTATTCGTAAGTAATTTTCGAAAATAACTTTCTAGCCATAATTTTCCGTTGGTTGTTAACCCATGGTGACTTTTTAACGGTGTATAATTGTATAATCTTAGTTCGCCTGCAATATTTTTTAGGGTTATTTTATATTCTTTAGCAGTAATTTTTTCTCAGACTTTTTTATTTGTAATTTTCACATGGTTCCAAAGACGAGTACTTTTCTGGTTGTAATTAACAAGCAATAATTCGATTTTGTTATACCTTTTTTATTCTTCCACATTAATTGCACCAACCGCATTCCTCTTTTCTATGCAAACAGTGCTACTGTTGTCTTCTATCGTAACTTCGTACAACAATAATACACTACATAGGGTACAATCTCTAGCAACAATATTAACCGATTAGTTCACCACATTGTCCCTCGCGGTCACGATGTCACGCCACGGCACGTTCCCTAGTATATGTCTCTTTAAGCGGCGTATCGGAGAGGCGCCGCAAAACCGCGCTGCTACAAGAGCCAGTTGGGTCACGACCCATTAGGTAGTACTAGGAAACATACCCGTGCGTTGCACTGGGAGAAAAAAATCTATATTGCGGAGACCTATAAGCTAAGTCGTCATGTTAAAGTTGCAGCTTGTCCCATAAATCAACCACCTTGAGCGTGTCCATCGCTCTATGCTTTGTCTGTCCATTGCTTAAGTGAGGCCACTCATACACATGCGCTAGAGGCATGCACTGTCATCGTCGCCTCACTCCACTTTGTGTACACCTTTGCTTCAGTTGAGACCGAGGAGTAGAGAAAGATGAGAAAGACAAATAAATTGTTGGGAGATAAATTCAGTTGCGTATGCATGGCGTCAGTTTGATCATCGTTCCAACGGAGACACCAGGGCTTTCACCAACAAATTGCCGATAATTTTTTTCCTAGACTAGACTCGAGGGATGATAAAGTTTCAAGTTTAGAGAGGAGGAAAAATCTTGTAAGAAGGTGTGGTTCACAACACGCACCCTCCTTGTTTTGTTGTCACAACTTTGACCTTCATTTTTTTGCATTGGTCAGCATACACCAGAGCCAAAACTGTGTTCTAGACAATGCACAGGATTGCTTGCAAGTGCATTCTTTTACAACATCCACTAACCATTCCATAATCTAGCACATAATACAATGAATCCATCTATTCCCTCTATCTCAAATTAGTTGTCTCAACTTTGTTTAAATTTGCATGCATCTAGAAATTAAAACAAGTCTAGATACATATAAATCTTGACAAAGTTGATATAATTATTATTTTTAGATAATGCAAAACTGCTTCACAAAATGTTACTCCCTCTGAGGGAGAAACAATTCTGGAGCAATACATGCCTTTGTACGGATCAGGACGCCGATACACATCAAGAGAGAGGGGTTCCAAGAGGGAAAAAATATCAAGCAATAGAACTCCAACCGATTAGCTAAATGCCTAAATCAACTAACGATTTTCTAATACACCGCCTGCAGCGTTCGTGCACCCAGGAGGATGTTAGTTGGAGCCGAACCAGCTAGCTTGTGCGTCATGGAGGATCGGAGGCAGGCGGTGACTTCCCCGAGCTATTCCTCGACGAGCCACCCGGTAGCTCGTGCTACAGCGGACCTGGCCAGCTGTAGCAAAGAGATTAAGAGCAGGAAAACGGCTATATGATGTGAGCATCAACGACCTGGCGACTTTTGTTCAATCGATCGCCAATCGTGTGTGACGTGGAGACGCGATCGTGCGAGATAAAAACACATGATTGTGCAAGGTAAAATACCGGTTGCAGACATCGTACGTGTGGTGGAGAGACAGGATCGCACAAAGGTAAAAACGTGAAAATAAAAAAAATTGAATCGGTATCGTCGCATGGGTAGTATTATGGATTTTAGTGGGAGGGTAAAACGGTCTAAAAATTGTAGGAACAGTGAGAAATGCTCCTTCCTTTTTATTACTAGCAAAAGTGTCTGTGCGTTGTGCCGGAAAAATAAATGATAATCACCGTAATTTACATAAGATAAAAATACTTACTACATCAGCATGGCATCAGCTCGACCTCCGTCATGTAAGATTGTCTCTTGCCCGACCTGCTCGTTCCCCGCCTCACCGGCGTATCTCCGGCCTCCACGTCTCCAGGGCCCTTGCTGCTCGACCTTGAGCTAGGGCCCTGCACATCCGTGTCCATGGCCATCATACTCGTCCCCGACTTTCGCGCCTATCTTCGAACCTGCTTTATTAGGTATAGAATTACACTTATCTCAGTAGTTACTTTTGGATCCACATAAGAGAATAGGAATAGAGAAGCAGTAGAATTACTTCTTCTTATTCTTTTCGGTGGCCATGCCTCCGTTATGTCGTCCATGCCGCAGAGAACATCCCACATGACGTGCACTGTCACGGTACTCCTGCGTTCGTAAATCCTTGCACACATCACCCACACACGTCCTTGTTTCATAGTTCAGTGACAACTTTGCTTTACTATCATACGATCACACTCACGCCCTAATTTACTGACACGCTATTTTTTCTATCGTTGTACGCGATTTACCATTGAAGTGTTGAACTACTGATTCGATACTCAGTCATTACCTCCTTAATGAGGTTCCATCAGTCCTCATGTCCTGCCCCAGGCCTGTCATGCTGCTAGAGCTGATGATTTTACCGTGCCGGCGGTCGCAAAGCATCGAGGGGAGGCTGAATTTTTCTACGTCCGTCACGGAGCATGTGCCTGCTTATCGTGCTCATCGTCCCCGTCAGGACGTACGGCGTCCAAGACGACGCCACAGATCAAGTAGTCCTTGAAGCGGATTACCTTGATGAGGATGGGGACTTGACAATCGGGAGCTGCTGCACGCTGTTCTTGACGCATCGTCCTCCATCATGTGGTGGATGCGATAGGGCCACCGGCTTGCTTACCTAAATCCGAATGTCCATATGGCCGTGCAGGCGGCGGTCGTTGGATCACGGTGGAGACGAAAGTCGCCCACCTACAGCCGCGCTTGCAGCCGGCCAGCTGCATGGACCTTCTTATACGCTAGGTTTGTAGCCGGCCAGCCGCATGCTTCTTGTACGCTAGGGTTTCCCGATGAGAATCAAGGTCGGGACACTGATTGGTTCGACAGGACTCGAACTGAATTCATCACCTGTGTCGGTCAGGTAAATTACTACGTTGGTAGGACGGCAAATCCGTCCAAAAAAGAGTTGGACCGGAAGAAACAATCCGTCCTTTATTATTAGGTATAGATATAGATATATATCTTTTTTTTTCTTTTTTCTTTTCTTTCTTTTTCCCTATAGCTTCTTTTACGTTTTTATTTTCAAAAATTTGAACCTTTTTTATGCAAAAACATTTTCAAATCGAAAATATGAACAATTTTGAAAATACAAACAATTTCAAAGTATGAACAAATTCGAAATATGAACAATTTCGGAATATGGGCAATCTGAACATTTTTTAAACCTGAATATTTTCGAGTCTGAACATTTTCCAAATCTAAACATTTTTTTAATTTGCACAATTTTGAAAACTTTTCTAAAAAGAAAAATTAAAGTAAAGAGATAAAACAGAAAAGGAACAAAAAATAAAATAAAAATAAGAATAAAAAAAACAGAAATACGGACAGAAAAGTATACAGAAAAAGATGACCGAAAACCAACAGAAATCCCGCAGCAGAAAACCACTTCAGAAAACTGTAGCCGATAAACCGAAATAGAAAACCGATCTCCTGGACCAGACCCATAACCCGAATTTCAAAGCAAAACAAGGTACTGCGCGGCGCGGGCCAAATACGCCGCAAGGAGCGGCAAATAGGAATTTCCCCAACGACCAGACGATAGACAGCGTATACAACTGGGCACTCAGGAAGAAGGGCTATACTATATTTTAGCTGCTTGCTGGGCTTTAGGGCGCACAGCTACACATAATAAGTCTCCTAATCGTATGCGTGCAGTCTAACGTGTCCGATTCCAGCTCAGACTGCATAAGTAGGGGGCCGGGAAACGAAAAGGGAAACAGCTCCTAGGTGACCATGGCAAGTGGCGGCGGCGATATCACGGCAGGAAATCACGGATTGGATTGCGGCGGAGGTGACACCGTGGAGAGCGAGACCGTGTCGTCGAATAAGGCAAGAGCAATATGGACTCGGAGCCGACGATCGTGCGAGGGGTCTGACGACGCTTGTGCTCTAGTGTTCAAGGAAACCGCAGGATGGATACGCCGCCGCCGCCACGTGATCAGTTCCGTCGCCCTCCCGGAGGAGATCGTCGTGTGGGAGATCCTTGTCCGCCTGCCGGCTAAGGCGCTCCTCCGCTGCCGCACGGTCTGCCGCTCCTGGTACACATCCACCTCTGCCCCTACCTTCCTCATCGCCCACCACAGACACCAACCGTCCCTCCCCCTCATCCAATTCTCAAGAATGAAGGACGGGCATGTGGTCTGGGGCAAGGCGTCCTACCGCGCCGCCACGCTGCTTCACGCCTCCAACCTACTGCGGCGACAACGCCGCGTCGTCATCTGTTTGAGCACGCCCATTGAACCCTACGACGCCTACGCCTGGGAGCCGGCTCATGACTTCACCTTCCGTGCCTCGTGTGATGGTCTTCTCCTGCTCACTTCATGCCATGGTCGCCACTCCTACATCTGCAACCCGGTCACACGCGAGTGCGCCCTGCTGCCGGGGCTGACCGGCGGCAGCTTCGGCGGCGTCGCGGGGATGTACCTGCACCGCTCGTCCGGCGAGTACCGCGTTCTGCACTGGAAGAAGGAGACGCCAGGTGGGGATTGGGATGGCAATGTGTTGGGGGTTGGGAGGAGGAGATAGACACACAACCTCCCACGCTCCATCCTGCGGTGAACCTTCGAGGATAGTTTCAATCAACAGATATGCAGCGGAAATAAAACAACGAGCACATGCACAGGTGACACAAGGATTTACGTGGAAAAACCTCCTCAAGGTGAGGAGGAAAAAACCACGGGTGCGGACCAACCGGTCCACGCGAGCTTCACTATGAGCAAACTGGATACAGAGTCTTCTTTAGAACATCTAGAGATATACAACACACTCAGCACGTTGACCGGCAACAACAACAACAACCACTTGAGAGAAAGATTACAGCAAAGCAGAGTATCTCAGTTTCTGTCCCCTTCGGTAATCAGCAAACTGCTCTTAAACCGTTTGCCTGCAATCTGACATACAAGTAACCAACATACAATACCAAATTTCAGGTCAATCGGACACCGTTTGCCTGCCCAAACTGTTCGTCTACCAAAACTGCTCTGTGCTGAAACTGCAACAGTCCGAACTGAATAAACCGCTTCCAAATCTAAAGCTACATTGACCCATACCTCAAACCAGCTAACCAGATCAAATTACTCAAAGCAAGGAACTAGCTCACCAAGTTTGGAGTCAATCCAAGCACCTTTGAGCCTCCAAACACCAGCTTGAAGACAGACCGGTCAGAGCTCAGAAATCTGGACAGAAATCACCTCTCCTTCTTCTTCCTCTCTTCTCACTAGGTTGTGGTGTTCTTGTGTGTTCTCGCACCCTCTCTCAGCAGCCATGATGGCTTGCTTGCTCAGCTCTCACACTCACTGAATGAGTCACTCACACACCTAGCCACCAAGGGTGGCTAGGGTTTTCTTTTATACTCCTCTCTCAAGGAGCACCTCAGCCGTTGGATACGAACATCGATCAACGGTTGAAACGTGTTGGACTTCACGGGTTGATGTTGGGCTGTCAACACACCTCCATGTCGAGGGACCTGGCCCAACAAACTCCCCCTCCCGACATCATGGAGGGTCTCACTGCCAACCGGCAGTCATGCCGGCGAGCCGACGGCATATCTCGAGCTTTCCTCTTGTCACCACCTTGGTCAACATATCAGCCACATTGTCATATGTGTGCACCTTCTCAATTTGCATTTGCTTGGAATTCAGCACATCTCGAATCCAATGATAGCGCACATCAATATGCTTCGACCTTGAATGAAAACTTGCATTCTTACTCAGGTGAATGGCACTTTGGTTGTCACAAAACAACACATACTTGTCTTGCTCAAAACCAAGCTCACAAGCCAATCGTTTCAGCCACAATAGCTCTTTGCTCGCCTCAGTCACTGCGATGAACTCGGCCTCAGTTGTGCTCAGCGCCACACACTTTTGCAACCTACTTTGCCATGACACTGCTCCCCTTGAATGGGTAATCAAATAACCTGAAGTAGACTTCCTTCCATCAACATCTCCAGCCAAGTCTGAATCTGAATATGCAATCATCTTGGACTCACTACCACCAAAGCAAAGCTTCATATTAGTGCTGCCTCGGAGATACCTCAAAATCCACTTCACGGCTTCCCAATGTGGTTTTCCTGGATTGGACATAAATCAGCTCATAGTACTAACCGCTTGAGCAATGTCAGGTCGTGTGCACACCATAGCATACATCAAACTCCCAGCCGTTGAAGCATAAGGAACCTTTTGCATTTCCTTTTCCATGTCTTCAGTGGAGGGACATTGCTTTTTACTCAACTTGAAATGAGCTGCAAGTGGACAACTCACCTCCTTTGCCATGTCCATCTTGAACTTGCGAAGTACCTTCTCAATATATTTCTCTTAAGACAAGTACAACTTGTTAGATTTTCTGTCTCTCTCAATTCTCATGCCGAACCCAAGTCTTTCATGGCAAGTCTTTTCTAAAAAGAAAAATTCTCATGCCGAACCCAATACACTTTGTTGGACCCAAGTCTTTCATGGCAAAACTTTTGCTCAACTCTTTCTTTAGCCTAGTAATTTTTGAGACATTCTTGCCAACAATCAAGATATCATCCACATAGAGCAATAACATGATAAAATCATCACCTGAGAACCTCTGGATGAATACACAATGGTCTGAGCTACACCTCTTGTAGCCTTGCTCCCCCATGACAGATTCAAACTTCATGTACCATTGTCTTGGTGATTGTTTCAGGCCATAGAGACTTTTCTTCAATTTGCACACATAGTCTTCTTTGCCTTTAACAAGAAACCCCTCAGGCTACTCCATGTAGATCTCTTCCTCCAACTCTCCATGAAGGAAAGTTGTCTTCACATCCATTTGCTCAACCTCCAAGTTGAGACTTGCTGCCATGCCAAGGATCATACGGATTGATGTCATCTTCACCACCGGAGAAAATATTTCATCAAAGTCAATACCTTTTCTCTGATTGAATCCTTTTACAACTAGCTTGGCCTTGTACCTTGGATGTGACGTGTGCTGTTCTTGCTTGATTCTGTAGACCCACTTGTTCTTAAGAACTTTCTTGCCCTTGGGCAACTTCACCAGCTCATAAGTATGATTCTTATGCAAGGAATTCATCTCTTCTTGCATAGCCTTATTCCACCCCTTCTTGTTCTCATCTTTCATTGCATCTTGAAAGCACTCAGGTTCTGAACCATCAGACAATAACACCACATATTGGTCTGAATCGTACCTAATGGAAGGAACATGGTCTCGGCTGGACCGTCTGAGTGGAGCAGCTAGTGGACTATCTGGTTCAGGTGCTTGCTGATCATGATCATCTTCTTCAGCATCATACTCTTACTGTTGGGGAGCATCCTCACCTGTACCACTATGTGCATCACCTTGCACATCTTCTGCATCATCATCTCTAGCTTCTTCTTCAGCTGAATCTGTAGGAACTAGGTCAGAATTAGATATGTCTTGCTGCTGATTTCGAGGAGGAACATGCACCGGAACTTGTACTGGAGCCTGCACCTTTGTCTTCACAATATCCTCAATTGTTTGGTCTTCAACAAACACAACATCACGGCTTCTCACAACCTTTCTTGCTATTGGATCATACAACTTATAGCCGAACTGATCACCTCCATAGCCAAGAAAAATACATTGTCATGTCTTTGAATCAAGCTTTGACCTTTCATCTTGAGGGATATGAACAAAGGCCTTGCACCCGAAAACCTTCAGGTGCTCATACGAGACGTCCTTGTCATAAAAGACCCTGTTTGGAACATCTCCCTGCAATGGATAACTTGGTGAGAGATTAATAAGATAAACTGTAGTCGACAAAGCCTCACCCCAGTAATGTTTAGGTAGCTTTGCACTCGATAGAAAGCATCTAACCCTCTCAACAATTGTCATGTTCATCCTCTCAGCAAGACCATTTAGCTGTGGTGTCTTCAGAGGAGTAAATTGGTGCCTAAATCCCTGTTCCTTGCAATAGGCATCAAATGGGCCAATATACTCTCCCCCATTATCAGTGCGAATGCACTTGATCTTCTTCTCAGTTTCTCTCTCAACTGAGACTTCGAATTGCTTGAACATACTTAGTACTTGATGTTTGTTCTTCAACACATAGACCCAAACCTTTCTGGAAAAGTCATCAATAAATGTGACAAAGTACTTTGCTCCACCCATTGACCTCACCGACCTTTTGCAAACATTGGAATGTATCAAGTCCAGCACCTCGGGCTTCGTGTGAGGAGGTTGACTCTTGAACGCAACTCTGTGTTGCTTCCCCGCTAGACAATCTGAACATTTCTTGATGTAAACACCCTTCACACCTTTCAACAAAATTTTCTTCACTAGCACTGTCATCCCCTTCTCACTCATGTGCCCAAGCCTCTTGTGCCATAAAGCACACGCATCCTCTTTCTGCAACGCATTGACACAAGCAGCAGAAATCTTAGCATGAACATGATACAAAATTGAAACAATGTTACCTTTAGCAACAATCAGATTTCCTTTGGTGAGCTTGTACTGTGTATTTCCAAATCTGCTCAAGTACCCATCTCTATCAAGCAATCCAACTGAGATAATGTTGAGCCGAAGGGCCTCAACATGCCTCACCGACTTAAGGACTAGTGTCATACCATTTTCAGTCTCCAAGTGCACATCTCCTCTTCCAATGATTTTTGCTCTATCATTGTTCCCCATCTTCATAACACCAAAATCACCTGCTGTGTAGTTGTTGAAGATCTCTCTACGAGATGTAGCTTGTATGGTACCACCACTTTCCGGAATCCAAGTCATCTCATCACCATCTGCAAGGCTGATGGTATCATCAGAAACTACAGTGATCCTCTCCTCAATGGTGGAAACACTGCTGCCATCATGTTCTTCATGCATGAGAAACATGATCTCCTCTACCGCAGAAATCCGGCCTCCCTCACTGTCACTATCACTGTCGGTTTGTTTCTGAACTTTCTTCTTTTTCTATTTATCTTTCTTCCATTGTTCACAATGCCACTTGATGTGGCCCTTCTCATAGAAGTGATGGCATATAACACCAGCATACCTGTCTTTGCCTCTTGATTTGCTTCTACTTCTTTCTCCTCCCTTACTCGGACCTTTGCTCTTGTTTCTCCCCCGTGACTCGGTCACTAACATTTCCGAATGTGAGGAAGAACCGTCCTTATCAGCAATTTTTCTGGACTCTTCATTTAGTACCTTTGTCTTCACAAGGTTCCAAGGGACAACTTCATTAGGTGCTGAATTGCACACGGTGACCTTAAAGGTCTCCCAACTGTCCGGTAATGAGCCAAGTAGCAGCAAGGCTCTGACTTCAT
The DNA here is from genome assembly GCA_910589775.1 of Avena eriantha. NCBI lineage: Eukaryota > Viridiplantae > Streptophyta > Magnoliopsida > Poales > Poaceae > Avena > Avena eriantha. Next base: position 295,469,552 of record OU342740.1, read on the forward strand.
CTTCGAATGTAATTCCCATTGAAGATAGCTGATTTATAATGCCCTAAAACTCATTTACATGATCTGCAATTGGAGTGCCCTCCTTGTACCTCAAACACATCAATTTCTTGATCAAGAACATCTTGTTGGTACCTTCTTTGTGGGCATACAACTCCTCCAATTTCTGCCATAAGGTACATGCATGTGTCTCCTCAATGATATGGTTCAAAACATTATCATCCACCCATTGGCGAATGAACCCACAAGCTTGGAGATGAAGTACCTCCCATTGATCTTCTTTCATATCGCTGGGCATCTCAGTGGAGAATACCGGCATCCAGTAATCCTTCACATATAACAAGTCCTTCATCTTGCACTTCCAAGATTGATAATTTGTACCATTCAAAGAAATCATTCTGTTGGTATTCACTTCCATCTTTCACCACAAGCAAATGCAATCAGCCCAAAACAAACCTTGCTCTGAAATTGAATACAAACCTGAACCTCAGCTCTGATACCACTTTGTTGAGGGTTGGGAGGAGGATATAGACACACAACCTCCCACGCTCCAGCCTACGGTGAACCTTTGAGGATAGTTTCAATCAACAGATATGCAGCGGAAATAAAACGACGAGCACATGCACAGGTGACACAAGGATTTACGTGAAAAAACCATGGGTGTGGACCAACCGGTCCACGCGAGCTTCACTATGAGCAACCTGGGTATAGAGTCTTCTCTAGAACATCTAGAGATATACAACACACTCAGCACATTGCCAACCGGCAACAACAACAACCACTTGAGAGAAAGATTACAGCAAAGTAGAGTATCTCAGTTTCTGTCCCCTTCAGTAATCAGCAAACTGATCTTAAACCGCAAATCCAATCAGCACCAAACTTGGTAGACAAGCTGACATACAAGTACCCAACATACACACCAAATTTCAGGTCAATCGGACACCTCTTGCCTGCCCAAACTGTTCGTCTACCAAAACTGCTCTATGTTGAAACTGCAGCAATCCGAACTGAATAAACCGCTTCCAAATCTGAAGCTACACTGACCCATACCTCAAACCAGCTAACCAGATCGAAGTACTCAAAGCAAGGAACGAGATCACCAAGTTTGGAGTCAATCCAAGCACCTTTGAGCCTCCAAACACCAGCTTGAAGACAGACCGGTCAGATCTCAGAAATCTGGACAGAAATCACCTCTCCTTCTTCTTCCTCTCTTCTCACTAGGTTGTGGTGTTCTTGTGTGTTCTCTCACCCTCTCTCAGCAGCCACGATGGCTTGCTTGCTCAGCTCTCACACTCACTGAATGAGTCACTCACACACCCAGCCACCAAGGGTGGCTAGGGTTTTCTTTTATACTCCTCTCTCAAGGAGCACCTCAGCCGTTGGATACGAACTTCGATCAACAGTTGAAATGTGTTGGACTTCACGGGCTGATGTTGGGCTGTCAACACACCTCCATGTGGAGGGACCTGGCTCAACACAATGCTCTCTACTACATCCATACAGTGGGCTCAGAGTCGGAGCCTAGGTGCATCGGAGTGCCCGTGGCCTCGTCCTCCATGGAGAAGGCCATGCTCGTTGGGATGGATTGTTACAGAAAGGCCCATTGCCTCACGCCTATGCCTGTGCCTGTGCCTATGCCTGTAATACTCCACGACTGCCTTCACTGGCCGGACCTAAGGACCGCCGGCCAACACTTGGAAAGATTACTTGTCTTCAACACCGTGCTAGAGTCATTTAGGTGGATGAGGTCTCCCGCCACCGCTGCTCCTACCTGTGCATCTTTGTTTGAGATGGAAGGTCTGCTTGGCATCAGCTGCTTAGATGTTAGTGATCGTATGGTTAAAATCTGGCTACTCAAAGACTACGGAAGTGAGACGGCGTGGTCACTCAAGTTCCAGATTCAAGTACCAATCGTGGAAATGAGCTTTCATAGTTATGTAAGGGTTACGACCCTTAACGGAGAGATGCTGATCTGCTACTCAGATGGTTATTCGGCATGTTGCTCGGCCCTGTTCCACTGTCACAGCAGCAATAATGGCGAGTTCCTCAAGGAATTCAGGTGGAGGACATTAGAACCAACCATTACTAGGCACTGGTTCAAAGAAAGCCTAATTAGGCACGCTTTCTTTCGGAGACAAGGGGACGTCAGGCAACATCCACGTTTTTTCTGAGGGCTCTAGGATACGCGCGCGATCCTGTTCAATCTCCGCACACATTTGGAAGCACATTTTTTCGACAAAGGGAAGGTATTAACGACACTGTCAGGCGTCCTCGAGGATATTTTCCCCGGATCTTTTTCCTGTAATTTGTTTTACTCACATTATGCACTAGGGAATAGCATCTTTGTAGGCTCTCAATGCACTAGCGTGTCATCTAAGGCAATTTTTCATACTAGATGTCAAATAGGGATAATTCTTTTATTCGTAGTGAGTTTACAATGTAAAGCTAAAAACCATAGTAGACCTCGTATTTTCTGTCACTATATAGTTGCTACTATATATTACTCGATCTAGTACACACGTTCCCCTACACGCGTCCTTGCTTATTAGTTTGATCAGAATATGCATACATGCACGGGGTAATAATATGCATATACAAATACATCAAACACATACCGAAAATTGCAATCTCATATACTCGTCTCATTGAATAAACGATCCAACATAAATGAACTACATATGTAACCATAATCATGTATATATATATCAAGCTACTACTATAAACCCATAGTTCGAGGTTGGACTACTCCCTCTTCAAAATGGATACGATGGTGATGATATATATTGGAGAGGGTGGCGACGCAACTGGGGGCGCTTTGCCAATGTTTGCCCCTCTAATCTTCGAATGTCCTGCCTCTGTTTCTTTGTTCTGTATGTTTCATAGCTCCACCTAGTCACGAGAAACGCCTGTGCCGCTAGCCTAAGCCATGCCTAATCATGGTGGAAACTTGCAGCATAACCATAATGAGCACTCTATGAAGCATCCTCAATAAAAACCCTGTGCAAATAGCAAATAAAAAGATCGTTGAGATGCTCATTGTCTGCTTGCCTTGTCATTTTGATTATGGGATAGCTCATGTATCATGTGCAAGGGGTACCCTGTTGGCGGTTCTCTATGATACATATGTACTTACAATGACAAGACCTTACTTGTGACTAAAGTTGAGTAGCATGAGGTTCGGTTTTCATAAGTAAGGGACATGAGATTTTGGCTTATAACTTGTCAAGCGTATCCTCTTAGTTGTGTCACTTTAACCTTAATCACCTTCAACATGCTTATGATAGGGGCAATGAGAGCTGAAAGCTAATAAGTACCATAATTTTGGAAAGCTCTTTATGAGACTTGAATACCTACTTCCTTCTATGAAGGCCTTTCTTTTCCTTTTTTGTTGAGTCTCCACCTTCTATCTTTATGCACCTACTTTGAGAGCATAGTGGCCATTCTTAGTTCTATGTGCATTGTCCCAAGACTTGTTAATTGATGCATAATTTTGATATTGCTTGTTTAAAACTATTTGTATCTAGTCACTCTTATGAACTTTGAAGGTGTCCTATGCATTTATGTTTGCTACTCTATGAGGGACAAGCTGAATACCATTGTGCTATGTTTTCTTTATGTGAAATAAACAAACGTCTTGCAAAGCATTGTTATTCATGAATCTTTTGTTTGTGCCTTTTCATGTGGCAACATAGTTTCTTTGTCTTATTGCTAGAACTTTGTCTTTCATGTTATGATTGAAGTACTATGATCTCAGCTTGGAATGTTTTACAAATACTTTGATCAAGTTTATGATGGTGCATGTCACCTAAAAAATTATTCTTTCTTTTTATCACTTACCTACTCGAGGACGAGCAGGAGTTAAGCTTGGGGATGTTGATATGTTGCTAACGTATCCATAATTTTTGATGTTCCATGCTTGGTTTTATCTACTTTCTTATGTTTTGTCCACACTTTGGAGTACTTTTCATATGATTTCTTGGACTAACCTATTAACAAGAGCCACAGTGCCAGTTGCCTGTTTTCTGCTGTTTTTGGTTCCAGGAAAGTCAGAAAATGAATATTCTCGGAATTGGACGGGACAAAAGCCAAAGTCAGTTTTTCATCGAGGGACACCTGGATCTAGAAAACGAGACGGAGAGGGGCTGGGGCCCGGCCACACCACCTGGCCGCCCGACCAGGCCTGGCCCGTGCCAGGGGTGGTCTGGCTGCCCCAGGCACCCCCTTGGCCTCTCCTTCCGCCTATAAGTGGCCTCCGATACAGAAACCCTAAGTACCCGATCAAAATTCCACGAAAGAGTCTATAGCCGCCGTCATCTCCATCCCTAGATCGGGAGGGATCTAAAGCTCTTCCCGGTGCCCTGTCGGAGAAGGGAATTCACCCTCGAGGCCTTCTTCATCACCATGCAAGCGTCTGGTGTGATGCGTGAGTAGTTCATCTTTGGACTACGGGTCCATGTAGTAGCTAGATGGCTGGTTCTCCTCCTTTGTGCTATCATGTTTAGATCTTGTGAGCTCCGTTCATGATCAAGATCATCTATTTGTAATTCTGCATATTGTGTTTGTGGGGATCCAATGGATATTGAGATGCTATTTCAGACTGATTATTGATTCTATCATGTCTTTGTTATTTGTGATCTTGCATGCTTTCCATTATTAGTAGCTATCTTGGCCAAGTAGATGGTAGCAACTCCAAGAGTTAGTATTTATGCTCGATAGTGGGTTCATGCCTCTAGTAATCTGGGAAAGTGACAGAAAGCTCTAAGGTACTAGATGTGCTGTTGCTACTAGGGAGAAAACAAAAATCCTTTGTTCATAGAACAATCGTATTGTTTACTTTACACGCAATTCGTAATGCAATTATCAGTTGCTTGCAACTCAATACTGGAGGGGGTTCGAATGATAACCTGAAGGTGGATTATTAGTCATAGATGCAGTTGGATGGCGGTCTATGTATAATGTTGTAATGCCCAATCGAATCTCAAAGGAGTCAAAATGAGTAGTATATGCTTGTATGCTTTCTCGATGTTTGTCAATTGCCTCGCTGTAATTTTTTCACCCAACATGTCATCTATCTTAAGGAGAGCCACCTCTAGTGAACTATGGACCCCGGTCCTTTCTTTTACTATCAATCTACAATCAACTGTTTACTGTTTTGTGTTTACTTTCTGCAAACTATTACTTTCTTCCACTCGATACGTTTAATCTTTTGTTTTCAGCAAAACCGGTGAGATTGACAACCTCATCGCAAGTTGGGGAAAGAGTTCTATGGTTGTGTTGTGCAGGTCTCCACGTTGCTGCTGGCACCGGTAGTGCGCCCTACCAAAGTTCAGCTAGCTACACCTTTGGGGTGTTTCCTTGCTCCTACTGGATTGATAACCTTGGTTTCATAACTGAGGGAAAACTTACTATTGTGCTCATCATACCTTCCTCTTGGGGTTCCCCAACGAGCTCGTTAGTACACGAGTCAGCACCCGGTCCATTCTTTTACTATCAATCTACAATCTGCTATTTACTGTTTTCTGTTTACTTCTGCAAGCAATTACTATCTTCCACACAATACGTTTAATCCTTTGTTTTCAGCAAAACTGGTGAGATTGACAACCTCACTATAAATTGGGGGCAAAGTTCTGTGGTTGTGTTGTGCAGGATTCCAAGTTGGAAACAACACCTTGGAGGTGTTTCCTTACTCCTACTGGTTCGATAACCTTGGTTTCATAACTGAGGGAAAACTTGTTGTTGTGCTCATCATACCTTCCTCTTGGAGTTCCCCAACGAGTTTGAATATATTTTGAGCCGTCAAGCTATTTTTCTGGCGCCATTGCCGGGGAGAAAAGGACATCTTCACAAGGGGAGTAACTCATAACCAATATCTTTACTTTGTTTTATTTGTTTTGCTTAGTTTATTTCTGCTTTGTTTTCTTGTTTCTTTATCAAAAACACACAAAAAATAGTTGTACTAGTTTGCTTCTTTATATTAAAAACACAAAAAATTACTATTCTTGAAAACACTAAGTTGTGTGACTTCACTAGCCCCAACAACAATGATTTCATGTGCACCCCTATTGCTCCACCTGTTTCTGAAGCTACTTTCTTTGAAATTAAACCTGCTTTACTCAATCTTGTTATGAGAGAACAATTTTCTGGTATTGGTACTGAAGATGTTGCTGCTCATCTTAATAACTTTGTTAAACTTTGTGAGATGCAAAAACATAGGGATATAGATGGGGATATTATTAAGCTTAAATTGTTTCCTTTCTCTTTCAGAGGAAAAGCTAAAGAATGGTTACAATCCCTAACTAGAAATAGTATTGATTCTTGGACTAAATGCAAAGATGCTTTCATTGGAAAATACTATCCTCCAGCTAATATTATATCTATGAGAAGTGAAATAATGAAATTTAAACAATCTGATAATGAACATGTTGTTCAAGCTTGGGAAAGAATGAAATCTATGGTAAAGAATTGTCCCACACATGGACTGAGTGCTTGGATGATTATCCAAACCTTTTATGCAGGACTGATGCGCTCCACTTTCGACGTAGAGCTCGTTGGGAACCCCAAGAGGAAGGTACGATGAGCACAGCAGTAAGTTTTCCCTCAGTTATGAAACCAAGGTTTAATCGAACCAGTAGGAGCAAGGAAACACCCCAAAGGTGTTACTAGCTGAGCTTTGGCAAGGCGCACTGCCGGTGCTAGTAGCAACGTGGAGACCTGCACAACACAACCACAGAACTTTGTCCCGAACTTGCGATGAGGTTGTCAATCTCACCATGTTTTGCGGAAAACAAAGGATTAAACGTATCGAATGGAAAGAAGTAAAAGTTTGCAGAAAGTAAACACAAAGAAGTAAACAGTTGTAGATTGTATGTAAAGAAAAAGGACCGGGATCCATAGTTCACTAGAGGTGGCTCTCCTTAGATAGATAACATGCTGGGTGAACAAATTACAGCGGGGCAATTGACAAACACCGAGAAAGCAATACATGCATATACTAATCATCTTGACTCCTCTGAGACTTGATTGGGCATTACAACATAATACATAGACCGCCATCCAACTGCATCTATGACTAATAATCCACCTTCAGGTTATCATCCGAACCCCCTCCAGTATTAAGTTGCAAGCAACAGATTATTGCTTTACGAGCTGCGTGTAAAGTAAACAATACAATTGTTCTATGAACGAAGGATCGTTGTTTTCTCCCTAGTAGCAACAACACATCTAGTACCTTAGAGATTTCTGTCACTTCCCCAGATTACCAGAGGCATGAACCCACTATCGAGCATAAATACTAACTCTTGGAGTTGCTAGCATCTACTTGGCCAAGATAGCTACTAACAACGGAAAGCATGCAAGATCTCAAATAACAAAGACATGATAGAATCAATAATCAATCTGAAATAGCATCTCAATATCCATTGGATCCCCGCAAAGACAACATGTATGAATTACAAATAGATGATCTTGATCATGAACGGAGCTCACAAGATCTAAACATGAAAGCACAAAGGAGGAGAAACCAGCCATCTAGCTACTACATGGATCCGTAGTCCAAGGATGAACTACTCACACATCACACCGGAGGCTTGCATGGTGATGAAGAAGGCCTCCAGGGTGAATTCCCCTCTCCGGCAGGGTGCCGGGACAGAGACGGTGGCGGCTACAGACTCTTTTGTGGATTTTTGATCGGGCACTTAGGGTTTTCGTCCCGAGGGCAACTTATAGGCGGAAGGAGAGGCCAAGTGGGTGCTAGGGTCGGCCAGACCACCCCCTGGCGCGGGCCAAGCCTGGCCGTGTGGCCAGGTGGTGTGGCCGGCCCCTGGCCCCTCTCCGTCTCGTATTCTGGCACTTGATCCCTTCCGAAAAAATAGGCACTTTGGCTTTTGTCCCGTCCAATTCCGAGAATATTCATTTTCTGACTTTCCTGGAACCAAAAACAGCAGAAAACAGGCAGCTAGCACTGTGGCTCTTGTTAATAGGTTAGTCCAAGAAATCATAATAAAAGTACTCCAAAGTTGGAATAAAACACAAGAAAGTGGATAAAACTAAGCATGGAACATCAAAAATTATAGATACATTTGCAATGTATCAACATCCCCAAGCTTAACTCCTGCTCGTCCTCGAGTAGGTAAGTGATAAAAACAAAGAATTTTTGAGGTGACATGCACCATCAAAGACTTGATCAAAGTATTTACAAATCACTCAAAGCTGGGATCATAGTACTTCAATCATAACATGAAAGACAAAGTTCTAGCAACAAGCAAAGAAACTATGGTGCAACATGAAAAGACACAAACAAAAGATTCATGAATAACAATGCTTTGCAAGACGTTTGTTTGTTTCGCATAAAGAAAACATAGCATAAATGTATTAAGCTTGTCCCTCAATAGAGTAGCAAATATAAATGCATAGGACACCTTCAAAGTTCATAAGAGTGACTAGATACAATAGTTTCAAACAAGCAATAACAAGTTATGCATCAATCAACTAGTCTTGGGACAATGCACATAGAACTAAGAATGGCCACTATGCTCTCAAAGTAGGTGCATAAAGATAGAAGGTGGAGACTCAATATAATGGTGGAAGAAAAGCCTTTTGTAAAAGGAAGTAGGGATTCAAGTCTCATAAAGAGCTTCCAAAAATTATGGTACTTATAGCTTTCAGCTCTCATTGCCCCTATCATAAGCATATTGAAGGTGATTAAGGTTAAAGTGATACAACTAAGAGGATATGCTTGACAAGTTATAAACCGAAATCTCATGCCCCTTACTTACGAAGACCGATCCTCATGCTACTCAACTTCAGTCACGAGTAAGCTCTTCTCATTGTAAGTATATGTGTATCATTAAGAACCGCCAACGAGGTACCCCTTGCACATGATACGAGAGCTTTCCCATAATCAAAATGACAAGGCAAGCAGACAATGAGCATCTCAGCGATCTTTTTATTTGCTATTTGCATAGGTTTTTATTGAGGATGCTTCATAGAGTGCTCATTATGGTGATGCTGCAAGTTTCCACCATGATTAGGCATGGCTTAGGCTAGCGGCCCAGGCGTTTCTCTAACACGCATACAAACTCCATGATCTTACAAGTTCCACTTTTATTTCACACCGTCGGGATCCGTAAGAAAAAGAACATAATATCAACGGGGTACAAAGTACAAGTGCAATGTTGAAAGCGTTCCCCATGAAACATAGTTCTGCTAATTTCAACTTATAAAGCGCAAGCATATACGCAACAAAGAAGGACCCAATGGTTCAAGTTTATTAGAGACAATAAAGTAAAGTGTGCCATCAAGTTCGTGAGAGCTTTAATCACTAGTTTTCTCATAACAAGTGGAAGGTAAACAAAAACATGAATATACTTGGAATAGCATAAGATAATAGGTAGGTATGGTGGACTCTTTGGAAAAACTTGGTTTAGGGAGTTGGATGCATGAGTGGAACTCATACTTTGTTGTGGAGGCTAGCAAAAGACTGGGAGCGACAAACTAAGAGAGCAATAATGGCCATAATCATGCAGAGCGACAAAACATCATTGATTAAAGCATAAAGTGATACTACAAGTTGAAAACTAAAGGATCATAAAGGCTATGGTGACTTGAGATAGTCATAACATGGTGTGAGCATGTGCCAAGTCAACCCAAATAAAGCATCAATGGAGAATACCACTATACTATGCTTTAATATGCTAAAACAACGCATGATTCATCCAAGGCACAATAAGCAATCTCAATTGTTTATAACAATTCATGCTACAGCAAAGAATACTAAGCATAAATCCAAAACAATATCAAGCATGGCATGACAAAGCATAGGCCACAGTCAAAAATGAGCTCTTTTTACCACATAAGCATGAACTTTCCTACTCTTTTCCAAACCAAACCAAACTATTTGCAAACCAAAGTATGGAAGAGGGGGTCCAACCAACTTATTCAGAAAACTAACCAAACCAAGCAAACTAAAAACCAAAACAAAAACGAAAAATAAGACGCTCCAAGAAAAACACAACTGTGCATGAAACAATAAAAATGAAGCGTTTGGAAGAAACCTGTGATTTTTATTGATAAAGAAGGGGATGCCTTGGGCATCCCCAAGCTTTGACGCTTGTACTTCTTGGATATTTCTTGGGGTGACACGGGTGGCATCCCCAAGCTTGAGCTTAGTCCATCCTTCATCTCATTTCTCATTCCTTCCATACACCTGAAATTTTTCCTTCATACAAAACTTCACACAATCTCATTAGCAACATTAGTGCACTTAAGATAAATAAGTCTCAAGGTTTAGTTATAACACAAAATAAACTTCCATTAGAACACTAGTTACTGTAGCACTTCCCTCAAAAAACTCAATTCCCCAAAGGAACTCAAGAAGGACCTAACAAGAAGCAAATGCAGAAAATGGTAGAAATCTGTCAAAACAGACCAGTAGGTAAAGACGAATTTTTTCGAAGACCTTCTGTTGCTCAAATCAAAAAGTGATGAACTAACGAAAGTTTGATAACAACCTGGGGCAGAAGCACAAACAATTACAGCTCAATCAGACGTACAGAGCTCTATCAGGAATTTTTACGGTGAAGCACAGAAATCTGTTTCGGGACAGCAACTTTCCCAATCATTACTTCACTCTCATTAGAGGTTACTCTTGGCACAAAAAGCAAATAAGAAGGATAAGGAGAGGTTATTACAGAGGTAATAATTTCCAATCCTCAATTAAAAGTCTTGGGTTATCTCCCAACAAGTACTTTTTTTAACGCCTTTAAGTTAGGCATAAGAACCAAAGAAAGAATCAAGTGTTCTCAAATGAAGAAGCATTAAGGCCAAATTTTGTTTTCATAGGAGAAGTAAAAGAAATATTTTCTATCTTTTTAGGGAAGTGTTCTATACCTTTCTTGGGTGGGAGTTGATATTTAATGGTGCCTTCTTTCATATCAATGATGGCACCAACAGTTCTAAGAAAAGGTCATCCTAAAGTAATAGGACAAGAAGCATTGTATTCAACATCCAAAACATAGAAATCAACGGGGACATAGGAATCATTAACCATAATAAGAACATCATTAAGATTCCCCATGAGTTTCTTTTTAGCATTAGCATCAAGTGGGACATTCAAATAACAATCTTCAGGAGGAGGCAAATCAAGCATATCATATATCCTTCTAGGCATAATAGAAACACTACTATCAAGATCACATAAAGCTTTGAAATCAAAGTCATTCACTTTCATATTAATGATGGGTTCCCAACCATCCTCTTGCTTTATAGGAATGGAAGCTTTATGTTTCATCTTTTCTTCTTTAATCTTTATGAGAGCATCAGTAATGTATTTTGTAAAGGCCATGTTCATAGCACTAGCATTAGGGCCTTTAGCTAGCTTTTGTAGGAACTTAATAACTTCAGAGATGTTGCAACTATCAAGATCAAAATCAACTTTATCATCTAAAGTAGTAGAACTATTACTAGCCTCAACACTAGTGGTGGTAATAGTAGAAACACTAATGTTTCTAGCAATTTCATCTTCTCTTTCCCACTTAGCATGTAATTCAGCTAATAGTCTAACATTTTCATCAATTCTTACTTGTATAGCATTAGTAGCTGCAAAGGGATTCTCATTAGTTTCAGGTTTATCAGCCATTTTATTCAAAGTAGATTGAGCTTCAGCCAAAGATACTATATTTCTTTCAGCATTAGAGAGTTTTTCCTCAATAGTTTTATTGAAAGCAGTTTGTTTACTAATAAACTCTTTAAGCATAACTTCAAGTTCAGAGGGAGCACTCTTATTGTTGTAAGAATTTCCATAAGCATTACCATTGTTGGGAGGATATGTCTTATAATTGTTGTTACCAAAATTGTTCCTATAAGCATTATTACCATAAGCATTGTTGCCAAAGTTGTTATTTCTTATGAAGTTCACATCAACTTGCTCTTCTTGAGCAACCAAAGAGGCTAAAGGAACATTATTTGGATCAATATGGGCTTTCCCATTAACAAGCATAGACATAATAATATCAATCTTATCACTCAAGGTGGAGGTTTCCTCAACAGAATTTACCTTCTTACCTTGTGGAGCTCTCTCAGTATGCCATTCAGAATAATTAACCATCATATTGTCCAAAAGTTTTGTTGCAGCACCCAAAGTGATGGTCATAAAGGTACCTCCAGCAGCTGAATCCAATAGGTTCCTTGAAGAATAGTTCAATCCTGAATAAAAAGTTTGGATGATCATCCAAGCAGTCAGTACATGAGTGGGACAATTCTTTACCAAAGATTTCATTCTTTCCCAAGCTTGAGCAACATGCTCATTATCAAGTTGTTTAAACTTCTTTATTTCACTTCTCATGGATATAATCTTAGCAGGAGGATAGTATTTTCCAATAAAAGCATCTTTGCACTTAGTCCAAGAATCAATACTATTCCTAGTTAAGGAATTCAACCACTCTTTAGCTTTTCCTCTCAAAGAGAAAGGAAACAATTTCAGCTTAATAATATCACCATCTATATCCCTATGCTTTTGCATCTCACAAAGTTCAACAAAGTTATTTAGATGGGAAGCAGCATCTTCAATACCAACACCAGAAAATTGCTCTCTCATAACAAGATTGAGTAAAGCAGGTTTTATCTCAAAGAAAGTATTTTCAGCCACAGGTGGAGCAATAGGTGTGCTCATAAAATCATTGTTGTTGGTGCTAGTGAAGTCACACAACTTTGTGTTCTCAAGAGTAGTCATTTTTGGGTTTTCAAATAAGAAAGCAAAACAAGTAAAACTAATTTTTTGTGTTTTTTGAATAACAAAACAAGCAAACAAAGCAAAAAGAAACTAAGCAAAACAAAAACAACAAAGTAAATAGATTGGTTATGAGGGACTCCCCTTGTGAAGATGTCATTGACTCCCCGGCAACGGCGCCAGAAAAATCTTGATGCACTCGACTTTCGACGTAGAGCTCGTTGGGAACCCCAAGAGGAAGGTACGATGAGCACAGCAGTAAGTTTTCCCTCAGTTATGAAACCAAGGTTTAATCGAACCAGTAGGAGCAAGGAAACACCCCAAAGGTGTTACTAGCTGAGCTTTGGCAGGGCGCACTACCGGTGCTAGTAGCAATGTGGAGACCTGCACAACACAACCACAGAACTTTGTCCCCAACTTGCGATGAGGTTGTCAATCTCACCGTGGTTTGTAGAAAACAAAGGATTAAACGTATCGAATGGAAAGAAGTAAAAGTTTGTAGAAAGTAAACACAAAGCAGTAAACAGTTGTAGATTGTATGTAAAGAAAAAGGATCGGGATCCATAGTTCACTAGAGGTGGCTCTCCTTAGATAGATAATATGCTGGGTGAACAAATTACAGCGGGGCAATTGACAAACACCGAGAAAGCAATACATGCATATACTAATCATCTTGACTCCTCTGAGACTTGATTGGGCATTACAACATAATACATAGACCGCCATCCATATGCATCTATGACTAATAATCCACCTTCAGGTTATCATCCGAACCCCCTCCAGTATTAAGTTACAAGCAACAGATTATTGCTTTACGAGCTGCGTGTAAAGTAAACAATACAATTGTTCTATGAACAAAGGATCGTTATTTTGTCCCTAGTAGCAACAACACATCTAGTACCTTAAAGATTTCTGTCACTTCCCCAGATTACCATAGGCATGAACCCACTATCGAGCATAAATACTAACACTTGGAGTTGCCAGCATCTACTTGGCCAAGATAGCTACTAACAACGGAAAGCATGCAAGATCTCAAATAACAAAGACATGATAGAATCAATAATCAATTTAAAATAGCATCTCAATATCCATCGGATCCCCGCAAACACAACATGTATGAATTACAAATAGATGATCTTGATCATGAACGGAGCTCACAAGATCTAAACATGAAAGCACAAAGGAGGAGAAACCAACCATCTAGCTACTACATGGATCCGTAGTCCAAGGATGAACTACTCACGCATCACACCGGAGGCTTGCATGGTGATGAAGAAGGCCTCTAGGGTGAATTCCCCTCTCCGGCAGGGTGCCGGGATGAGCTTCAGATCCCCCCGATCTAGGGACAGAGACGACGGCGGCTACAGACTCTTTCGTGGATTTTTGATCGGGTACTTAGGGTTTTCGTCCCGAGGGCAACTTATAGGCGGAAGGAGAGGCCGAGGGGGTGCTGGGGTCGGCCAGACCACCCCCTGGCGCGGGCCAAGCCTGGTCGCGCGGCCAGGTGGTGTGGCCGGCCCCTGGCCCCTCTCTGTCTCGTATTTTGGCACTTGATCCCTTCCGGAAAAATAGGCACTTTGGCTTTTGTCCCGTCCAATTCCGAGAATATTCATTTTCTGCCTTTCCTGGAACCAAAAACAGCAGAAAACAGGCAGCTGGCACTGTGGCTCTTGTTAATAGGTTAGTCCAAGAAATCATAATAAACGTACTCCAAAGTTGGAATAAAACACAAGAAAGTGGATAAAACCAAGCATGGAACATCAAAAATTATAGATACATTTGCAATGTATCAAGGACTGAATTATTCTTCAAGAAATCTACTGGATTCTATTGCTTGAGGTACCTTTATGACCATTACTTTCGGTGTTGCAACAAAGCTTCTGAATAATATGATGGTTAACTATTCTGAATGGGACACTGAGAGAGCTCCACATGGTAAGAAGGTAAATTATGTTGAAGAAACGTCCTCCTTGAGTGATAAAATTGATGTTATTATGTCTATGCTTGTTAATGGGAAAGCTCATATTGATCCAAATCATGTTCCCTTAGCCTCTTTGGTTGCTCAAGAAGAGCAAGTTGATGTGAACTTTATAAGAAATAATAATTTTAGCAACAATGCCTACAGGAATAATTTTGGTAATAATAATTATAGGCCATATCCTCGCAATAATGGTAATGCTTATGGAAATTCCTACAACAATAATAGAAGTGCACCCTCTGAACTTGAATTTATGCTTAAAGATTTCATTAGTAAACAAATTGCTTTCAATAAAACTATTGAGGAAAAATCTCTAATGCTGAAAGAAATATAGCATCATTGTCTGAAGCACAATCTTCTTTGAACAAAATGGCTGCTAAACTTGAAACTATTGAAAATCTTTTTGCTGCTACTAATGCCATACAAGTTAGAATTGATGAAAATGTTAGACTGTTAGCTGAATTGCATGCTAAGTGGGAAAGAGAAGATGAAATTGCTAGAAATATTAGTATTTCTACTATCACTGCCACTAATGTTGAAGCTAATAAACCCAATGGAACCTTTTCTAATAAAAATGCTGAAATTCTTCGAAACATGGGAAACAATAGATCTACTACTTTATGATACTTATGATTTTGATCTTGATGGTTGCAATATCTCTGAAGTAATTATGTTCCTACAAAAGCTTGCTAAAAGTCCTAATGCTAGCGCTATGAACATGGCCTTTACAAAACACATTACTGATGCTCTCATAAAAATTAAAAAAAGGTGAAACATAAAGCTTCTATTCCTATGAAATTAGAAGATGGTTGGGAACCCATCATTAATATGTAAGTGAATGATTTTGATCTCAAAGCTTTATGTGATCTTGATAATAGTGTTTCTATAATGCCTAGAGAGATTTATGAAATGCTTCATTTGCCACCATTGGAAGATTGTTATTTAAATGTCCCACTTTATGATAATGCTAAAAAGGAACTCATGGGGAGTATTAATGATGTTCTTATTACGGTTAACAATGCATATGTCCCTATTGATTTCTATGTTTTGGATGTTGAATGCAATGCTTCTTGTCCTATTACTTTGGGAAGACATTTTCTTAGAACTGTTGGTGCCATTATTGATATGAAAGAAGGCACCATTAAATATAAACTCCCACATGAGAAAGGTATAGAACACTTACCTAAGAAGAGAGAGAAGATTCCTTTTGTCTCTCCTATTAAAACAAAATTTGCTCTTAATGCTTCTTCATTTGAGAATACTTGATTCTTTTCTTGCTTCTTATGCCTAACTTAAAGGCATTAAAGAAAAGTACTTATTGGGAGATAACCCGAAAGTTTTAGTTGAGTCTTGGAAGTTATTGCCTCTGTAATAACCTCTCCTTATCATTTTTGTGTGGTTTTTGTGCCAAGAGTAACCTCTAATGAGAGAGAAGTAATGCTTGGGAAAGTTGTTGTCCCGAAATAGATTTTTGTGTTTCGCTATAAAAATTCGTGAAAAAACTCTGTATGTCAGTTTGAGCTGTAATTATTTGTGTTTCTACCCCAGGTTGTTATCCAACTTTCGTTAGTTCAACACTTTTCGATTTGAGCAACAGAAGGTCTTCGAAAAAATCGGTTTTTTACCTGCTGGTTTGTTTTCATAGATTTCAGCCATTATTTACATTTGCCTCTTAATATCTTTCTCTTTGAGTTCTCTTTGATCATTTGAACTCTTTAAAGGAAGTGCTACAGTAGCTTGTGTTTTAATGGAAGTTTTACTTGTGTTGGAACTGAACCAAAAGACTTATTATCTTGAGTACACTAATGTTGCTAATGAAGATTGTGTGAAGTTTTGTATGAAGGAAATTTTAAAGTGTAGAGAAGAGTACTGTGATAAGATGAAGAATGGACAAAATCTCAAGCTTGGGTATGCCACCCGTGTCACCCCAAGAAATATCCAAGAAGTACAAGCGTCAAAGCTTGGGGATGCCCAAGGCATCCCCTTCTTCATCAATAAAAATTTCAGGTTTCTTCCAAACACTTCATTTTTATTGTTTCATGCACAAATGTGTTGTTCTTGGAGCGTCTTTGTTTTCGTTTTTAGTTTTTGTTTTCTTAGTTTGCTTGAATAAATTGTTTGGACCCCCTCATTCATGCATTAGTTTTCAAATAAAGTTGATTTGGATTGGAAAAGAGTAGGAAAGTTCATACTTAAGTGGTATAAAAGGAGCTTGTTTTTGACTGTGGCCTAGGCTTTATCATGTCATGCTTGGTATTGTTTTGGATTTATGCTTA
Source organism: Avena eriantha (assembly GCA_910589775.1). Classification (NCBI taxonomy): domain Eukaryota; kingdom Viridiplantae; phylum Streptophyta; class Magnoliopsida; order Poales; family Poaceae; genus Avena; species Avena eriantha. The sequence goes on from OU342740.1 coordinate 295,486,527, forward strand.
GTGATTATTGATGTAGCTTGACTTGTTATAAACAATTGAGATTGCTTAATGTACCTTGAAAGAATCGTGCGTTGTTTTAGCATATTAAAGCATAGTATTGTGGTATTCTCCTTTGATGCTTTATTTGGGTTGACTTAGCGCATGCTCACACCATGTTAAGACTATACCAAGTCACCATAGCCTCTATGATCATTTAGTTTTTGACTTGTAATATCACTTTATGCTTTAATTAATAATGTTTTGTCACTCTGCATGATTATGGCCATTATTGCTCTCTTAGTTGGTTGCTCCCAGTCTTTTGCTAGCCTCTATACCAAGTATGAGTTCCACCCATGCATCCAACTCCAAATAAAACCAAGTTATTCCAAAGAGTCCACCATACCTACCTATTAGCATTTGCTATTCCAAGTATATTCATGGTTTTATCTACCTTCCGAATTAAACTTTTTATGTGAAAATTAGTGATTAAAGCTCTCACGAACTTGATGGCACACTTTACTTTTCTTGCCCCTAATAAACTTGAACCATTGTGTCGTCTATGTTGTATATGCTTGCACTTATACGTTGGGGATTAGCAGAACCATACTGTCACGGGGAACGCTTTCAACATTGCACTTGTACATTGTACCAAGTTGATATCATGCTCTTTTGTTTATGGATATCGTCGGTGTGAAATGAAAGGGGAGCTTGTAAGTCCATAGAGTTATGTATGTGTGTTAGAGAAACGCCTGGGCCGCTAGCCTAAGCCATGCCTAATCATGGTGGAAACTTGCAGCATCACCATAATGAGCAATCTATGAAGCATTCTTCTTATAAAAAAGAGACAGAGATTGAGAAAAAGAAAAAAAAGATGAGAAAAGAGGAAAGAGAGAAAAAAGCACCATTTCCCCATAGTAAATAATAAGATTACTGAGATGTTCATTGTCTGCTTGCCTTGTCATTTTGATTATGGGATAGCTCTTGTATCATGTGCAAGGGGTACCCCGTTGGCGGTTCTCTATGATACACATGTACTAACTATGACAAGAACTTACCGGTAACTAAACTTGAGTAGCATGAGGAGCGACCCTCGTATTCAAGGGACATGAGATTACCAACTTATACTTTGTCAAGCATATACTCCATAGTTTGTTCACTTTAACCTTAATCACTTCAAGATGCTTGTGATAGGGGCAATGAGAGCTGAAAGCTAATAAGTATCATAATTTTTGGAAGCTCTTTATGAGACTTGAATCCCTGCTTCCTTCTATGAAGGCCTTTCTTTTACTTTTATGTTGAGTTTCCATCTTCTATCTTTATGCACCTATTAAGAGAGCATAGTGGACATTCTTAGTTTAATGTGCAATTTCCCAAGACTTGTTGATTGATGCATAACTTCGATATTGCTTGTTCTTAAACTATTTGTATCTAGTCACCATTATGAACTTTGAAGGTTTCCTATGCATTTATGTTTTGCTACACTATGAGGGACAAGATGAATGCCATTCTCATTATTTTTTCTGTATGTAAAACAAACAAACATCTTTCAAAGCATTGCTATTCACGAATCTTTTGTTTGTACCTTTTCATGTTACAACATAGTTTCTATATCTTATTGTTAGAACTATATCTTTCATGCTATGTTAAAGTACTATGATCCCAGCTATCAATGTTTTACAAATACTTTGATCAAGATTATGATGGTGCATGTCACCTAGAAAATTATTCTTTTTTTATCACTTACCTACTCGAGGACGAACAGGAGTTAAGCTTGGGGATGTTGATACGTTGCAAACGTATCTATAATTTTTGATGTTTCATGCTTGTTTTATATCTACTTTCTTATGTTTTGTCCACACTTTGGAGTATTTTTATACACTTTCTAGGACTAACCTATTAACAAGATGCCATAGTGCTAGTTGCCTATTTTCTGCTGTTTTTGGTTCCAGAAAAGCCAGAAAATGAATATTCTCAAAATTGGACGGGATAAAAGCCGAAGTCAATATTTTACCGGAAGAGTCACGGAGCCAGAAGACGAGACGGAGAGGGGCCAGGGGCTGGCCACACCACCTAGTGGCGCGGGCCAAGCCAGGCCACGCCAGGGGGTGGTGTGGGCTCCCTGGTACTCCACCGACCTTGCCCCTTTACCTATATATTGCCTCCGGGACGAAAACCCTAAGTACTCGATTAAAATTCCACGAAGAGTCTGTAGCTACCGCCATCTCCATCCCTAGATCGGGAGGGATCTGAAGTTCTTCCCGGCACCCTGCCGAATGGGAGAGATCACCCTGGAGGCCTTCTTCATCACCATGCCTACCTCTGGTGTGATGCGTGAGTAGTTCATCCCTGGACTATGGGTCCATGTAGTAGCTAGATGGTTGGTTCTTCTCCTTTGTGCTACCATGTTTAGATCTTGTGAGCTCCGTTCATGATCAAGATCATCTATTTGTAATCATACATGTTGTGTTTGCGGGGAACCGGTGGATATTGAGATGCTATTTCAAATTGATTATTGACTCTATCATGTCTTTGTTATTTGTGATCTTGCACGCTTTTCGTTGTTAGTACCTATCTTGGCCGAGTAGATGCTAGCAACTCCAAGAGGGAGTATTTATGCTCAATAGTAGGTTCATGCCTCTAGGAATCTGGGTAAGTGACATAAATCTCTAAGGTACTAGATGTGATGTTGCTACTAGGGAGAAAATAACAATCCTTTGTTCATAGAACAATCGTATTGTTTACTTTACACACTTTGCTTAATGCAATTATCTGTTGCTTGCAACATAATACTCGAGGGGGTTCGGATGATAACCTGAAGGTGGATTATTAGTCATAGATGCAGTTGGATTACAGTCTATGTATAATGTTGTAATGCCCAATCAAATCTCATAGGAGTCAAGATGATTAGTATATGTATGTATGATTTCTTGGTGTCTGTCAATTGCCCCGCTGTAATTTGTTCACCCAACATGTCATCTATCTTAAGGAGAATCACCACTAGTGAACTATGGACCCCGGTCCATTCTTTTACTATCAATCTACAATCTGCTATTTACTGTTTTCTGTTTACTTTCTGCAAGCAATTACTATCTTCCACACAATACGTTTAATCCTTTAACCGGTGAGATTGACAACCTCACTGTAAGTTGGAGGAAAAATTCTCTGGTTGTGTTGTGCAGGATTCCAAGTTGAAAACAACACCTTGGAGGTGCTTCCTTGCTCCTACTGGTTCGATAACCTTGGTTTCATAACTGGGGGGAAACTTGTTGCTGTGCTCATCATATCTTCCTCTTGGGGTTCCCCAACGAGCTTGAATATATTTTGAGCCATCAACCAACTTCGCTCCCCATAGCACGCCCTTCAACTTGTTGTATGCACTCCATTGGCGAATCAGGGGCATATCCAACAAAATCATCAATATCGCAAGAAGCGTTCACATCACTACCATATGAAGCCATAATTTGATAGAGCATAGTAGGAGGACATGCAGTCATACTTGCTTCTTCCTGTACTTTTGTTGGTGTTTCGACAACAATGATGTTCACCTCTTTCCTTGGAGAATGACTCATAGGATCAACTCATGTAGCATCAAGTGATATCCCTCTCTCTTCTTCATCCTATGATTCCGATCAAGATAAGACAACTTCATCACCATCACTAGTAGCTTCTTTATCGTTCCTGCCTTCCTACATTTCATCAAACCTTGGATAAGATTGCTCAAAAGACCGTTAATACACGAAGCAAAAAATATACATTAAGCTGAAGCCTTGATCCTTTACTGCAAAACAACAAAAATAAATTAGTTAGAAGACAGGTAAACTACACACAACAAAAGATTTAAATATAAAAGAGATTCCACTTTAATTTGTGGCATACCTTTCATGTACATGTAGGGTGGGTGTTTAGTTTCATCCAAGCATCATCCCCAACTGGCCCCTAAATAGACCTATTTCCTGATCAAATCCATCCTTGTACTTATTCTTTGGCTAATTTTTTGGGTATTAAAATACATGTGAATAAAATAGATGAAACCTATCAAAGAACAACTAAAAGCATCATTAAAGGGAGCACACAAAAAAACAATGTTGGCCAAACCTGCATCGAACTAAATGTGGTTGAATCATACTCCTAGGAGACCATGCATTAATAGAAAAACGTGCATTCCCTAGCTCAAGCTCCAAATGATCGGTGTGAAGTGCATCAAGATATCGCAACTTTAAGAACACACATGGTGAAAGAAAATAAATAAAACAAATTTATTAGATTGATTTTCATAGTGAGTAATTGCAACTACCAATATGGACACACAATTACCGGATTAAAATGCATATAACTAATAAAATCTACACAATAAATTGGTAGACAAGATTTTTGTGAAGCTGTCAGAATCTTGATGAAGGATTATCATATTAATATCACAAACTACCATGTTACTCACATCACTTCACTGGATTGATTTGACAAAAAATACCACAAAGAAGGATAAAATGTGCACAAGAAAAAACTAGATATAGTAGTAGCTTGGGAATAACAAAAAAGGGGACTCGCCATGCAATAATCACCCCTTCATGTACTTCACATTTGATAGGAGCTCATGAAGTTCATCAACAATAAACTTGCATAGTTTCAACTCTTTCACTTGAGAAACTGAGAAAAGTCTCAATGCCAACTATAATTACCAGCATATGGTAGCATCTATTGCTCATTTTGTAGTAGTAGTAGGACCACTACTGTTTAAAAAATAAACAACATCCAGAACTCTTTAAATATGTCATCGTCCTTCTTGTACCACTCATTCAATTTGACAATGTTCGAAGCCTTTGGCCTACTATTTGCACATGGAAATGGACGTGTCGCAATCTCAGTCTATCTTATAATCGGCATTATAATTCACCTCTAGTGTTGTCGTGGGAGACATGTCATTATATGGACATATTCCTCCGCCAACGGTATTGCTCCATGACAAGGGACTACGAAAGATCTCCTTGCCCGCTGATAGCATTGAACAAACCACTAGATGAATGGATTGTGCAGCTGGGCGCACTTGATATCCAGTAAACTACCCTACCCCATAGCTACTATGGCAGCACGCTGGTTTTCAGTGAATCTATTGTATAACTTTTGAGAGGTCATGTTATGGTATCCACTAGAATCATGGGAAAAGGCACAAAAATATAAGAAAATGCATGAGAAGCAATATACATCCACTCAACACACACGAAATACAAAAACAATGAGATATAAAACATGGTTATAACATGGAAATTATGTTGAATAAAACTGGTAACAATGTATGCAATATCGCAACTAGTATGAGCAACAAAACAAACATGATAAAAAAGAACACAAAGACCTAGAAATTGTGATCAATAGACCTGGTAAGACCGTATAATTAATATGGAAACTACTTATAAGTAGAAGCAAGAATACATGGTGAAAAACCAGGTTTAAATGCCCCATTTGTCAAGATGCATTCATTAAATCCAGTAAACAAAAAGGCATAAAATAACATGATAACTATTCATGCACCAATTGGCAGCTAGCACCTACAACAACAGAAGACGTGACATGGAGATCACAGAAATAATATACAATTCTAATTGCAGCAAATTGAACATGTGAACACTTAAATAAGTAAGAAAATAGTTAAGCTACAAGGATGGAGTCAATATAAACTAACATCATGCCGCTTCCGGGAACCCTTCCCTTTCTCAGCAGCGACAACATTGTTCAAGTTTTACTTCCTCCTAGCCATCACACTATCCCTGCCATAATGAAAGGTGGACATGATATAAGGATGAACAGACAACTTGTTGTCTACACAAATGCAACCCGACCAACCATTGCATGAACTATATGCTGCATATACTAGTAAATCAACCATAAATTCTTGTCACCGCGAAGCCACGCGAACTATAAACATATGTACACCTATGTGCACACCCAAAGAATCTATACAAACCACCTAAATCACACCCACATTTCAAATTACACCAACCTAAATCACACGAGTCGTCGAGAAAATGATCCCTAAACCTAATATCACAACCTGGATCGCATAAACTACTTGTATCAATGACATGCCCAAAACTAAAACATAACCATGTTCACACCGATATCGACCAAAAGGAGACACCACACACATAAAACTAAACTAAAACCCCCTGTGATCTCACACTGTGCAAAAAGAAAAAAAAGCAGCCCCATAGCAACTGCCCCTCATCTATTACAACTCTATTACAGTGGTGAAGCATCCCAGATAATTTTTATCAAATTCAAAACATTCATGTACCATCAAAACTATCCCCTAAATCTCAGCAGGTGTATGCAAAAAATAACATCCACAAAAAGTTCTTAGTGCATAACTACCATATGCAAAAAAATGAAGGAAACCCCTAACTGTCATACCGAAACTGTTGGATTTACAAGCGTGTTATGCCAAAAAATCATGTCAGGCATGCTCACCAGCCGAGCGTGTTGCAAGCACATCGCATGTAGTCCAGGCGAGAACACCACCCAAAATCGCCCCTCCCCCTAGAAAAAACACCAACTCCCTCCCTAGGGCCACCGACAAACGGCGAAAAACCTGCCAAACACGTACATGCCAGCCTAAAACCAGTTCAAACTCCTCGCTGTCAAAACATTGTCGATGCCTCCACGAGCCGAAACCTGACGGGTTGGGAGGGATCTACCGTCAAACCTGTACCATCAAACCTAGACGGCAGAGATACAGTAGAGTGGTGTGTGCTAGATTTGTTGGTCATAGGCGAGGAAGAAGTGGCTTTCGAGCGAGGGCACAACTTCTCGGAATCGCTGCTCCATCGCCAAGTGTCGGGAGAGAGTAAGGGGTACATAAATGAGCAGTTCGGAACCCAAAAACCCTGAATTTATTTTCAGGTAGCACAAATCCTAAAATTCAAAAGGTGAGACTTGCTGGACCCATTTCTTGACCACGTAATCCCTCTGTTCACATATACTTCGCGTTCTGGGCAAATCTTAGATACCAAGGAGGACCACCAATGAGCTAAGCTATAGGATTTTTTACAAATATGCCCATCTGCAAATCGGCATCGCCAAAATTGCCCGCGTTGCGAATCTAATGGCAAAAATACCCTGGCGGGAGGTGCAGAAGGTGACACGTGTCTCTTCCCGCCACTGCGCACGGCGAAGTAGGCATCCGGTCGCTGGGTGTGGCGAAAAGTACATCTCGCCCTTGTCACTGGCGGAAAGGGAGTGGGCATGTCAACATGCTGGCAGAAGGAACTTGTGACCGTTGGACTTGGCGGGATGAACAACGAGCTGGCAGCCGGGATTTTCCACAGGACGCTGAGGTTCTGCATGATTGACGTGCGTCCCGGTGTCTCTAATAGTAAGTGCGTCACCTTTTTAAAAGCAACTACTAATAACACATCGTTCCTAGAAGTATTATAATTAATAATTAAATACACATGCTAATATTTAACTTAACATGTACTTCTAGCTTTTGTCTAAGTTAAACTTTATCAAATTTGACCATTTTTATAATTTCTATTAGCTTTGCGACAATCAAATAACGAAGAACGAAAACAAAATCGCAGCAAACGGGACACAAACGTAGAAAACCCTCTCTAACAAAGAGAGGGGAAAAACCACGGGCGCCAGCCAGCAAATCTTCACTATAACGGGGAGTGTTTACACAATGCCGAGGATTTCGTAGATGCAACTTTCCCCAGCCGGCGGCTTACAAGAGGTTTATAAAACGGTGAAAACATAGGTCTTCGACGATCCGTACCGCGGGGGGCTGTCGCTCCCCGTACCCCCCACGGGCTCGCTCCGCTCCGTCAGAAGTTGGTCTTTACTTTGTAGAATTTGGATCAACATATAACGCTTTCTACGGTTCATATTAATATTTTTAACTTTTTCTAGATTAGTATGTTTCTAGTTAAGTATTTAGACTAGATGCATCCGCATCTAAACAAAGTTGGGAACAATAATATAGACCTATAAATATATATATTACTATATCAAATTGACATATTATGAAAAAGAGTTGTGGAGGCTGCTTCTACGCTCCTGCTAAAGGAGACCATGCTTGATCACTCGCATAGAGCTAATTAAGTCAGCAGCGGGCCAGGATACCATGCATGTCTGGGAACTGAGAATCTACACCTGCATGTTCATACCGCCAAGTCCAAAGGCGGGAAGTTCTTTTCGCCAGCATGTCGGCATGGCCCACGCCCTTCCCGCCAATGACAAGGGCGGGATGTCCTTTCCGCCTGTCCTTGTGGCGGGATGTGTACTCCGCCATGCACACCGGTGTGAGGAGACACGTGTCGCATTCTGCATCTCCCGCCAGGGTATTTTTGCCATTAGGTTCGCGACGCGGGCAATTTTGGCGATGCCGATTTGCAGATGGGCATATCTGTAAAAAAAATCAAACTATAGAGAAATTGGTCTAATTTTCCCCTAGGTCTGCCGGCACTGCCATAAGTTCATGCATGCATTTGGTTGGATGGCTCGCCTCCGTTGCAATTTATTGCATGGCCAACTGCTAGCTCGGCTCTTTTTTCTGCCTTGTGCGCATGGACGGCTCCTTCTCTCTGCTCTGCGCATGAGAACGTTTTAGCGCGCCATATTTTCTCTAGCTCAAAACGATTAAGCTCAAAGCTGGTTTAGCTAGGAATTTTTTTGCAATCACTTGAAAGTTTAGCGCCATTTTCCCCTCCTAATTTCAGAGCGAAACTTCAAAGCGCTATTTCTCTGTTTCAAATTTACTTCTACATATAAAACAATGCGGTGGTGAAAGAGTGTAGCCATTCCCTCATGCTTCCTCTCCCTCTCCTTTCTTTTCTCATGCTTGTCTGTCATGGCCACCGATGAACAAATCAGTTTGCAAGGCGACCTGGATGAACAGATCAACTGGGAAGAGATCGATGAAGAGTACACTGGAGATGTTTTTGACCTCAACTACGTCTGCGTGTTTGAAGAGAACGATGGTGGTAAGCTGAAGTTGTACTCTCGTGATTTTTGTTTTAGTCTTTTGTTTGTTTTTTTGATGAACATAATCATTTTCGTTTATTCAGCACCAATGGACGCGCATTTTGCCGAGCTAAGTGTGCGCAGCTGAAATGCTGGCCACACGTTTCTTGTGGGGTCTGGGTACGTGAGACCCGCTAGACTATTTATTCTTTTGACTAGATTTTCTCATAAAATAGAAGGACTTTATAAAATTCCATATGTACTCTTTGAAACTAAAGGGAAGAACTTTATAGATCCAGTCCATATAATAGAAGGACTCTATAGAACATCCTATCTAGATTTATTGACACACAAGAAAGAACTTTATAGTTACAGTGTTTCCAGATAAATTTTAATATATTAAAAGTTAGACTCGTTTCAAAGAACTCGCCATGAGGAAGTCAAATATGCAAATAAAATTAAATTTACATTTTTTTAAAATGGGCACTTTATTATTTTATAATGTTTACACCCGGCCTCTGCATAACTGGGATGCACACAGCGAAACATCTCATATAAAAGTTAAACTAGAGAGTAGCACACAAAACGAAAACTTCAGCATTGTCGCGGACAAAAAACTAAGGTAACTCAATCCGCAGATCATGCGGCCATTCATGTCGGGAAAAAATATCCCTCGCCGTAGCCTCCAATCGTGTACACCCCTTCACAAACAAATTGTGGAACTCGAACCTCTGTAGAATAGTCTAGGACCGAAGGAGAGCCGTAGCGCGATGGATAACCTGCAACGTTGAAGACACATTAGAATTAAAAATCTTGTCATTTCTACATAGCCACAGCGATCAAATAATGGTAAGCGCTCTCAACCTAAACAAGATCCTATATTTATCATCCGTTCCATGCAACCAGTTACCAAATACATTGGCCACCGATCGTGGGGGAGATAAACTAGAGGAAACTTGGATGATTGACCATATATGACGAGCAAACTTGCATTGGAAGAACAAATGTTTGATCGTCTCGTCCTGATGACAAAACACACATTGTTTGCTTCCATGCTAATTCCGTCTAACAAGATTATCTTTAGTAAGAATTACCCCTTTACGTAGATACCAAGCAAATATCTTTGTTTTCAAAGAGATTTTCATTTTTCAGATTTTACTATTATCATCGACTGAAATATTAGGTTGAACCAAAGCTCTATACATCGAGTCCACAGAGAAATTACCGCTCTCATGTAGTTTCCATCGGAAGTCATCTACACCCTCCGACAATTGAATCGTGGATAATCGAATTAACAGATTATTCCACAATATTAGTCTAGGACCAATGAGACTTTTTCTGAAAGATACATTAGGCGGGGTAGTTTCAAAAACGGTGGAAAGGGTGTCCCCTTTGTGTCTAACAATCGAATATAGAGCCGGATATTGTTCTCGGAGAGAATTATGACCAAGCCATTTATCTTCCCAGAATCTAATTTGAGATTCATCTTTAATATTAAAAGCACCAAATCGGAAAAAATATTTCTTGGATGCCATAAGTCAAGCCCAAAAATGTGAATTGCCAGGTTTCCATACCAGTTGAGACACAGCTTTGGATCCAACATATTTTCTCCAGATTATAGTTTGCCAGACTCCCTCTTTAGTGAGTAGCTTAAATAGCCATTTACCTAAGAGGGCGGTATTTTTGACTTGAGGGTCATGTATACCAAGTCCATCGTATTCTTTTGGTCGGCAAACCACATTCCATTTGGTCAGTCGATACCTTTTCTTTTTACTATCCCCTTGCCAAAAGAATCTTGATCGGAAATAATCCACTTTATTCAAGACCCCTTTTGGCAGTTGAAAAAACAAGATCATATACAATACCATATTTGTGAGTACTGAGTTTATAAGTACCAGTCTTCCTCCAAGGGATAGTAACTTGCCTTTCCAGCTATTAAGACGTTTTTTAAGTCTTTCCTCAACGAGTTTCCATTCAGCAATAGTAAGACGCGGATAGTGTATCAGAATACCCAAATAGTTGATTGAAAATTGCCCCTGTTCATAGCCAAAAAGTTCAGCATACAGGTGTGCCTCGCTCTGGGCCTCGCCAAAACAATACAATTCACTCTTATGGAAATTAATTTTCAATCCAGAGAGTTGCTCGAAGGCTGAAAGTATTAACTTCAGGTTCTTAGCTTTCTCTATATCATGTTCCATAAATAGAATTGTGTCGTCAGCATATTGAAGGATAGACAGTCCTCCATCCACAAGATGTGGGACTAATCCTATAATTTGGCCCTCAGCTTTTGCCCTCTCAATAAGAATAGCCAACATATCCGCCACTATATTAAATGGATCCCCTTTGCCTCAAGCCCTTCTTAGTCTGGATGTAATTGCTAGTATCGTCATTGACTTTTATGGCAATGCTACCACCAGACACAAAGGATTGTATGAGAGCGCACCACTCATTTGAAAAACCTTTCATTTTGAGTGTTTGCTGAAGGAAAGACCAATTAACTTTATCATAGGCCTTCCCAAAATCAATCTTGAACAATACCCCATTTAGTTTTTTGGAGTGTAGCTCGTGGATTGTTTCGTGAAAGATTACCACACCATCCAAGATGTTTCATCCTTGCATGAAAGCAGATTGAGAAGGCCGGACAACATGATCGGCAACTGAATTTAGTCTAAATGTGGTAGCTTTTGTGAAAATCTTAAAGCTGATGTTAAGAAGGCAGATAGGTCGATACTGTTGTATACGCTCTGCATTATTAACCTTAGGCAGTAGAATTATATTGCCAAAGTTTAGTCTAAAAATATCAAGTTGCCCATCATGCAAAAAACTAAATAAATCCATCAGGTCCATTTTAATTATTTCCCAGAAATGTTGGTAAAATTCTGCTGGAAAACCATCAGGACCTAGTGCCTTGTTATGTTCTATCTGAAAAATTGCTTTCTTAACCTCTTCCTCCATGTAAGGGGCGGTCAGAAAGTTATTTTCCTCGATAGAAACCCGCGGAATGTCCGATGTTTGAGCCTCATCCAGAGTAAAAGAGGTCTCTGGTGATGGTCCAAACAAGGATTTGTAATAACTAGTAATGTATGACTTGAGATGTTCCTGTCCCTCAATGATACCTTCATCCTGGTTGAGAGAATGAATACATTTTTTCTTATACTTGCCATTGGCAATAGCATGGAAATATCGTGTATTCACATCTCCCTACAAAATAAATTTCGCTTTGGAGCGTTGATACCATTTGAGTTCCTCCTCACGCAAGAGTCTGGCCATCTCCGCATTTGATTGGCTTTTGAGCTCAGTCTCCTGTGCAGATAATGGCCTAACTTCCGTAGAGGCTTCAAGGTCATCAATAATAGAGGAAAGGCGAATTTTCTCCTTTTTCAGGATTCCAGCAGCATGTCGAGCCCATCCACGAAGGAAATTACGTAGAGCACGTATTTTGTTATTCCATCATTGAATGAGTGTATGACCAACGATCGTTTTTATCCAAATTGCCTTAACCAACTCAAAAAACCTGTCACGAATCAACCAGCCTAGTTCAAATTTGAACTCGTGCCTGGGATGTCGTGGCGGCGACCCAACAGTTAAAAGTAGAGGGGCGTGATCTGACAAAGCCTCAATACGTTCTAGAGCTCTTACGGTTACCATGGGATACTTCTCTTCCCATTCGGTATCCATAAGTACCCTATCCAGTTTTTCGTATGTCAGCTCCGGAAGACCTCTGCTATTTGAAAACATGCCATTCATTGAGAAACAATAGGTTGTTTGGATACACGAGGTCTCTTCCGAAACTTCTGGCTCTTTGATTTCCGACTTGAGGCTTTAAGCTCATACAAAGCATCTAGCCCCGTCTCATCAAAGCCCACATCTGACACTTCACCAACTAAGTGAAAAAGGAGTTGACCATCTACTGTGGCATGCAACTCCTCCTCAATTGGTAAATAGTCAGGTAACAATGAAACTTTAGGAGTAACCGTTAAACGGTCAACCTCCATATGTCTCAGAATAGAACTAGAAATATTAACTTCCGCTACAGAACTACCCATCTTAATACCAACATTGGAAAGATTATCAATAATAACAGGATTAGAGAAAGAAAGGAATGACTTCGAAGAACTCTTAGTACCATGAGGATCAAGGTTCATTTCTTCCTTCCTCCTCATAGCCTTTCCCAGCGAATCCTCATCCGTAGCGGAAGCACCGAGAGCATCGGTGCCGTGTCGAAGACTTCGTCTCGCTAGGGTCCCATCCACCGTCCCCTTGCGACCCGGTGCAGTCGTGTTGGCCCTAGGCGAGCCCGACCCCTCCTGGGTCAGGATGCCTTGGCCACACCCCGACCCCTCCTGGGTCGGTACACCACGCCGCAACCCTAGCAGGAGCTGGGCGCCCTCGCCCATCTGGTCCGCCTGGTCGAAGTCCAGCGGAGGAGACCCCGACCCCACCTGGGCCAGGGCTCCCCCACCAAGTCGCGCCGTCCGAGCCTGGGGGCGCAGGTCGTCAGCCCCTCCTGGGCCAACCCCGCGCCATGCAGCAGCCCCACCTGGGCCACCATCTCGTCCTCTCGTGTAGCCACATAAGTCCCCTGCTGAAACCACCGAGCGTCCCGGCCCACCACGCCCACAGCCGGTGCCACAGTGGTCCCCGAGGAAGCTCCCGAGGACGAGTCCACGTCCCCGCGCAGAATAGTTCTGCCGAGCACATTTGGACGAGATCTGGCAGGAGACGGAGACTCCCTATAGGGCCGAGCCAAGTGCAACGCCTCCTGAAGTTGAGAGTGTGTGACCCTCGGTAATGCCCCCATGGGAGAAACCCCACAAAGAGGTGAATCAAGCGGGAGGGCATCCAGCAACTCCTTTCCATGCGACGTAGCCGGAGAGGAGTTGAAAGGGGTGACAATATACACCTGAACAGCAGACTGACGCAAAGAGGCTGGAGCAGAAGCACCCTGTCCAGAAGGCTGCACAACCGAAGTCCCACCCGCAGGTGGTGTAGGAGCCGCCTCAGAGGTATCCATCACATCATCTCCACTCGGCCCAGCACCATCATCCCCAGAACCATCAGGGCCCTTCCTCCAAAGATACAGCGAGAAGTCCGGCTCCAAAACAAAACCAGCAGGCTCCAAACGAAAACGTAACTCATAACCCTTCAGCAGCACCACAACATCAGAAGTAAGATAAGATCCTAGTGCATCCTTCTTCTGAAAAACGGATATATCAAACATCCCAACCAAAATACGAACAAGGCCTCTCCGCCTAAGACACAACAAATCCACGTCCAAAGGGCTACCCAGGAGGGATCCGACCGCCCACAAACCTAGAAAAGTCCGCAGCAAATGAGGTACCCCCTCAACATGTAACCAAACCTGATGCAATTCACACTTATGAGGCACCTCTTGAATCATGTAAGCAGAGACCGTCAGCTGGGTCTTGCCAAGAGGCATAGAAAACTGACTACCATCCACCATGTCAAGGTCCTCAAAGGTAGGAAAACTGACTAGAAAATCATTGGTCCCATACTTAAGTGCCTCCCACTTCCACTGGGATTTGACCTGGCATCTCTTAGCGATCTGTTGTTGCACCACATCAGCTATAACGCCCCCCCCGAAACCTGAACCATCGCAATAGGGGTCTTACTGGTCGCCACATTAGGGCGTACCACACTATCAGGAATCTGCGCAAAAAGTGTCTTATCATGTCCCACCCCGACCATGTAAACTATGGGGCGGGGTTGCTTCAGAACCAGGCACCTGAGAGTAGGATGGGACGGCACATCGCAAATGTAACAATAATGTGTTGCCTTACAATTCTTGGACGCATGAGAATCCGAAGCACACTTCCAGCACCTAACAGCTTTCTTATTCTTCTTAGACGCGTTCCTAGGCGCCAACGCCCCTTGCGACAACATTAGCGTCCACACTCAGCTGCATGCCCTGCACCCCATCCTACTCAACAGGATACTGAGGCGGGGTAAAGGGCAGACGAGGAAACCCGAACTGCTGCTGTCCCTTCACCTGAGGCTGAAGAGGCTGGTACTACGGATGCACGAATGCCCCAGGAACCCCCGCCGGATGCGGCTGGCCTTGAGCAGGTTTCTTCTTCTTTCTCTTAGGCACAACAGGAGCGGAAGAAGTAGCACCGGCCACAAACGGCGGACCACCACCATGTGCCCCCATAGGCGGCACACCGCCCCCACACTCCCTCCAGCCGCACCAGGGTAATGCGACGGAGGGCCGCGGTACGGGGCTTGCAGCGGCTGATGTTGCATAGCGTGTCCAGCAGCGAAGTACAGTGCAGGAGGCTGAAAAACCATCCCGGGGGGGAACTACGGAGACGGACTAGACGTCGCATGCATTAGAGCCGGCAACGGACCACCGGGAGGCGGAGCGGCGAAGGCGGCAGTCGGTCCACCCACAGGAGGAGCCGCGAAGGGAGCCACACCCCGGGGCATCGGAGAAGGACCCCGAGGTGGCTGCGCCGCCATCGGCAGCTGTCCCCGCGGCTGGTTCCTGACCATCGGCGTCGGAGAGCGTAGGACCTCGGCGAACGAGCGCCCATGCGAGAGCGAAGCGGTCGGCGACGAAGAAGAGAAGAGAGGCGGCAGCGACAGTGAGGCGGGCGTCGAAGGAGCCGAGAGAGCCGAGGCATGCGCCGAACGTATGTGATCAGAAGACCTAGACCAAGCCGCCTTAAGGCGTTGCGCGATCCGAGTCCAGGAGTACTCGGTCACCGTGTCCGCCTTGATCACCGCGTCGCTGGACCCACCCGAGTCCGTCTCGCCAGACGCCGGCATGGCAGCCATCTCATCCACCAGTTCCAGCTCAGCATCCTCCACGTCACCCGACCCCACCGCCCGAGATGGAATGGTGGCGTGCCCTAGCGCTTGGGTGAGCAGCATCCCCATCACCGGCGGCGCCGACAGCCGCCGTGGAGGAAGCGGCCCCCGCCAGGGCCTCATTCTCCCCGAAGAGATCACCAACCTCCGCCGCAGTAGAGGAGAACCAAATCGGCGTCAAGACCCGACCCTAGAGGAAGGAGGCGAGACCAACGGAGGCGACGAGGGAGCTCCGTCGCACACCGTAGCATCCGACGACCTCTCCCAAAAACACGACGCCGAAGTAGGGAAGCCGATCTCCTCCCAAAACTGTTGCCGGAGCTCCTCATCAGTCCTCCGCCGCCGCCTCGACACCGTCGTCCAACCAAGCCTCCCATCGTCGTTGTCAAGGCTCTCGAGGGCCACCCTGGCCGCGAGAGTGTCGTCGTCCGAGAGGCCATCGGCCAGGCATGCGAAACGCGATCCAGACGCCGACCCCGATCCCGGCGCAGGGGGCGACGCCGGCCGCATGCCTCCAGGCGCCAGAGTCAACCGCCGCCGCCGCATACCTCACTATGGCTCATTTATTTTATAAAAGTTATGCACTATTTTTAGTTTGTTTTTTCTCATTTACATCGGGTTCTGCTGTTGATTGACAATTATGCCCCCATGTTGGTCTTCGATGCATTAAAAAGGACTCCTCAAATCCCACGACCACGCTCGGCTCTCCAACCGAAAGCGCGTCGATGACACTGGAGGGACGAGGAACATGGGCAAATAGGGAGGAGGCTCACCCTGAGGACTCGCATGGTCGTCAGCGTCAGGGGATGATGCTAGAAGTGGTGGAATCGGTGGCGAGGGGCGACAACCGGAGCTGGGGAAGACCAACAGGATTTCGTCAATTTGAGGCGTGCGAGCTCGATTACTTCAGTGTAGAGGATGTGGGCGGCGAGGCGGTGAGCCTAGCGTGGTCGGGCAAAAATCATATAATTAACCTAAAGTCGTGAAGAAATCATAAAATAACCTGTTTTTTTAAGATATCACAATCTAACCTACTCGCATGACGCTCTACCGGAAAGCTCCATGCTCAATAGCACGACGCTCTCACGAAAAGCGTCATGCAACCTACAGCACTCTGGTAAAAAACGTCATCCTCTCGGCCGATGTGGCAGTCAACCGGGCCCGCGGACCCACTTTTAGCATGGCGTTTTTGCAGGGGGCGCCATGCTCATGACTTGGCAAATTTTCTAGAGAGATTTTGTTAGCACATGTTCTGTAACTCCACGCCATGGTAGCATGACGCTTTTGCCAAAAACGCCATGGTCATGACTTAAAAAAAATTCTGGAAAGCTTTCGTTCGGCTCGCGTACATACACGTAGGCATGGCGCCTCCTGCAAAAACGCCATGCATGTAGGCATGGCGCCGGCAAAAAGCGTCAAACTAAAAAAATGGGCCCACGGCCGCAGTTGATCGCCACGTCGGACCAAACAATGGCGTTTTTGACCAGCGCGCTAAATAGACCATGGCGCTTTTGAGGGGAGCGTCATGCGAGTAGGTTAGATTGTGATATCTTCGAAAAAGCAGGTTATTCTGTTATTTTTTCGTAATTTTAAGTTAATTCTGTGATTTTTGCCGCGTGGTCGCCTGGTCTGGGAGGCTACCGAAGCGTTGATATGACGTGGCAGTGCGGTGGTAGGTTCGACGTCTCTCGGCTACTCGTGGAAAGAACCAGAGGAAGAGGATAAAGGAAGACGTGCGCAGCGTGGAACTCTGGCCCATGGATGGTACGTCTCCTTGAATGTTGTGGACCCATCACAGTAGGAGGAATATAAGGCTTGGTAAGACAATACGGCAAAGAAATACCCCAGGGAGTGGTGGTGCCAGGACAGGTGTAAACTATAGACAAATGGGAGAGGAACACTAGGAGCCCCTATGCATTTCTCGCATGTTCCATATGATCATATTTAGATTTTGTTTCGATATGCATTTTGCTTTTACATGTTATAAACATGATAATGGATTTTGTCAACGTTTATAAAGAATCCACAAACATTAAGAGAATATCTTAAGTGTGTCATGGAGCATATCTTAGTTAGAGAATATAAGAGATATTTAGTCATTTATTTTTGTATGTACACATGACATTGAATTATGTAAAGTAAAATATTTCGTAGCTATCTTTTAAATACGTTATATTAACGATATCAACTTTATCTAGATTCATATGTATCTAATTAATTATTTAGAGTGCTCTCAGAGTAGATATATTCGTATATAGACAAAATTAAGACTATTAATAGAACCCAGGGACGATAAAGAATGGGCCGTTGATCGCACGAGCAATTAATGAGTAGTTGTTTTGAGAAGAAGGGAGTAAAGTTACTAGTAAAAATAAAGGAGGAGTAGCAAACTTGTGTATATTTTCTTTTCTTTGGAGGAATTAATCCGTGTCTCCGACTCTCCGTGCATTCTTTCTTTTCAAAAAAGGAGAAAAAGCGCTGCAGCGGAGGCATCTCATTATTTTACCCCATTTCCGGCTTACTTTCTCCTACCTCCCATCCCCCTCGTTCCCCACACCAAAACCCTCGATTCGCCGTCGGCCGGTGAGCAGCCATGGAGAACGCTGACCCTGAGGAGTCGTCGGCCACCACCGCAGACGAAATACCGGCGCGCCGCCGCCGCCTCGCCAACCCCGCCCTCCCCGATGACCTCATCGTTGAGGAGATCCTGGTACGGCTTCCGGCCAAGGCGGTCTTGCGCTTCCGCGCGGCCTGCCACGCCTGGCGGAGCGGCAGCTCCACGCCCAACTTCCTCCAAACCTACTACGACCGCAAGGTCTCCCTGCCCCTCGTCGCCTTCTCCAAACGCGCCAAGAACCACCAGTATGATGATACCCTCGACGCCTTCGATGTCCTCGCCGGGACCGAGCACCGGCGGCCCGTCCTCGCGTTCAACTACTATGGCAATGACCTCCAGGACTCTTGCGAAGGCCTCCTACTGATCTCCTACACGAACGGCCGCTACAACATCTGCAACCCGGCCACACGGCAGTGTCTCCGTCTCCCTGGGCTCACCGGCGCTGAATTCGCTTGGCTGTACTCTTCACCCTCTGCCGACGGCGGCGTAGAGTACCATGTGCTGTTCTGGAAGGGCATACCTGCCGTCTACTTCGTCCTCACGGTGGGTTCTACTGCGCAGCCCAGGCTTATCGACCTGCCCGAGGGCCCCGAGGACCTCACCAAGGCGATGGCGGGCGGGATCCATTCCTTCAGATCCCCATCGGTTTTGTTCAAGGCCGCACTCCACTGGGCAAGCCCCCGCCACCACAGGCTGATCGTTTTCGATACAGCGGTGGAGTTGTTCAGGGAGATGAGATCTCCCATTGCCGCCCTAGAATACGCCCGTTTGTTTGAGATCCATGGTACTTTTGGCATGAGCTTGCTGGCTGGCACAGCGGTCAAGATATGGGCGTTGCAGGACTACGAGACCGAGGTGTGGACACTCAGAAGTCATATCGAGTTGGCAATGGTGGATAGATTTTGGCCCAACTTAGATCACATGGTCCTATCCAACAATGGTGAGCTGCTGATTTCTTGCGGTGCGGCTTCCGCTATTCTTGTTCAGTATGACGTCGAGGGCAACTTGATCAAGGAATTCTCATATGATTCATGGAAACCAAGAATCACGGGATTTCGGTTTAAGGAAAACATTGTCAGACATTCCTTCTTCCAGAGACCAGGCAAAGGTCGGATGGCAAAGCCACCCTTTTTCAAAGGGCTCTGAGAAGGTAAATCCAAATTTCTTGCTGGATTACATGTTGGATGTGCCTTAATTGGTATTTGGTTAGACTTTATTACGGCTCAATGCTGCTAGTTTAAACCATGTATCTCCATCAGTATGCATTTCCTGGGAGCAAACTATCACAGTAGAAGAACTGCTGCAGCCTTTCGTTATATCTTCTTCTGATCAGGCATTCAGTTTGTGTCGGTCTATACATGTTTGAGAGAGAAAAAAGGCGTCCCTTCTGGTTCTGCTGTCAGTTATATGGTTTATCTGATATTTGCACTTAGGGTCAAAATTCATATTGGCATAACCTGCACAAATTCGTACCTAATCTTGAATACCCTCTTCTTTTAGCGTGATAACTGGAACTCCCTGCTATATGTTGACCATGCTTAGTTTAATTTTACCATGTTCAGTGCTTACTAAATGCCTAGGCCTTAGTGATGCTTAATTACAGTTGAATTATAAAATTCCTTGTTGTTGAGCGTCGGACCTGGACAATTGGCTCATCTTGAGGTTATGACCTGATGAAACCAGTATTTTCCTCTTCTGCTTTGCTAGTACCTTCAGTATTACCAGTAGTCATATTGTAGTTCGGCTGCAGTATTCTTGCGTGCATAAAACTCGTGATCGACAAATGATCAGACCTTTGCAAAACTGCTGGGCATAGCTGGTCCGATGTGGTTAGCACCACCGGTAACATACTTTAGAAAGTTTTAGGACTCAATTGATACCCCTTGAACACTTTTAGGACCTGTGGTGCATTTTACTCTTATAGTAAATCTTGGAGATGGATAATAGGTCGAGTCTAAGGTGAAATTAATCCTTCCATGTATCTTTAGTGCTTATGGTTTGATTGTTCGGGCTGGCTTGACTTCTGGGCGGACTCATCATGAACTTCTTGTGCGGTTGCAAAGTTGCAACCATTTCTACTGCTCGATGTTAAGGAATTCCACTTTCTCTGTAAGAACATTTTCTCTTGTTGTGACCTGGTGCCTTGCAATAGCTACAATGCATGGTGACCTCATGTTTTGATAACTTACTCTTCTTTGGGATTTCATAAGGTTGCTTATTTCTTGACTTATTGCTTGGTCTCCCAACGTTCTTCTCATAAGCTCGGTTTAGCTTCAGGTCAAATAGCACAGTGGAAGAACTGCTGCAGCCTTTCATTGTGTCTTCTTTTGATCAGGCATTCAGTTTTGTGATAGTAAATACATTTTTAAGAAAAAAATAGAACCTTTCCCTTCTGTTTTTGCTGTTAGTTATATGTTTATCAGATATTTGCATTTAGGGCCAAAAGTCATATTGGGACCAAAAGTCATCCATCTTCTGTGTAAATTCTTGAATGCTCTCTTCTTATAGCGTGATTTATGAATTCTTAGTTTGCATTTACCATGCTTAGTGCTTACGCGATGCTTACGCTTTAGAGATGCCTAGTTACAGTTGGAATATGAATTCCCTGTTGAGCGTTGGACCTGGACAATTGCCTCATCTTGAGGGTATTGACCTCATGAGACCAGCACTTCTCATCTTTTGCTTTGGTAGTACCTTCAGTATTACAAGTAGTCATATTGTAAGTTTGGATGCAGTATTCTTGCATGCGTCTCATGATGGACAAATGAACATTTGCAAAACGTCAGTTTTTTTCCTTTGGTTATTGTTGTTCAAGTACATATATGGACTGTAAACCTTGGAAATGGATAATAGGTCGAGTCTAAGTTGGTACCTTAATCGATGTAACTTTATAGCTTATGGCCTTGGGCCGGCTTGAGTTACCTCTGGGCTAGGCTTGATACCGTGATTATGTCTCTACAGTTGGGTTACAGTTACTGTATTCAGCCTGAGGTGCCTGTGCAGTTGATGCCTCCTGTGTTCCAGCTGTCCTATTGATGATTGAAACAAATACATGTGAGATTAGACATCAGGGTGGCCATGCACAGAACATAACTATTTCCATTGTTAATAACTACCGTTTGGAATTATTGCCTCAATGAAATTTTCTACTCCACTACTTTAAGCATACTCCTGCCCAAATCATAAGCTTATTATATGGAGTATGGACAAGTGACTTTATGCTCTATCTACTTATTTATCCCTGTAACTTGACGTTGGCTCTGCTACTTTCAGGCATTGGCAGATCAGTTTGGTCATTGCGTATGTCAAGAAGAACTTAGGACTACAATGTCAAGATTGATCTTTGTGATCCTCACCTGTTGTTTTTGCAATGCCAAGACTTGTAAGAAAGGTTTAGAATGTGATGCTCTGAGTTAGTGGTTGCAGCCACCGCTGGTTGCTCTTTGACTAACATAAACCATGTCCTTATGTTGAAATGATATTTTTGGATCATCAGCTCATGGGGTATTCTGAACGATTTGCGCCATTAAAGTATGCCTGTTAAAACAAACAAATTACCTTGAGGTGAAACCATTTTTTGTGTGTGACTATTGTGCTTATTACAGTCCCTAGCAGTGTAGGTGTAGGCGATGAGCCTTTTCTTGTAGTACCTGTAGAGAAGGAGCGTTCTGCTCTGCTCCCTATTGTTTACTTTTATTGCTTACCTTGTTTTATAACAGTTCCTAGCCTTGTTTTTATTTTTGTTTGCATTTTTCTTGAAACTTACCACACGATTTTATTTTTAAAATATATGCAGCGTAGAGAGGGAAGAGAAGCCTGGAATAGAGCAGGTGTTGTACATCGCTAACTGATGCCAACTGAATAACAGTTGCATATGGGTTTGTTCTTCTTGCTGAAACCAAGCATAGTCAAGTAACGGGGAAACTTACGATGGCTAGAATTAACTAGTAGTGTGATGGACAATCTATCACTACATAGAGAAGGTGTCAAAAAAATATGTAAATATTGTTAGAAAACGTATTTTTAGATTATTGTAGTTTTAGGGGTTTTATACCCATGTTACACATTAGTGGAGAAAGTTACTCCATCCGTTTCAAAATATAAGATGTTTTAGCTTTGTGAAAAAAGTGTATCTAGACCCCTTTTAGTGTGTAGATTCATCTAAATATGGAGTGAACCTACACACTAAAATGTGTCTAGATACAATCCATTCACAAAGCTAAAACATCTTATATTTTAAAACGGAGGGAGTACTTTTAAAAGGCCATGTCAGAATAACAGGGCGGGGTATCATTTAAAGCGCATAAAAGAAAACACACTACATTGTATAATGGGTATCGAGCATGGAGTTCTCTTTTTGAAAATTTCACCGATCTATTAATAATCATCAATAACATTACAAAAAAGGCTAAGTAATAAAAATTACAAATAGGTCCATGCCTAGCGACGACTAAAACCACTAGCGTGAGCCAAAGGCATAGTTGTCTCTGTCCCTCTATCACCAGGGCCGGACAAATCTTGTCGTAGTAGAGCTTCTTGTAGTGGATGGACGAGAAGTTGATAGGACCATCACACCATAACTATCACCAATGATGACAACCATAATCGAAAGAAATATCACCAGTGATGACAAACGTAGATCGAAAGAAACTGGCCTGAAACCACGCCAACGAACACAAAATGGACCAGTCCTAGGAGATCCACTGGACACACGACTCCACATGTCCTTCACTGGCGCTATATGCACCACTATAGCAAGTATAGGGTGGGGGAAGCTTGTTCTGATTTGAGGATGTAGTTGTCATCTCACCATGCCAAAAAAACACGAAAAAAGAGTATAAGCAAAGAAGGGAAAACTCCCCCGCCAGAGAGGGCCATGGTCCACCCACCTCCTAGGCCCCAAGGTCACCGGAGGCGGAGCGGACAGGCAGCATGGCCGACGAGGGAAACAAAATCGTAGATGGGTTTTATGGCAGCCGCAATCGTCTGGTCTCCGCTCACGTGTCGGTTCATGGGTATCGAGCATGGAGTTAAATAGAAAAAACACTCTAGGGAGCCTATCCTACTCGTATGAGCAGTAAATCCGAAATAACTAATAGTAAATAAAATTAAAAATATAGTAGAATCTTGTTTATTTGTTTTAGCACTATGTCATAGTATGATATCTTTGTTTGCCTTTTTAATACATGTCATAGTATTTGTGTTCCATAAAAATTTGTAGACAACCAAGGGATAGGAACATACACTTGACTAAAAAATTTCATGTTTTTTTGACGTCCAAAAAAATATTTTTCACATGCACGAACTTTTTTTTGAACAACAAGAGGTGCTGGAGGCGCCCAATTCATTGACAGCTCAACAATAGAGTACATTGTGAATTACAAATTCCTACCACTTTGAATGTTGGAAATAAGGAATAATGGGGCAGGAAGAAGAAGACTGTACTGCCGAAGAGCATCACAAGATAGGTACAACTAGGGAATTACTATGCACCTTATGAGCGCAGCTATGAGCAACATTGGTGGTGTCTCTTTTTATATGAGACGCCCTTGCCTGAATTTTCCCAGTCAAGTTTAAGATCCTGGCTAGAGTGTCTCTAGGTTCTAATGAATAAATTCAGGAGTGTCTCTAGGTTCTAATGAATAAATTCAGTGTCGATCTTCTTACTTGTAACTGCCATTGCAAGGAGCTTATTATCTGTTAGTAAAGTAGGCTTACGTAGTTGTAGCTTCTCTGCAATTTCAGATGCAAGCAACATTGCTTTTGCTTCAGCCTGAAGAGCTGAGATTATTGAGGATGTGAACGCCTGAATTTTGATGTTTGTATTACCTGCTACGCTTCTTATCTGTATGAGGACTCTGATGTTGGTGTGTTCAGAGCCTTTAGAGCTTGGTTTATCATCCTTTTTCCAAGACGCATCCGAGAAGATTTTCATGTCTCCCTCCTCATGTTCCTGTAGTGTAGTGTCTTCGTGGTTTGATTTTGATCTGTGTTTGACCTGTAGAGGATGGTTTGGAATTTCAAGAGGATTTGTAGATTTCAAGATAGCCTGAGAACTGATGTTGGTTTGGTATGGTTCTCCTTTTTTCATGCCAACAATACAATCTAAACGTTAGAATGTTAGCAATAGAAGCTTGTAGGTGAGGCATATGAACTAGAGTAAGTAAGATTTGAGTGAGAGATCTTTTGTAGACCGCACCTGCAACCAAATTTTCTTATATGTTTGGAATGTTTTCCTACTCAAGCTACTGTTGTAATTGTGTTGTGTAGAAGTATCCAAGCAAAAGTTTAAATTCTTGGCAGAAGTTCTTTTGTCTTCTAGATTTGGTTCATCAAGTTTATAGTTGTAGTAGGAAGCTGTCTCGGTCGTAATTCCCCCATTTCCTGCACTTTTTGTAAGCAAGCATAGTATGCACTTTTTGAATTACACTTACCACTTGGTGTGAGCTTCCAACATAGTATGTCATGCTTTGCAGTTTCTTTAATACACTGCGACATGGGCTGTTGGAAAAGCTGTTTGTTCCAAGCTTTCTGGTTTGATATCCAAAGATCTTTTACTTTAGCTGGGCAGGTGAAGTGGAAGGCTGAAGAATGAGATTTTTGTAGATTTTTGTCCAATCTTGACACCGGGGGTACTCCAAAGGGAAATGTCGCCTCTAGTCAATTGGTAGTAAGAATGGGCTTTAAGAATTGGTAGGACTTTGAGTATAGAAGCCCAGAAGTCAGATTTTGGAGTATTTGAACTTGGGTGCCAAATAAAAGAGTCATGGAAATATTTGGATCTGAGGACCTTGTGAAGGAAATTATCTTGGTTTTGAGCTATGTGTCAGGTTGCCATTAGAATGAGTCCCTGGTTAATTGCTTGGAAATTACTGGTTCCTAGACCTCCCTCCTTTTTGGAGCACAAATATCCTTCCATGCTCTCAAACAGAGAGTCTTGCATGTTTTGTCTTGTCTAACTCTTGTCCACCAAAATACTCGAACAATTGCATTTAGTTTTGCAATGAATTTTTGGGGAAAATTATATTGGACATATAGTAAACTACTCCTTTCGTTCAGAAATACTAGACCTATTTTAGTGTATAGGTTCACTCCGAACCTCTACGAATCTATACACTAAAAAATGTCTAGATACATTCGATTCACAAAGCCAAAATGTCTTATATTTCTGAATGGAGGGAGTAGAATGGAAGCAAATACAAATTGGATTAGTGCAAGTCTAGCTACATGAGATAATTGATCAGCTTTGTAAGTTACTGAGTTTAGATTTGAATTTCCCTATTACAAACTCATATGTTGAAGCTTTGTCTTTACTAGGCAGAATTAGCGGATGGCCAAGGTGAATAAAATATGAATCGATAAGAGTGAAAGGAAATATTTGTGTAATTGCAGGTAGCCATATTTTGGTCAACATGTTTGCTAAAATTGACACCTGATTTGGCCCAATAATGTTGGAGATATGCTAAATGGGTATCACCATTGCATGCCTCTAATCCGGATAACCCAGTTGGCCCGCAGTTGGTAGCATGGCCCATAGCCCACTGGGCGACCCAGTTAGACGGATCCAGAAGGGAGGCCCATGTCGGATCAAGGAAGGCTACGATACAGTCACCGACCTACTCGGAGCCTTGGAGTATAAGACACGAAGACTAGTTAGTATTAATGTAGGACTCTGTAACCTGTCTGGCGCCTTTATAAGCCGGACCTGTGGGAGCCTTTAGGTCAACAATCATAGTGCTTAGAGCAACACCTCGCACAGTGAACCAATCCCGGTAACTCGGTGTATTGCCATTATAGTGATTTATAGCAGGAGTAGAGTTCCACCACCGTCGTTGGACTTGAACCTGGGTAAGCTATGTTACCTCGTACCCCACCTCTCTAAACATGCTCTGTGAGGACCCCTCCATGGCGTAATCATCGGCAATACCACGACAGTTGGCGCCCACCGTGGGACAAGAGACGCTTCGAGATCTACACAGGGCGAGGTCCAATATCTTCACGGGAATCAACGACACCGTAGCCATTGGGCACCGATCGCCCCTCTGGATGAGTTCTGGATCCCGACGAAGACGAACCCCACCCGCTGCTCCATTGTTCCAATCGGGGACATCCATATCTTCATTAGTGAAACCGACTTGGGTCCTAGCTCGCAGGAAGTCGGAAACTCGTCAAGCCCCGTGATGGCTCAAAATATATTCGAGCTCGTTGGGAACCCCAAGAGGAAGGTATGATGAGCACAACACTAAGTTTTCCCTCAGTTATGAAACCAAGATTATCGAACTAGTAGGAGCAAGGAAACAACTCCAAGGTGTTGTTTCCAACTTGGAATCCTGCACAACACAACCATAGAACTTTGCCCAACTTACAGTGAGGTTGTCAATCTCACCGGTTTTGCTGAAAACACAGGATTAAACGTATTGTGTGGCAGATAGTAATTGCTTGCAGAAAGTAAACAGTAAATAGATGATAGATTGATGGTAAAAGAATGGACCAGGGTCCATAGTTCACTAGAGGTGATTCTCCTTAAGATAGAAGACATGTTGGGTGAACAAATTACAACTGGACAATTGACAGACACCGATAAAGCATACATGCATATACTAATCATCTTGACTCCTATGAGATTTGATTGGAAATTACAACATTATATATAGACCGTAATCCAACTGCATCTATGACTAATAATCCACCTTCAAGTTATCATCCAAACCCCCTCCAGTATTAAGTTGCAAGCAACAGATAATTGCATTAAGCAAAGTGTGTAAAGTAAATAATACGATTGTCCCATGGACAAAGGATTGCTGTTTTCTCCCTAGTAGCAACAACACATCTAGTACCTTAGATATTCCTATCACTTCCCCAGATTACTAGAGGCATGAACCCACTATCGAGCATAAATACTCCCTCTTGGAGTTGCTAACATCTACTTGGCCAAGATAGCTACTAACAACAAAAAGCATGCAAGATCACAAATAACATAGACATGGTAGAATCAATAATCAATCTGAAATAGCATCTCAATATCCATCGTATCCCCAGAAACACAACATGTAAGATTACAAATAGATGATCTTGATCATGAACGGAGCTCACAAGATCTAAACATGATAGCACAAAGGAGGAGAACCAACCATCTAGCTACTACATGGACCCGTAGTCCAGGGATGAACTACTCACGCATCACACCGGAGGCAGTCATGGTGATGAAGAAGGCCTCCAGGGTGATCTCTCCCCTCCAGCAGGGTGCCAGGAAGAGCTTCAGATCCCTCCCGGTCTAGGGATAGAGATGGCGGTGGCTACAGACTCTTTCGTGGAATTTTGATCGGGTACTTAGGGTTTTCGTCCCGGGAGGCTTTTATAGGCGAAGGGGCAAGGTCGATGGAGCACCAGGGGGCCCACACCCCTGGTGGCGCATCCCCCAGGCTGCGCCACCACCAGGTGTGGCCGCCCTGGTGCGCCACTTCGTCTCCCCTTCGGACTCCATGTTGCTTCGATAAAATATTGACTTTGGCTTTTGTCCGGTCCAATTCCGAGAATATTTCCTTACTAGCTTTTCTGAAACCAAAAACAGCAGAAAATAGGCAACTGGCACTATGGCATCTTATTAATAGGTTAGTTCCAAAAAATGCATAAAAATACCTCAAAGTATGAACAAAACATAAGAAAGTAGATACTAAACAAGCATGGAACATCAAAAATTATAGATACATTTACGACGTATCAACATCCCCAAGCTTAACTCCTGCTCATTCTTGAGTAGGTAAGTGATAAAAAAGAATAATCTTTGAGGTGACATGCACCATCACAATCTTGATCAAGGTATTTGTAAAACATTGATAGTTGGGATCATAGTACTTTAACATAGCATGCAAGATATAGTTCCAACAATAAGACATAGCAACTATGTTGTAACATGAAAAGGTACAAACAAAAGATTCATGAATAACAATGCTTTGAAAGACGTTTGTTTGTTTCACATATAGAAAACATAATGAGAATGGTATTCAGCTTGTCGCTCATAGTGTAGCAAAACATAAATGCATAGGACACCTTCAAAGTTCATAAGAGTGACTAGATACAAATAGTTTAAGAACAAGCAATATCAAAGTTATGAATCAATCAACAAGTTCTGCGGCAACGCACATTAAACTAAGAATGACCACTATGCTCTCTCAATAGGTGCGTAAAGATAGAAGATGGAGACTCAACATAAAAGTAAAAGAAAGGCCCTTTATAGAAGGAAGTAGGGATTCAAGTCTCATAAAGAGCTTCCAAAAATTATGGTACTTATTAGCTTTCAGCTCTCATTTTCCCTATCATAAGCATCTTTAGGTGATTAAGGTTAAAGTGAACAAATATGAGGATATGCTTGACAAGTTATAAGCTGAAAACCTCATGCCCCTTGCTTACTAGTACCGTTCCTCATGCTACTCAACTTTAGTCACATGTAAGTTCTTGTCATTGTAAGTACATGTGTATCATAGAGAACCGCCAACGGGGTATCCCTTGCCTGATGATACAAAAGCTTTCCCATATCAAAATGACAAGGCAAGCAGACAATGAGCATCTCAGTGATCCTTTTATTTCCTATTTGCATAGGTTTTTTTCTTTCCTATTTTCATAGGTTTTTTATTGAGGATGCTTCACAGATTGCTCGCTATGGTTATGCTGCACGTTTCCACCATGATTAGGCATGGCTTAGCCTCCTAGGCGTTTCTCTAACACATATACGAACTCCACGAGCCTTACAGGCTCCCCTTTCATTTCACACCGCCAGGATCCATAAGCAAAAGAACATGATATCAACTAAATAAAGTGCAATGTTGAAAGCGTTCCCCATGGTAACATGGTTCTACTAATTCACAACTTACAAAACACATGCATATACGCAACATAGATGGGCACAATGGTTCAAGTTTATTAAGTGCAAGAAAGTAAAATGTGCCATCAAGTTCGTGGGAGCTTTAATGACTAATTTTCACATAACAAGTTTAATTTGGAAGGTAGATAAAAACATGAATATACTTGGAATATCAATAATGCTAATAGATAGGTATGGTGGACTCTTTGGAATAACATGGTTTTATTTGGAGTTGGATGCATGAGTGGAACTCATACTTGGTACATGTGGAGGCTAGCAAAAGACTGGGAGCGACCAACTAAGAGAGCAATAATGGCCATAATCATGCAAAGCGACAAGACATTATTAATTAAAGAATAAAGTGATATTACAAGTCGAAAACTAAATGATCATAGAGGCTATGGTGACTCGGTATAGTCTTAACATGGTGTGAGCATGCGCCAAGTCAACCCAAATAAAGCATCAAAGGAGAATACCACAATATTATGCTTTTATATGCTAAAACAACGCATGATTCTTTCAAGACACATTAAGCAATCTCAATTGTTTGTAACAAGTCATGCTACAACAATAATCACTAAACATAAAGTCAAAGCAATATCAAGCATTACATGATAAAGTCTAAGTCACAATCAAAAACAACCTCCTTTTATACCACTTATAAGCATGAACTTTCCTACTCTTTTCCAATCCAAATCAACTTATTTGAAATTATGTATGAATGCGGGGGTCCAACCAATTTATTCAAGCAAACTAAGCAAAAGGAAATTAAAAATAAAAACGAATACGCTCCAAGAACAACACAATTGTGCATGGAACAATAAAAATGAAGTGTTTGGAAGAAACCTGAGATTTTTATTGATGAAGAAGGGGATGCCTTGGGTATCCCCAAGCTTTGACGCTTGTACTTCTTGAATATTTCCTGGGGTGACACGGGTGGCATCCCCAAGCTTGAGCTTTTTTACATACTTCATCTTATCACATTATTCTTCCCTACACTTTAAAATTTCCTTCATACAAAATTTCACACAATCTTCATTAGCAAAATTAGTGTACTCAAGATAATAAATCCTTTGGTTCAGTTTAAACACAAGTAAAACTTCCAATAAACACCCTGTAGCAATTCCTTTTAAAAGTTCAAGTTATCAAAGAGAACTGAAAGAGAAAGAGATTAATAGGCAAATGCAAATAATGGCAGAAATCTATCAATACAGACCACCAGGTAAAAACCATTTTTTCTAATACCTTCTGTTGCTCAAATCGAAAAGTGTTAAACGAACGAAAGTTAGATAATAACCTGGGGCAGAAGCACAAAAAATTACAGCAGATTTTTCACGAATTTTTACAATGAAGCACAAAAATCTATTTCAGGACAACAACTTTCCCAAGCCTTACTTCTCTCTCATTAGAGGTTACTCTTGGCACAAAAACCACACAAAAAGGATAAGTAGAGGTTATTACAAAGGAAATAACTTCCAAGACTCAAAAAAGAAAAATTTATTAACTAAAAATTTGGGTTATCTCCCAATAAGTGCTTTTTTAACGCCTTTGAGCTAGGCATAAGAAGCAAGAATCAAGTATTCTTAAATGAAGAAGCATTAAGAGCAAATTTTGTTTTAATAGGAGAGGCTTCTCTCTCTTCTTAGGGAAGTGTTCTATACCTTTCTTGAGTGGGAATTGATATTTAATGGTGCCTTCTTTCATATCAATAATGGCACCAATAGTTCTAAGAAAAGGTCTTCCCAAAATAATAGGACAGGAAGCATTGCATTCAACATCCAAAACATAGAAATCAACGGGGACATAGGTATTGTTAACCATAATAAGAACATCATTAGTACTCCCCATGAGTTTCTTTTTAGCATTATCATCAAGTTGGACATTTAAATAACAATTTTCCAATGGTGGCAAATCAAGCATTTCATAAATCTTTATAGGCATAATAGAAACACTACTATCAAGGTCACATAGAGCTTTGAGATCAAAATCATTCACTTTCATATTAAAGATGGGTTCCCAACCATCTTCTAATTCATAGGAATAGAAGCTTTATGTTTCATCTTTTCTTCTTTAATTTTTATGAGAGCATCGGTAATGTGTTTTGTAAAGGCCATATTCATAGCACTAGCATTAAGACTTTTAGCAAGATTTTGTAGGAACAAAATTACTTTAGAGATATTGCAACCATCAAGATCAAAATCATAATTACCATCTAAAGTAGTAGAGCTATTGTTTCCCATATTTCGAAGAATTTCAGCATTTTTATTAGAAAAGGTTCCATTGGTTTTAGGCATTGTTCCTAAAGGAATGGGGACTTCATGTTGTTTGCTAGCATCAACATTAGTGGTTGTGATAGTACAAATACTACTATTTCTAGCAATTTCATCTTCTCTTTCCCACTTAGCATGCAATTCAGCTAATGGTCTAACATTTTCATCAATTCTAAATTGTATGGCATTAGTAGCAGCACAGGGATTTTTAATGGTTTCAGGTTTAGCAGCCATTTTATTAATCAAAGAGGATTGTGCTTCAGATAAAGATGATATTTTTTTTAGCATTCGAAAGTTTTCCCTCAATAGTTTTATTGAAAGTAGTTTGTTTACTAATAGAATCTTTAAGCATGACTTCAAGTTCAGAGGGTGCACTCCTATTATTGTTGTAGGAATTTCCATAAGCATTACCATTATTGGGAGGATATGGCCTATAATTATTATTACCAAAATTATTCCTATAGGCATTGTTGCTAAAATTGTTATTTCTAATAAAGTTCACATCAACTTGCTCTTCTTGAGCAACCAAAGAAGCTAAGGGAACATGATTTGGATCAATATGAGCTTTCCCATTAACAAGCATAGACATAATAACATCCATTTTATCACTCAAGGAGGAGGTTTCTTCAACAGAATTTACCTTCTTACCTTGTGGAGCTCTCTTAGTGTGCCATTCAGAATAGTTAACCATCATATTATCCAGAAGCTTTGTTGTAGCACCCAAAGTAATGGTCATAAAGGTACCTCCAGCAACAGAATCCAGCAGATTTCTTGAAGAATAATTCAGTCCTGCATAAAAGGTTTGGATAATCATCCAAGCAGTCAGTCCATGAGTGGGACAATTCTTTACCAAAGATTTCATTCTTTCCCAAGCTTGAGCAACATGTTCATTATCAGATTGTTTAAATTTCATTATTTCACTTCTCATAGATATAATCTTAGCAGGAGGATAGTATTTTCTAATGAAAGCACCTTTGCATTTAGTCCAAGAATCAATACTATTTCTAGTTAGGGATACCAACCATTCTTTAGCTTTTCCTCTCAAAGAGAAAGGAAACAATTTAAGCTTAATAATATCTCCATCTATATCCCTATGTTTTTGCATCTCACAAAGTTCAACAAAGATATTAAGGTAAGCAGCAGCATCTTCAGTACCAACACTAGAGAATTGTTCTTTCATAACAAGATTGAGTAAAGCAGGTTTAATTTGAAAGAAAGTAGGTTCAGGAACAGGTGGAGCAATAGGTGTGCACATGAAATCATTGTTGTTGGTGCTAGTGAAGTCACACAACTTAGTGTTTTCAAGAGTATCCATTTTTTTGTGTTTTTAGTATAAAGAAGCAAACTAGTACAACTAATTTTTTTGTGTTTTTGATAAAAGAAACAAGCAAACAAAGCAGAAATAAACTAAGCAAAACAAAAAACAAAGTAAAGTGATTGGTTGTGAGGGACTCCCCTTGTGAATATGTCCTTGACTCCCCGGCAACGACGCCAGAAAAAAAGGCTTGATGGCTCAAAATATATCCAAGCTCGTTGGGAACCCCAAGAGGAAGGTATGATGAGCACATCAACAAGTTTTCCCTCAGTTATGAAACCAAGGTTATCGAACCAGTAGGAGCAAGGAAACAACTCCAAGGTGCTGTTTCCAACTTGGAATCCTACACAACACAACCACAGAACTTTACCCCAACTTACAGTGAGTTGTCAATCTCACCGGTTTTGCTGAAAACAAAGGATTAAATGTATTGTGTGGAAGATAGTAATTGCTTGCAGAAAGTAAACAGTAAACAGTAAATAGATGGTAGATGATGGTAAAAGAATGGACGGGGGTCCATAGTTCACTAGAGGTGATTCTCCTTAAGATAGATGACATGTTGGGTGAACAAATTATAGTGGGGCAATTGACAGACACCGAGAAAGCATACGTGCATATACTAATAATCTTGACTCCTATGAGATTTCATTGGGCATTACAACATTATACATAGACCGTAATCCACTGCATCTATGACTAATAATCCACCTTCAGGTTATCATCCGAACCCCCTCTAGTATTAAGTTTCAAGCAGCAAATAATTGCATTAAGCAAAGTGTGTAAATTAAACAATATGATTGTGCCATGGACAAAGGATTGTTGTTTTATCCCTAGTAGCAACAACACATATAGTACCTTTGAGATTCCTGTCACTTCCCCTATTACTAGAGGCATGAACCCACTATTGAGCATAAATACTCCCTCTTGGAGTTGCTAGCATCTACTAGGCCAAGATAGCTACTAACAACGAAAAGCATGCAAAATCACAAATAATATAGACATGATAGAATCCATAATCATCTGAAATAGCATCTCAATATCCATCGGATCCCCACAAACACAACATGTAAGATCACAAATAGATGATCTTGATCATGAACGGAGCTCACAAGATCTACACATGATAGCACAAAGGAGGAGAACTAACCATCTAGCTACTACATGGACCCGTAGTCCAGGGATGAAGTACTCACGCATCACACCGGAGGCAGTCATGGTGATGAAGAAGGCCTCCAGGGTGATCTCTCCCCTCCGGCAGGGTGCCGGGAAGAGCTTCATATTCCTCCCGATCTAGGGATGGATATGGCGGCGGCTACAGACTCTTTCGTGGAATTTTGACCGGGTACTTAGGGTTTTCATCCCGGGAAGCTTTTATAGGCGAAGGGGCAAGGTCGGTGGAGCACCAGGGGGCCCACACCCCCTGGTGGCGCACCCCCAGGCCGCACCGCCACTAGGTGTAGTCGCCCTAGTGCGCCACTTCGTATCCCCTCCGGACTCTATGTTGCTTCGGATAAGATATTGACTTTGGCTTTTGTATGGTCCAATTCCGAGAATATTTCCTTACTAGATTTTTTGAAACCAAAAACAGTAGAAAACTGGCAACTGGCACTGTGGCATGTTGTTAATAGGTTAGTTCCAGAAAATATATAAAAATACCTCAAAGTATGAACAAAACATAAGAAAGTAGATACTAAAGAAGCATGGAACATCACAAATTATAGATACATTTACGACGTATTACCCTGCACGGACCACCTCCGGCAGGACACGTTCATGGAAGGATCGGGCTCATATCTCTCTTTGGAGTTTGCCGGCTCAGATCAGGAAAAATCAAGGCCCACCCAAACCGTCCCTGTACAGGATATAATGGTGGAAGCACTGCGCAGTTCCGCTTGGCTTCCTCGAGCGTTCGAGAAGTGGAGTTCGCACTTTGTCGACGTCGTTACCATCTTCGATCTGGCTAGATGTGTCTAGAGGACGGGGGAATCCCCCCGTGATTACCTCGCCATATGGATGAGGGTGAGGGAAACCCTAGAAGGTGACCGCACTGACAAACTCATATACCACTCCATGGAGGGGCTTATGCCCAGAACACTCCTCCGGCATACGCTCAGGAGGTGACAGGCTATCGGCTTGCTTACCCTCAATGAGATGATTGCAACTGTTAACAGTTTCACTAATGCTAATGAGGAAGCTGAGGCCGAGATCTCCACCGCAACCATAGGAGACAACAACAACAGCCCCACACCCATCCCCTCCAGCTCCATTATCAAGAACACCGAGGCCAACTCCGACTCAGTGCTTGGCACACTTTACGCTGACATCAACATGGATGGCGGTGGTTCCGAGGCCAACTCGAAGGAATATGATGCTGCTATGAAGGAGATCAAGAGGGAGGAGCGTACCAAGAAATCCGTCACTTCCCGCCAGGTACTGGTGGCCATCGGGAACATGATAGAAGAAGATCAGCAGGACCAGGTAGCCGAAAAAGCTTCGCCAGCAACGGAGGACATCGGAGCTGCGATGACAAATGCTAAGAAAGCCGTCAATCCTCCGGGCCAGGCCAAGGCTATGCCACCTCTGGCTATTCCCCCACAGCAGCCGCAAGAACTCACTACCGGACCCATTTCTACAAACCAAACAAACCTACCGCCCCCGCCATCCACGTCAGCAGCTGGCAACCCCTTGGTCACTCCCACCGACAAGGTGATGTATGGCCCACTCCTTATCGAGCCAATAACCGCTGCCCATATTCGAAACTTTATAGAGCTTGATGAGAAGCGAGCGAAGATGCTCGCGGAGGCCAAGTGCATCGTAGAATAGGGCACCTAGGTGGACAGGGATATGGCCAAGGCACAACAATCGATCAAGGTGGCAAGAGCAATGGAGGTTGAATACAAGCAGTTGTTGTTGAAGCATAAGGAAAAGAAAGCCCGGCTCACGTCATTGGCGATCCAGGCGTCCGATGCATTTTGGGATCGGCTCCATCCAAACCGGCAAAAGCTACCCCCTACATCGACTCAGCTAGGAAGAAAGTCATGCCAACCCCCGCCCTCAACATGGTCATCGCCAAGAACTTACTTGAACAGGACAGGTCACCTGAAGTGGTGGATCAGGTCTATGACCTTGTAGCCAAGGCTTGCAAGCAACAGGAGAAGGCCACCTCACAAAGGCTCAAGTCTAATCCGGAGCTTTGCCAGTCAAGCATGAACAACTGCCAAAGACCAAGATCTCCTCACGATAAAGGATCCCACACGGGCTCCACAGAACGAAGGCGGAGGGATGCACACAACATGACTGATGTTATCCCAGTATCCTCCAGCAACGAGACAAGGCTCACCCTCGTCGCTCGCTGCCACCCCTACGGTCCCGACATCATGAGGAACCACAACCATGCCACCGTACAAGCATGGCACCTCCTAGGCGTCCCTAGGGTGGCATCGTTATACGCGACCAGGGAGATCAGCCTTGGCATGACGGAGAACGCAGCGACAACGAAGGACACATGAGCAGATCTCACAAGGAAGGCCCGCGTCTGATAGGAAATCACAACATGCGCGAGGATTCACATGGAGGAAGTAGAAAGAAGGCTAATCCACCATCACCACCGCCACCGTCACCACCTAGCAGCCACCATGACGGAGGACCTCACGGGTCCCAAGGCTCGCACTACAACTCCCCTCCCCATGGCAGAAAGGGAAACAAGCAACAACCGGAGCCGTATGATGCATGATCGTGCCTTGATAAGATCTAAGAAGCCCGATAAGAGCCATACTTGGGGCCACGTTGTTTCGGACCGGTTATCCGAGCCACAACCTACCCTAAGGGCTTTCGGATAGACAAGACTATCAAGCCCTATGATGGCACTGCTAGGACAATCACGTGGTTGCAGGACTACCGCTAAGCGGTACAAATCACCGGGGGAAACCCAATATCACCGTCAAGTACCTCCCACTCATGATCACCAGCACTGCTCGACAGTGGATCGATGACTTGCCGGAGAAATCAATATGTAATTGGTTGGATATGCATTAAGTGTTCACCAAGAACTTCGAGGGTACGTACAAACTTCCTTGCACTATCGGTGACCTACAATGGTGTGTGAAAGAAAAGGACTAATCTTCTCGTGCCTATCTATCCCGTTGGCTTGACATGAAAAACTCATGTGCAGGAGTGCACGATCAAACAGCTATGGCTACCTTCATCGATGGCCTAGAAAAGGGAACACTGCTCCGACATACGCTGAAGCGCAATCAAGACAACGACAAACTTGACCTCAACTCAATGATTGCCATGGCTAGCGAGTTCGCCGCTGCCGATGATGATGCTCGTGGATCGTTGTCGGCACTGGCTATCCCCACCCAGGCCAAGAAGAACAATAATAACAAGGGAAAGAATCCACCAGAAAACAAGCAGTCAGCCGACATGGTCACCACGACTTGCGCTAGCAGAGGTTGGAGGACAACGTGGTCGTGGCCGGGGGCTAGTTGTGGGCAGCATCAGAGTGACTCTACACCTACAGCGCCCTGCGTTCCCTAGACATACAAGGAGTACCAAGATATGCTGTGTTTCTTCCACCTTGACACTAACGGTAAAGCCACCACACCAACCACTAATGCAAGTTTGTCAACAACCTCAAGGAAGACCCTGAGTCGGGCTACAAGCAAAATCGGAAGAACAGACCCTGTAGAAAGGGCAAGGGAAAGAAGAAGGAGGAAGAGTCCAAGGATTCATATGATATGGATGAATACGCAGACCCCAAGCCCGTCGACAAAGGTGATGGCAAGGGCAAGAACTCCTTTGAAAAGAAGGCTCCAGTCTACCACACTTTCCTTGGCACTCCCACTGTTTGGGCCCAGAAAACCTCTCTGAGGATACTGATGGCCACCCTCCCTACAGTTCCCCAGTACGTCAGATGGTCGGAGATTCCAATCACTTGGGACAGAGAAGATCACCCAGAGCTCATCCCAATAGAGAACCAGTATGCCATGGTCATCAACCCCCTAATTGATGGCAGTGAGTTCACCAAGTGCCTCGTGGACAGTGGAAGCATCATCAACATTATGTACCTGGATACACTGCACAAGATGAACTTGACGGAGACCCAGCTGAGAAAGATCAACACTGTGTTCCATGGCGTCGTTCCTGGCCGACAAGCTAACTCCCTTGGCTGCATCACCATTCTGGTCGCCTTTGGTGATGTTAATAATTACCGCCAAGAGTGCATGACCTTTGAAGTGGTGCCCTTCAAGAGCATGTACCACATCATATTTGGACGCGACATCTTCTAATCCTTCCTTGCCAGGCCATGTTTTGTCTACAAAAAACTCAAGATACCCAGACCAAAAGGCATCATCACTGTCCGGAAGCTTCACCAAGGCAAGGGACTGCAAGCTGAGTGAAGCTGCCTCGTCAAAGCGGTCCTCTAAGGTGAAGAGTTCCAGGAGATCCAGCGCCATGTCGATGCCTTGGAGATGCCAACTTCGAAGAAGCTGATTTCTGACTCCGAACCCGCATTCAAGGCCGCCCTCAAGACCAAGCAGGTGGAACTTGTTGAAGGAGATTGCTCCATTACCACCTCCATTAGCACGTACCTGGATCCCAAATAGTAAAGCACGCTTGTCAAGTTCCTCTGTGATAATAGGGACATCTTCGCCTGACAACCTGCTGACATGAAGGGTGTACCTAGGGAACTTGCCGAGCATAGCTTAAACATCGATCCTAAAGCAAAACCTGTGAAACAACCTCTATGATGCTTCGGTGATGGAAAAAATAGGCTATAGGCAAGGATCTATCTAGGTTACTTAAGGCTAGTTTTAACCGAGAAGTTATTCACACCCAATGGGTGGCTAATCCTGTACTTGTCCCCAAAAAGGAGAATATCATTTTGCGGCCTGAAAGTTGGGGTGGCTAGGCAACGCGGTATCCAAGTTGCTTACAATCAGCTGCGTTGCCCAAAGTTGGCGTGCCAAATACTCAGAGGGTCTTTTCCCGCACGAATTCAACTTTACGTTTCAATACAAAATATCAGGCTAACGGCCATCAAGTTGGCCCCCTGTTAGCTTTCACCGTTATGTCGCTGCCATCGTGGTTTCCATGTAGGCTTGTAGCATTGGTGCATGCATCCTTTACATGTCTTCTTCTTCTTCCTCTGGGGCGGCAATCTGTGGTCGCGGCCATGGCGTGGAGCTAGGACTTGGACGAACCTGCTCGGCCTGGCTCTCCTTCCCATCCCAAATCAGAGCTCGCCCTCACCATGGCCGCACCCATGGCACGGTGCGGGGACGGGAATTCATTCCCGGGTGAGATCTGTCACCATGTTGACCATGCTCGGTCATGTTGGCCTCCTCCAAAAGCCAAGCTCACTGTCGCCGTGGTCTCACACGCACCAGCCACGGCGCCTTCCTCTCCGAACCCCAAAGCCACATCCACCCAGTTCGGCACAATGCCAACAAGGTGAAAATGCATCAAGTTTTCTTCTTGTGATTGTAGAAAAACATGTATGTACCATGGCCGTAGCATACTCTAACAATGTACACATATGTTGTTTACTAGATTTTCATTAGAAATTAGTAGCTCCGTGATGACGAAACATAGAGAACCTAAATGGAATGACGATGACGACCATGTTCTGTACTTTGCATTGCATCAACAAGTGCTCGCTGACGAAGCATGTTACCAAGAGAGTAGAGTTCATCTGCCATTGCCAAAAAATATGTGAACAAATCAATGAGCGATTCAATGCAAATACGCGCAGAAAAGCTAGATCCATGTCATCAATCATCAATAGGTGGCACATTCTAGTGATGCGTTCAAATGCGTACACCATGTATCATTTGCTTGAAGTGGTTGTTATCCTGAGCAAAAATGCCTAGTATGCACATTACCTTTGTATGTTCTATGCTGCAATTCTGTTGTTATGGGCGTGGAAAGAAAAGCTGGGCTTCACTAAATATTACACAGTTAGGCCTAACTTGGTCTTACACAAATAAGCACAGCTTAGTCTTTACACAAATAAGCATAACTAATGATAAAGATAAAGACAAATGGTTCATCGGATCTGCCAGTATGAGCACTAGGTCCCTAGAGCTGGTGGTATCGTCGAAACGAACCAGAATGATGTGTTTGGCCGTTTGGCATTCTCCACCAAATCATACGACCCCACTGATGAGCCAATTGTAGGCCCCCTCCCCCCAACATGGATTCGGCTCCAGTTCAGATCTGGACTGTCAACATGATAGGCACGTGAGTGTGCAGCAAACACACAATCTGATATAAACACTAGAAGTGATGGAACTCAGCAACAACACCAGCATGTTCTTCCTGGACTCCGGCAGCAGCCTCATCAGGTATTTCGTCAGCTTCACTAGCAGCAGCAGCAAGTATTTCGTCAGCTTCACCAGCAGCAGCATTAGCAACTATTTCGTCAGCTTCACCAGCAGCATCACCAAGTATTTCATCAGCTTCACCAGGAGCAGTAGCAGCTAGTTCTTCGTCAGCTCCACCACCACCAACACCACCAGCAGCAGCAGCATCAGGAGCCAGGGCTGCTTGAGCAATTACAGGTTCAATAGCTCCAGGGGCTCTGATAAAGAAAGGGTAGTTGATCCTAGGAAACACAGATTGTCCCTTCAGATTGTCGACTCTGCTCCAGACTTGCTCTATTGGGTCTTTGGATGGGCATGCAGACCTCGAGAAAACGTGACACCGCAGCGATGGATATGAAGAAAGTTGTGTCCCCATATGTTCTATTGTATCACCAATGCTGTTTAGTGCTCCCCTGATATGAATCCACATGAGTTCATCATCCTTTTCCATGTCGCCTCCGAGAGGTGCCAGGAACCAGCGTCGTGTCCCAAGTTCAGCATCTGCTACTGCATCTTCGATGACCGGAGCTGGAATGATGCGCGGGGCTGCGTGGGTACCTGCGTGTTACTTACAGTCAGTAAGCAGAATTTTGAATGTGATTTTACATGCTATATGACACCATGACTCACCCCAAATGGACGGCTCTCAAACACGCACGTCGCCGCTAGGTTCAGTGACCACATAAATGCATTGCGGCTTGTACAACGAGTAGTTGTAGGTGAAGACGGCGTCGACATACTTCTCCGGCCACAGGAAGTCGTCGCGCAAGACTGTCCATTTCTTGTATTCTGGGCATCTAATGAATGTGATTGCCTTGTCGAACACCGCTAAGAGTTCGTACTCCCAGGTCTTCCACGCCCCTCCCGCGGTCTATGTGGGAGCTGTACCTTCAGGAGGTCAAGTTCTGCCATGTTGAACCTATAAGCAAATTCGGAAATGGGCGGCAGCCACCCATTGTTGAATGCAATAATGCCGACACCCTCCAAAGATGGCAATGCAAGTCTCACCGATCTGTAGCCATTTTTGAGAGTCCAAGTACTCCCATCCCGTGATAAAAGGACCAGCCACTCGCTGTTGCCACCCACCTAGTTCTGGTCATCTTCCATTTTCGTCTCTTCTTCTTCCTTGATATTCACCACTACTGATTCGGACCACTTATCCAGCAGCATTAGTTTTGCATGAATATTCTGCAGAGTTTGTTGTCAGTTGGTACAATCACCTAGCATGGATTCCATTGCAAATACAATTTGACAACTGGACCTTTAGATTAAAGTACACATAATATCGTCTAAATACGAGTGTCTCCTTAGATATCGCCTAAATTATGCATGTGTCACTATGAAGATACTCAATATATGGAGTAGTAGCAGAGCCCTAAGAACAAACTCCTCACGATGATCATAAACAGCTCGTGGCATAATAGCCTTAAATCGTCTAATTTGTTTGTTTTTATTTTAGGAAACAGAATATCACCTAGCAGGCATTCCATTGCAAAATCGAAATTGACAACTCGTATATCACCTAAAGTAAGATTGTGTCACTACGAAAATACCAGAATATCAGGTACGAGCAGAGCTTCTGCTGTACATAATATTCTTAAATGGTTCGATTTGTTCAAACCGTGCGTGCACACAACACGTTCGACGAAAGGAACATAGGATTCCGATGAGAGTTCAACACATATGAATCAATGATATGACTGAACGAATAAGCTAGATAC
Organism: Avena eriantha; assembly: GCA_910589775.1. Classification (NCBI taxonomy): domain Eukaryota; kingdom Viridiplantae; phylum Streptophyta; class Magnoliopsida; order Poales; family Poaceae; genus Avena; species Avena eriantha. The sequence goes on from OU342740.1 coordinate 295,528,446, forward strand.
TGAAACTTACGTGGCCATCGCGGTCGTTTGGCCATTTGCTGTTATCGGGGTAAATAAGGCCTGGCGTGCCGAACGGTTGTTCGTCCATGTCCCGCATCGTGAAGCGGTAGCCAGGGATGCAGCGAGCGAGGCGGCCGACAGAGATGATGTCCAACCCCGAGGCGATCCTGTGCATGTTCGCGGCGCTAAGGTTCGGCCATCCGCAATCCTCGCGGTAGCGGTCGCCCTAGCCATTCGCGTCGTCGTCGCATGCCTTTCGCTTCAGCCTGCTTCTACCCCAAGCTCTACCCATAGCGGCAAATGGAGTCTAGAATCCGGTAGATTAATGGAGGCGTTGTGATAAGGAGGTGGATGGATTCAAGAGGGGATGTAATTAGGGATGGGGGCAGTTGTTCGAGTAGGGAGTGAATCTGCAAGGAATTGCCGCCGCTACCGGTTCTCGTCCGCGTGGAAGACAGGGAAGGGGAGGGGGCGTAATTATTGAGGGCAGGCACCGGAACCGTCTAGATGAAGTGAAAAAATAAATCGTAAGAGAGAAATGTGCGGCCCGCCTGTCAGTGAGTGAAGGTCGGCACGCGCAAACGTGCCTACGTTTGACTTGGATCGTGCATGACAGACCTCGATTCCACCGCATGCAAGTGGTGCAGAACAAATTTTAGGAAGCGCTAGCGTCGACGTGTAAAACCACCGTTTTTCTCCACCTTCACCCTACTACGAACGGTCGTGCACCATTCTAGATATTGGTAAGGGCGGTTCCAATCTTTCACTTCTCCATCTCATTTCCTCCTCCACAACCTCATCGTCTTTCTCCTCCACGGCCTCGTCCATTTCCTCCCCCACCGCATCACCCTCTTCCACCGTATCCTTTCCCTCTTGCCTGTAGTCATGGACTCTCCGAACATACGAAACGACGGCAGGCAAGAAACTGCGCACTTCGACATCGAAGTACATGGCAGGAAGAAGATCGATGTCTTCTACACCACCGACCCTCGGGCGGTGAGGAACACTCTGAATAATTACATGAGTTTGCTGCAGTTCGAAGAAAACAGGTTCATAGGTCTCGACCTCGAGTACAGCCGCGATCACCGTGGTGCAACTCTCCATAAAGGGGCACGTCCTCGTATACCAGCCTTTTTGCGAAAAGGGGGCTGACGGGATCTGGTAGACTTTGCTGTCTTTTTGTTACTGAACCGTCTGTTTGCAAAAGTTATTGCTATATTATTTGTCTGAATTCATTTTCATGCAGGTGGGGCGAAATCATTAGAGATCTATTTCATGACTTTCTCGTGAGCCAGCACATAACATTTACTAGTGTTGACATCACGAATGACACTAAACTGCTTGAAAGCCCGACTATCAACAGTAGAATCCCAAAGGAGTGCAGAGTGGACATCTAGGAAATTTACTGGATCCCAGGGACGAAGGGCGGCAAGACCGGGATGGCCACTCTTGCCTCCGAACTCATCGACCCATGGTACGCTGACATGAAGGGAAAATTGCCGAGATGTTCGTGGAGGCGTTTAGGGCACGATTGCTGGGAGGATAAGCCACTTTCTGAACCTAATCTGAAGTACGCTGCAATTGACGGGTATGTTAGCCACGAGCTATACCGCCAGATTGTAAAATATCGTTCCAGGCATCGCATCATTGAACCACCACCAAGGCAGGTTGTTTGCCCCAGATGCCGGAGTGTAGATGAATCTACAAGCCGGGGCAAGCGACCGAAGGCATCCTAGGATCGGTTGCCTTCTCCAACAAGCTGGGATGTAGACTTTTAGTGCATGATTGTTGTGTTTGTATGGGGCTTGTTGTGTTTATGAAAACATGTTATTTTAGAAGTACACTATGTGAGCAATTATGAACTGTTGTGTATTACCTTTGTCGAACTATAATCTGGGTTTGGTTATGACTGTATCCTTCGCTATAATATGGGTTTGGTTATGACTTATGACTGTATCACACCTTATGCATGTCAGTCCTGGATTCTGCCGCATGCAAATAGCATAGACAGAATTTGTAAGAATGAATGCTGAGCATACAAAAGGGGGAATGTAATTCATACAGGTTAAGTAGCTAATAGCACAGGGATCATACGAGCTTGGTTCTTACACACAGAATGCTTAGAAAATACATGCGAGATAAAATACAGGCAAGATAAAACTAGGAACGAAATGCGAAACTAGTAGTGGTAAACAGCACACTCACCCACCCGCCAGATCCTGTTGAGCATCTCGTAGCAGACATATGCGTCCCTGGCTGCGTACTTGATCGCATTGTAATCCAGGTGCCTCCACTCCCATTGCTCATGCAGGTGCTTCGAGAACTCGACTTTCATGCCGGCGTACTCGCGGTCGATGATGTCGGCAGTGAGTCTAGCCATGCCGGCTTTCCCCGTACCGCCATCCGGGTACCTCCACAAATGTTGGAGATCGACGTGATTGACGACATGAACGAGGAGATCCTGCTCTAGCTTCGGAGTGTTGTTCTTGATGTCAACACTGGCGAAGTAGGTCTCCCTCCTGTGTAGGAACTCGCGAAGCTCTAGGCATACAAATTTGGTCCTACATACGTGGTATAGGAGGCAGTGGTTGCGCATGGACAACTGCAAAAGCGCCGTCCTCTTCCTATCTCCGGTATACTCGAGGTCAAGGCCGACGATCTTGTACTTGTCCATCGGCTCATGTAGCCACCGCGCATACATTGCGATGACCTTGGCAACCTCCGCTGACGCATTTTTGTGGACAACCGTCAGCATGGTGGTGCCATGGGTGGTGACGGTGTACTCGTCAGTGAAGTCGCTCCCATCGCCGAACACGCCGTACTCTGCATCCATGGCAACAGCTAATGCGGCGGCGGTGGCCTAGGGTCGGTAGCGGTGGCTGGGACTGGGCGTGGCGGTGGAGTGATCTGTTGCGGTGGTATGGCCTGGCGAAGGTGGTGCCTACGGCAACGTCGATGGTTCTTGCGGTGGCTGCGGCGGTGGAAGGAATGAGTTGGGGATTTTTGCATAGTGATGTGCTGAGGAGACGGAAGGCGATGCTTAAATTGCGTTTACCAATATTCCGGTCATACCCATGTGGAGGCAAGTTTGAACAGGCGAGCACAATTGGTTTCCAATCTTAGCGATTAAATTCGGCGTCCGTCCCGGTAGGTGATGGGACGGGTGTGCGATGTGGCTTTGGCGTGGCAGAGACCGTTCATGTAGCCCACCATCCTGTTGTCGATCCGCAGCGGGTGCGCGGTGCTGACACGACGTAACGTGACAGGACAGAAGGAAGTGTACAACTATTATTCCTAACAAGTTAAAAAGTGTAAGCATAGACATGGACCTAACATCCATGCACCCCGGGGCAGCCGATCAGGCCTGCCGATTGCGCAAAGCTTGTCCAGAATTTGCCAAAATGAAGCTCGTTTGCCCATGCTTCTATAAGTTTCTCTGTAGGCCACTTGCGTAAGCATGCACGATCAAGCAACTTTGCAACACACGTGTCGGTGGAAAAGCATTAGGTTTCAACGCACCACATAGTTTAGGGATTTAGAATAGCTACATTGTGAAGATCTAGCCAAATTGCATGGTAAAGACAAATTTAGCTTTTTGTAAGATTTAGCTATAGCAACATTGTGTCTCGTTTGTCCTCACTTTTCCCTCCTGATATTCCGAAGCCCTCACATGCGCTCGGAGGGGGGTACCGTCTGGTCAAAAGCTTGGCTGTTATGTGCGCCCTGACGCCTAAATTGAAAGTTTTTTTTTGTTATTTGGCCTTTTTAAGAGCGTCTTTTCCCCTCTCTCTCTAACAATTATGTGTTTTTTTTGTCCAAAAAGGTAGAGAATCTAGAGCAGCTTCTCTCTTCATTCATTGTTCCTTTTGCCTACGTTTTCCCCCAATCTGGTAGCAAATCTAGAGCAGCAAAACAAACCAGCACCATAAATAAATTCAGTAAACAGAGCAGACATAGATAAAGCAATTAATATAGGTTATATAGTACAGTACTTAATGACGTTCGACAATTAGGCTGCTTAGCAGCAGCAGCAGCTGACAGGTTCAACACAGACAAGACAAAAGAAGCTACTTTACAGCAACAACAGCGGCTAATCAGTGGCCCCTCATGGCCTCTGCCAGGAGGGCATCCACCTCCTCCCTCTGGCGCCTCCTCCACTTCTTGCTGCCCAGCCCCTTAACCTTGGGCGCCTTGGGTCTGATCGGGGGCATGCGACCCTCCTTGATAGCCACCTTCTAGAGGCTACGGAGGTAAAGACCGAGCGCCTGGTGCTTGGCCATGAAGCCGTGGACGTTTACGGACTCGCCGCAGGTCCTCACGTCCTCGGCATGCTTCACGAGGGAGTTTAAGTCCGTGGCGCGGAGCCTCCTGGTGAGGCAGAAGGGGCACATCTACACGTCGCCGACGAATAAGTTGTCGTACTGACCGGACTTTAGCCTCCTCAGCACATGACGAGTCTTGGTGTCCTTGGACTCATCGTCGCTGCAGAGGTCGCTGCTATCCTCCTGTTGGAAAAAACAGTAGAGTGAAATAAGGACATGATTGAGATACTTTGATTATCGGGATTGATTTTTTTGCATAAATTAACCGAATGAGATCTCCCAAATATTCCCCAAACCTCAAACCAAATGGAATACTGATCCCAACTACAAACAGGGGGATTCATCGAAAATCGAGATCTAACACAAGAGGATTAGCTACTATAAAAATACGAACAGCCGAGCCCTAATAACATATGATCTAGCATCCAACGATGGGAACAAGGGAAGGGGAGAAAACCCTGGTTACCTCTGACCATGGGTCGGCGATGCTGGTGTCGTAGGGGTTCTCTGGCCTTATGTAGACAACCTCCTCGTAGGGGTCCCATCCGAGCGGGATCTGTCCAAGACCGGCGGGGGCCTCCTCGCTGGCGGCTACGATGGCCACCGCACTGTTCTTCTCCATCGTCGGCGTGGTTGGAGTTTTGTTGGGCGTTTGCAGAAGGTGATGGGACAGTGGAGATGGTTGAGTGAGCAAGTGCGTGATGAGTGGGAGTGGGGAGGCCTCTATTAAAAGAGAAGGGAAGCGACGTTTCGTTGCACTTCCGTGCACCGCTTACGCTAATGCACCGTGCACAGCCACACGTGTCCGCTATTGCCCCGTGCACCGCACAATCGTACTGTGAGTCGCGTTTTTTCCCTCGTGTCTAACCCTGGCGATTAAGTTGTACTCAGTTTTTCCCTCGAGCGTAACACTGGTGGTTTGGTTCCATTTTTAAATCATTTTCTATTTTCTATTTGAATCCCTTTGTCACGCTTGCCCTTGGTTATTAAGTTCTACTCAGTTTTGCCCTTGGTTTTTAAGTTCTAGTCAGTTTCGCCCTTGGTTATTAAGTGCTACTCGGTTTTCCCCTCTTTTTGTATCCATCTCTCACACGTGTGCTCATCTTCACTACTACGCTCTGATTAGTCGAGACAGTTTTCACACGGATCATGCCCACCAACCGTTGATCCTCTATGATCTAGCGGACATGATAACCCTTATATCTGTCAGGGGCACCCCTCTATCCATGCAAAATAACGAGTATGCAACCGAAACTTTAACTCTATAAACAGATGAACTAGAATATATTTTGAAGGGTACGAAAATAGAAATCCCCATAGTTTAAGGGTCTAGATACGGTAAGAGAACTAAATATTATTATTGGCCGGGGGGGGCCGGCACAGTGACGGGTTGGTCGGCTAGAAGTTGTTGATTCCTAAGTAAGGGGACACTAGGCCGGTCTTGACATACTCCCTCAAGAATCTGCCATAAGAAGCGTGCTTAGCCTTGGTCGCCGACTTGTGTTTACTAGCCAGGCTTTTACCGATGCCAACCACATGCGGAATCAAGCTGGCAATTCTCAAGTTGACTCCTTTATTACAGAAAGGGCACCTGAGCTCCCCAAGTCGAGTGCGGAAACGGATTATCCCGCTCTTGAGCTTCTTCATGACATGGCGGCTCTTGTTGTCCCTGGTCTCCTTGTCAGAGTCCATCTCACTTGAATACACCTGTAATGTATGGAATACAAACCGAAATGAGCAAAATAATAAATATATATTCCTTCCACCATTCCGAGTTACTTTCGATGCAATACCATGTCTATACAGGTTCAGCAGTTCATTACGGCCGTCTCTCCAGCTCGCTCCTAAATTAATGTGGTTTGTGTTCTTGGTTACTTATTAATAAATAAATAATGTGGATTCATTCCGAATAGACTAGATCTCTCCATGTACCGGTTCATACGTTGCATCTAATCATTAGGACTAGAATTTTTTATGACGCCAGGATAGATTAAGCTCGAGCAGAAAATATGAAACATGTAGAAATAGATGTACCTCCGGGTACCCGAGCGGAGCGTGTTCGTCGAACTCCATGCCCTCATCGGCGCCTCCGAAGTCATCAGCACCGGCGAGAACATGGTCCCCCAAGGGGTTGAACTACACGTCCTCCTCGCCTTGTGCTGCGTGATGCTCCTCCAGATCTGCCGCGTGAAGCACCACCCCGACGGCGATGCCCGGACACTTACCCCCACTCACTGGTTTCATGGAGAAGATTCGTGCAAGTATGTTCAAGATTCTGGGGTTTTGCTAGATAGGGAAGAGAGAGTAGTGATGAGTGCGAATGGAGGACCTGATAGGCTGGGTTTTTAATGCGGGGACATTTAGGCCTCCTCGAAGGCCCCGGTAGGCAGCTCTTCCGGCTGCGGCTGCCGCATGGAAGGTTCGTGTGGTGGGGGCCTGTCGAAAGTGAGAGTGCAGGCGCGCTGCATAGTAAAAATGGTATAGCCCGTGGGTCGTGGATGAAAAGTTGCCGGGAAGTAGACTTGTAGCCTTTGCAGACTAGATTAAATATGACATGACCACTCAATGACTTTTTCCATGGACGGCATCGTGTTCCTTCTTGTAGAAGTCTCGTTGAGAGAGCCTTCTGTGTTATCTCGCACTATCCTATGAAGGGCACGACGTGTGCAACGAGCCTCGTTGGATCACACAGGATCAACGATTGGTGCGCACGATCCGCGTGACAACTATGACAACCAATCAGGGCGTAGCAGACAGAGTAGGCACATGTTTGGGCTTCAACGAAAGAGAGAGAGGGGGCAAAACTGGGTAGTATCAAAAAACCAAGGGCAAAGATGAGTAGTATAAAAATGCAAAGTGGGTGTCTTTTATAATGAAATACATCGTGGCATACATCAAATTATGCCAAGATAGATCCACTAGAGTTCATTGTATGTGTGTTCTTTCCACAAACCACATATGTATCCACTAGAGTCATTGCATGTGTGTCCTCTCATGAACCACATTTCGATGCACCGGTGTCATTGCATGTGTGTTCTTTCCACAAACCACATATGGATCAACCAGTGTCATTGCATGTGTGTTCTTTCCACAAACCACACATGGATCGACCAGTGTCATTGCATGTGTGTTCTTTCCACAAACCACATATGGATCCACTAGTGTCATTGCATGTGTGTTCTTTCCACAAACCACATATGGACTCACTAGAGTCATTGCATGTGTGTTCTTTTCACAAACCACATATGGATCCACCAGTGTCATTGCATGTGTATTCTTTCCACAAACCACACATGGATCGACCAGTCGTCATTGCATGTATGTTCTTTCCACAAACCACACATGGATCCCCCTGAGTCATTGCATGTGTGTTCTTTCCACAAATCACATATGGATCAACCAGTGTCATTGCATGTGTTTTCTTTCCACAAACCACATATGGATCCACTAGAGTCATTGCATGTGTGTTCTTTCCACAAACCACATATGGATCCACTAGTGTCATTGCATGTGTGTTCTTTCCACAAACCACACATGGATCGACCAGTGGTCATTGCATGTGTGTTCTTTCCACAAACCACACATGGACCCCCCTGAGTCATTGCATGTGTGTTATTTCCACAAACCACATATGGATCAACCAGTGCCATTGCATGTATGTTCTTTCCACAAACCACATATGGATCCACTAGAGTCATTGCATGTGTGTTCTTTTCAGAAACCACATATGGATCCACCAGTGTCATTGCATATGTGTTCTTTCCACAAAACACACATGGATCGACCAGTGGTCATTGCATGTGTGTTCTTTCCACAAACAACACATGGATCCCCCTGAGTCATTGCATGTGTGTTCTTTCCACAAACCACACATGGATCAACTAGTGTTCACTACATGTGTGTTCTTTCCACAAACCACTTATGGATCAACTAGTGGTCATTGCATGTGTGTTTTTTCCAGAAACCACATATGGATCCACTAGAGTCATTGCATGTCTGTTCTTTTCACAAACCACATATGGACCCACTAGAGTCATTGCATGTGTGTTCTTATACTAAAACCAGCACTAGAGTCATTGCATGTGTGTTATTATACTAAAACTAGAAGTAGAGTCATTGCATGTGTGTTCTTTTCACAAACCACATATGGATCGACCAGTGGTCATTGGATGTGTGTTCTTTCCACAAACCACATATGGATCAACCAGTGGTCATTGCATGTGTGTTCTTTTCCACAAACCACATATGGATCCACTAGAGTCATTGCATGTGTGTTCGTACTAAAACCAGAACTAGAGTCATTGCATGTGTGTTCTTTTCACAAACCACATATGGATCCACTAGAGTCATTGCATGTGTGTTCTTTCCACAAACCACATATGGATCAACTAGTGTCATTGCATGTGTGTTCTTTCCACAAACCACATATGGATCCACTAGAGTCATTGCATGTGTGTTCTTTCCACAAACCACATATGGATCCACCAGTGTCATTGCATGTGTGTTCTTTCCACAAACCACACATGGATCGACTAGTGGTCATTGCATGTGTGTTCTTTCCACAAACCACACATGGATCCCCCTGAGTCACTTCATGTGTGTTCTTTCCACAAACCACATATGGATCCACTAGAGTCATTGCATGTGTGTTGTTTCCACTAACCACACATGGATCGACCAGTGTTCACTTCATGTGTGCTCTTTCCACAAACCACTTATGGATCAACCAGTGGTCATTGCATGTGTGTTCTTTTCCACACACCACTTATGGATCCACTAGATTCATTGCATGTGTGTTCTTTTCACAAACCACATATGGACCCACTAGAGTCATTGCATGTGTGTTCTTATACTAAAACCAGCACTAGAGTCATTGCATGTGTGTTCTTTCCACAAACCACACATGGATCCCCCTGAGTCATTGCAAGTGTGTTCTTTCCAGAAACAACATATTGATCAACCAGTGTCATTGCATGTGTGTTTTTTCCACAAACCACACATGGATCAACCAGTGTTCACTTATGGATCAACCAGTAGTCATTGCATGTGTGTTCTTTTCCACAAACCACATATGGATCCACTAGAGTCATTGCATGTGTGTTCTTTTCACAAACCATACATGGACCCACTAGAGTCATTGCATGTGTGTTGTTATACTAAAACCAGCACTAGAGTCATTGCACGTGTGTTCTTTCCACAAACCACACATGGATCCACCAGTGGCATTGCATGCGTGTGCTTTCCACAAACCACACATGGATCCCCCTGAGTCATTGCATGTGTGTTCTTTCCACAAACCACATATGGATCAACCAGTGTCATTGCATGTGTGTTTTTTCCACAAACCACACATGGATCAACCAGTGTTCACTTATGGATCAACTAGTAGTCATTGCATGTGTGTTCTTTTCCACAAACCACATATGGATCCACTAGAGTCATTGTATGTGTGTTCTTTTCACAAAGCACATATGGACCCACTAGAGTCATTGCATGTGTTTTCTTTCCACAAACCACATATGGATCAAATAGAGTCATTGCACGTGTGTTCTTTTCACAAACCACATATGGATCCACTAGTGTCATTGCATGTGTGTTCTTTCCACAAACCACACATGGATCGACCAGTGGTCATTGCATGTGTGTTCTTTCCACAAACCACACATGGATCCCCCTGAGTCATTGCATGTCTGTTCTTTCCAGAAACCACATATGGATCAACTAGTGTCAGTGCATGTGTGTTCTTTTCACAAACCACATATGGACCCACTAGAGTCATTGCATGTGTGTTCTTATACTAAAACCAACACTAGAGTGATTGCATGTGTGTTCTTATAATAAAACCAGCACTAGAGTCATTGCATGTGTGTTCTTTTCACAAACCACATTTGGATCCACCAGTATCATTGCATGTGTGTTCTTTCCACAAACCACACAAGGATCGACCAGTGGTCATTGCATGTGTGTTCTTTCCACAAACCACACATGGATCGACCAGTGGTCATTGCATGTGTGTTCTTTCCACAAACCACACATGGATCCCCCTGAGTCACTGCATGTGTGTTCTTTCCACAAACCACATATGGATCCACTAGAGTCATTGCATGTGTGTTCTTTTCACAAACTACATATGGGTCCACCAGTGTCATTGCATGTGTGTTCTTATACTAAAAACAACACTAGAGTCATTGCATGTCTGTTCTTTCCACAAACCACACATGGATCCACCAGTGGAATTTCATGTGCATTCTTTCCACAAAGCACACCTGGATCCACCAATGTTCACTGCATGTGTGTTCCTGTCATGAACCACACATGGATTAGCCAGTGGTTATTGTATGTGTGTTCTTTTCCACAAACCACATATGGATCCACTAGAGTCATTGCATGTGTGTTCTTTTCACAAACCACATATGGACCCACTAGAGTCATTGCATGTGTGTTCTTATACTAAAACCAGCACGAGAGTCATTGCATGTGTGTTCTTTTGACAAACCACATATGGATCCACCAACGTCCTTGCATGTGTGTTCTTTCCACAAACCACATATGGATCCACTGGAGTCATTGCACTTGTGTTCTTTTCACAAACCACATATGGACTCACTAGAGTCATTGCATATGTGTTCTTATACTAAAACCAGAACTAGAGTCATTTCATGTGTGTTCTTTTCACAAACCACATATGGATCAACCAATGTCATTGCATGTTTGTTCTTTCCACAAACCACATATGGATCCACTAGAGTCATTACATGTGCGTTCTTTTCATAAACCACATATGAACCCACTAGAGTCATTGCATGTGTGTTATTATACTAAAACCAGCACTAGAGTTATTGCATGTTTGTTCTTTTCACAATACACATATGGATCCAGCAATGTCATTGCATGTTTGTTCTTTCCACAAACCACATATGGATCCACTAGAGTCATTACATGTGTGTTCTTTTCACAAACCACATATGGACCCACTAGAGTCATTGCATGTGTGTTCTTATACTAAAACCAGCACTAGAGTCATTGCATGTGTGTTCTTTCCACAAACCACACATGGATCCCCCTAAGTCATTGCAAGTGTGTTCTTTCCACAAAGCACATATTGATCAACCAGTGTCATTGCATGTGTGTTTTTTCCACAAACCACACATGGATCAACCAGTGTTCACTTATGGATCAACCAGTAGTCATTGCATGTGTGTTCTTTTCCACAAACCACATATGGATCCACTACAGTCATTGCATGTGTGTTCTTTTCACAAACCATACATGGACCCACTAGAGTCATTGCATGTGTGTTGTTATACTAAAACCAGCACTAGAGTCATTGCACGTGTGTTCTTTCCACAAACCACACATGGATCCACCAGTGGCATTGCATGCGTGTTCTTTCCACAAACCACACATGGATCCCCCTGAGTCATTGCATGTGTGTTCTTTCCACAAACCACATATGGATCAACCAGTGTCATTGCATGTGTGTTTTTTCCACAAACCACACATGGATGAACCAGTGTTCACTTATGGATCAACTAGTAGTCATTGCATGTGTGTTCTTTTCCACAAACCACATATGGATCCACTAGAGTCATTGTATGTGTGTTCTTTTCACAAACCACATATGGACCCACTAGAGTCATTGCATGTGTTTTCTTTCCACAAACGACATATGGATCCACTAGAGTCATTGCACGTGTGTTCTTTTCACAAACCACATATGGATCCACTAGTGTCATTGCATGTGTGTTCTTTCGACAAACCACACATGGATCCCCCTGAGTCATTGCATGTCTGTTCTTTCCAGAAACCACATATGGATCAACTAGTGTCAGTGCATGTGTTTTCTTTTCACAAACCACATATGGATCCACTAGAGTCATTGCATGTGTGTTCTTTTCACAAACCACATATGGACCCACTAGAGTCATTGCATGTGTGTTCCTATACTAAAACCAACACTAGAGTGATTGCATGTGTGTTCTTATAATAAAACCAGCACTAGAGTCATTGCATGTGTGTTCTTTTCACAAACCACATATGGATCCACCAGTATCATTGCATGTGTGTTCTTTCCACAAACCACACAAGGATCGACCAGTGGTCATTGCATGTGTGTTCTTTCCACAAACCACACATTGATCGACCAGTGGTCATTGCATGTGTGTTCTTTCCACAAACCACACATGGACCCCCCTGAGTCACTGCATGTGTGTTCTTTCCACAAACCACATATGGATCCACTAGAGTCATTGCATGTGTGTTCTTTTCACAAACTACATATGGGTCCACCAGTGTCATTGCATGTGTGTTCTTATACTAAAAACAACACTAGAGTCATTGCATGTCTGTTCTTTCCACAAACCACACATGGATCCACCAGTGGAATTTCATGTGCATTCTTTCCACAAAGCACACATGGATCCACCAATGTTCACTGCATGTGTGTTCCTGTCATGAACCACACATGGATTAGCCAGTGGTTATTGTATGTGTGTTCTTTTCCACAAACCACATATGGATCCACTAGAGTCATTGCATGTGTGTTCTTTTCACAAACCACATATGGACCCACTAGAGTCATTGCATGTGTGTTCTTATACTAAAACCAGCACGAGAGTCATTGCATGTGTGTTCTTTCCACAAACCACATATGGATCCACCAACGTCCTTGCATGTGTGTTCTTTCCACAAACCACATATGGATCCACTGGAGTCATTGCACTTGTGTTCTTTTCACAAACCACATATGGACTCACTAGAGTCATTGCATATGTGTTCTTATACTAAAACCAGAACTAGAGTCATTGCATGTGTGTTCTTTTCACAAACCACATATGGATCAACCAATGTCATTGCATGTTTGTTCTTTCCACAAACCACATATGGATCCACTAGAGTCATTACATGTGCGTTCTTTTCATAAACCACATATGAACCCACTAGAGTCATTGCATGTGTGTTATTATACTAAAACCAGCACTAGAGTTATTGCATGTTTGTTCTTTTCACAATACACATATGGATCCAGCAATGTCATTGCATGTTTGTTCTTTCCACAAACCACATATGGATCCACTAGAGTCATTACATGTGTGTTCTTTTCACAAACCACATATGGACCCACTAGAGTCATTGCATGTGTGTTCTTATACTAAAACCAGCACTAGAGTCATTGCATGTGTGTTCTTTCCACAAACCACACATGGATCCCCCTAAGTCATTGCAAGTGTGTTCTTTCCACAAAGCACATATTGATCAACCAGTGTCATTGCATGTGTGTTTTTTCCACAAACCACACATGGATCAACCAGTGTTCACTTATGGATCAACCAGTAGTCATTGCATGTGTGTTCTTTTCCACAAACCACATATGGATCCACTACAGTCATTGCATGTGTGTTCTTTTCACAAACCATACATGGACCCACTAGAGTCATTGCATGTGTGTTGTTATACTAAAACCAGCACTAGAGTCATTGCACGTGTGTTCTTTCCACAAACCACACATGGATCCACCAGTGGCATTGCATGCGTGTTCTTTCCACAAACCACACATGGATCCCCCTGAGTCATTGCATGTGTGTTCTTTCCACAAACCACATATGGATCAACCAGTGTCATTGCATGTGTGTTTTTTCCACAAACCACACATGGATGAACCAGTGTTCACTTATGGATCAACTAGTAGTCATTGCATGTGTGTTCTTTTCCACAAACCACATATGGATCCACTAGAGTCATTGCATGTGTGTTCTTTTCACAAACCACATATGGACCCACTAGAGTCATTGCATGTGTGTTCTTATACTAAAACCAGCACGAGAGTCATTGTATGTGTGTTCTTTCCACAAACCACATATGTATCCACTAGAGTCATTGCATGTGTGTCCTCTCATGAACCACATTTCGATGCACCGGTGTCATTGCATGTGTGTTCTTTCCACAAACCACATATGGATCAACCAGTGTCATTGCATGTGTGTTCTTTCCACAAACCACACATGGATCGACCAGTGTCATTGCATGTGTGTTCTTTCCACAAACCACATATGGATCCACTAGTGTCATTGCATGTGTGTTCTTTCCACAAACCACATATGGACTCACTAGAGTCATTGCATGTGTGTTCTTTTCACAAACCACATATGGATCCACCAGTGTCATTGCATGTGTATTCTTTCCACAAACCACACATGGATCGACCAGTCGTCATTGCATGTATGTTCTTTCCACAAACCACACATGGATCCCCCTGAGTCATTGCATGTGTGTTCTTTCCACAAATCACATATGGATCAACCAGTGTCATTGCATGTGTTTTCTTTCCACAAACCACATATGGATCCACTAGAGTCATTGCATGTGTGTTCTTTCCACAAACCACATATGGATCCACTAGTGTCATTGCATGTGTGTTCTTTCCACAAACCACACATGGATCGACCAGTGGTCATTGCATGTGTGTTCTTTCCACAAACCACACATGGACCCCCCTGAGTCATTGCATGTGTGTTATTTCCACAAACCACATATGGATCAACCAGTGCCATTGCATGTATGTTCTTTCCACAAACCACATATGGATCCACTAGAGTCATTGCATGTGTGTTCTTTTCAGAAACCACATATGGATCCACCAGTGTCATTGCATATGTGTTCTTTCCACAAAACACACATGGATCGACCAGTGGTCATTGCATGTGTGTTCTTTCCACAAACAACACATGGATCCCCCTGAGTCATTGCATGTGTGTCTTTC